>CM076575.1:366512684-367112684 GCA_034641835.2 Pinus albicaulis
GTTTCATTTGTTTATAGGCACTTTGTGATTTATGAAACAATGGAATCTTTATTTATTTTATTCAAAATGATAGGATTTCATCTAAGTCTTTTATTCCTATTTTAAAAAGAAAGGGGACCTATTTATGTATGAAATTTATTCTAAAATTTTGAAATGGGGAGGGTGGTTGTACTGTACAACACCTCCCAGCTACTAGGGAGAACATCGTATAGTATGTCGTCGCACTGGTTAGGATATACACCAAGCTAGCTTCGTTGTCCAATTTGATCAATACAAAGAAGCACACGTTAGTTTGGGATGCACTTGAATGCTTGCATAGGATAGCTGAGGACATGCCTCAACTCACCTTAATAGCCACTGAATATCAAGCCTAGAAGACCTATCTCAAGGGACAACAACAGATGGAAACTCCAGTCCTTTCGATCAAAAAAATGCTCCCATGAAAGTAACTGGACATACAGGTCGCAGATGCAGTCAAGTTGTAGGTCGTAGGTCACAGTTCCTCCCAAGTCGCAGGCCATCCCAACAGTCAAGGAGGCAAAGAGACATGGTATTCGAAATGTCATTTTTGTCTATATGTACTCCCTCAAGAGAGATTGTAAAGGCCATTTTTTTAACTCAAAAAGGAGAGAGATAAAATTCTACAACATTGAATGTATGTTCCGAGAATGAATAGAAAGGAATGTTTTGCATCTCACTATTGGATCTAATGGAGGCCTCCGTGTATTGACACCATGAATATAGTTATTTTACATGTTTGATATTATTCGTAACTCATTAGTCTATATTCATATTCATACATTGTTTATATGTGTGAGCTTTTTTGAGATGTGGATTATGTATGATGGTTTAATGTAGGGATATGTTAATGGCCTAGTTTGTTGATATGTACCTAAATCTCTTTTGAAATATTCTTAGGTAATTGAAGGAAATTTGATCATAGTGAATTGTTTCTCTTATTTTCAGGTGAGCTTTCCATATGAGTATGGCCCTAACAAAGTTTTGTTAACAACAGTCCTTATGGGTTGCATGCTTTAAATATCACTTTGCTATTCATGGTGTTTCAATTTGCAGGGTATCCGTCAGCCATTGAATTTTCTTCACCGAGAAGTCGTACATTATCATGATTGTAAATCCCCTCTCTATCCGAGAAAGGGCACATATCTCACCAATGTAATGAAAATTGGACCGACATTTCAGATGGGATCCCTATCAAAAATGGTGTAGAGTCTATTTGGGATTTTATACCAGGGAGATCCCCTTACTATTGGCAAGAAAATTTTCCCCGTCAACAGAATTGGCACAAGAAGGAGGGCCTGATGGAAAAATCCCACCAAGCTAGTAACATCCCTTTGAAAATCCCCCAAAACCCCTTCACAGGCACCTGCCCGGAAAGGGGAGAGATCATGTTTTATAACACCAGTCTTCCACCCATTTAGAATACTCCCCCAGAGGAGGACTCCCCATTCTATGAGGTCATGACAAACCAGTTAAGAGCTTTGCGTCTGCTCGCCCGTGATCTTGTCGGAGGCCTCCAACGTCTCCATGCTACTAGTTCCATTTCCAACCCGTGAATCCCAGACACACATTACACCTTCCAAGGAATTCTATTCAACTCCGTGCCTCAACTCATAAGCATGATTGTTGAGGACTACATAGATGCGGTTGAATGACTCTCAGAAGAATGCCCTGATAGCTGTTGGGTTTGTGTTATATTCTTTCCACGACTAATCATGCGTGGTGGGGTAACACAGGGGTGATATCCCCCCCTGTACGTTGCGTTGGGTGCAACGTACGGGGGGTCACAGGGGGGGTGGTAGCCCCTCCTGTCGGGGTCTAGGGAAGCACCACGGAAAAAAAAGTTGGTCCTTATTTTCTGGTGGGCAGACTCGCCCATGGTTTTGTGCATGGGTTTGCACATGGTTTTGAGTCATGATGGTTTTCAGCCCCTATTATTTTGTAGATCTGGTCAAGGGAACTATGGTTATGTTCTAATCCAGGGTTAATTGATTAGGGCTTATGTATGCTAAATCATGTATATATATGTGTTGTAACACTAAAAGGAATATAATGAAAAATCAAGCTGGTCGTCCCGATTTGGGATCCAGGGGAAAATCTTTGTGTTTATCTATTTTATGTTTTATAATCTCGCTATTATTTATTTTCTGTTTTAAAGATTCGTTCGTAGCTAATTTCTATACAAGGTTAAAACCTACATTTGGTATCAGAGCAGTTTCGATTTCAAGGGGATGCCTTTACTGCTAAGGGGTTTTTTGCTCGGGCCTGAGGTAGACCGTGTTCAGTGGGAGATCAGCATGATCGATTCTTGTAGTGAAAGAAGATGGAGAGCGGTGGGAAGATAGAGATCGAGAAATTTAATGGTTAGAGTTTTGATTTGTGGAAGCTCAAGATGGAGGATCTACTAGTGGATAAAGATCAATGGATCGCGGTAGATCCAAGTGCTAAACCAACGACAATGTCAGATGAAGACTGGAAGAAACTTGATTGGAAGGAAAAAATCATAATACGGTTATGTGTCTTAGATTCAATATTGTTGAATTTATTTGGGGAGGTTAGGGCGAAGACCTTGTGGGACAAGCTAGGGACTTTTTACCGATCTAAGTCTCTGGTGAATAAATTGTTCCTACAGAAAAAGATGTATAACCTGAGGATGAAGGATGGAGACTCAGTGACAGAGCATCTGAATGCCTTCAATATTGTGGTAAGTCAATTGTCATTTGTTGGTATTAAAATATCAGATGAAGATAAGTGCATCAGTTTGTTGTGTTCTCTACCAGATTCGTGGGACAGTCTGGTTATTGCAATAGGTAGCAATACAACTACCTTGAATTTTGATGACCATGTCTTAACCTTGCTGTCAGAGGAAATTAGATGGAGAAATATAGAGGGTCAGCTAGGATATGTCTTATCTGTACGAGGAAGGTCCCATAACAGAAACAAGAATAAGGTTTCGAGTGGGAGATCTAAATCTAGAGGGAGATATAAATCTCCTGGAAAGTTTGTAAAGGTGTGTTGTAAATGTGGAAAGGAAGGGCACTACAAAAAGGACTGCAGATCTAAAGATCTTGAGAAAGGAAAGGGATCTAATGATGCTCCTTTTGCAGAAGAAAAAACCACCTCGGATGAAGGTGGGGATGTGTATTTGGCTTCTTCTTCAAATACACATGTAGATCATGAGTCATGGCTGATTGACTCGGGTGCATCCTTTCACTTCACTCCCCATAGGGAGTGGTTCTATGAGTATGAGAAATATGATGGTGGTGATGTCTTCCTAGGTGACGATAGGAAGGCCAAAATCATCGAACATGGAAAATTCAAGCTAAAACTACAAGGTGGAAGGATTAGAATGCTTCTTGGTGTTCTTCACATTCCTGCATTGGCCAAAAATCTGATTTATGTAAGTAAGATGGATGATGCAGGTGTAAAAACAGTGTTCGAGAAAGATACTTGTAAGATGGTTGGAGGAGCACTGGTATTAATGTGAGGAGTTCGCATTGGAACTCTATACAAGCTTCAGAGTAGCACTGTTATTGATGGGTTCAACAGTTATGTGGTTCCCAAAGGTGAAGCAGAAATCCTAGCGGTCTCTGGAGAAAAGACCATGCTATGGCATTAAAGGCTTGGAATATTGGAGAGAAGGGCCTTTGAATACTGCATGGAAATGGTATGGTAGAAGGTATGTCTAATAGCTCTTTGGATTTTGATTTCTATGAACATTGTGTATATGGAAAGCATAATCGAGTGAGATTTCCTTTTGGTGCTAAGAAGGAAAACAAGATATTAGAGCTTGTGCACAGTGATGTGTTTCGACCTGTGTCAGTTCCATCATTGGGTAAGTCTGTGTACTATGTTTCATTAATAAATGACTTCTCAAGGAATACATGGAGATATTTCTTGAGGAAGAAATCTGAAGTCTTTGATAGATTTAAAAAATTTAAGGCTCTGGTCAAAAACCAAATAGAGAAGAAGATAAAGGTGTTGAGGACAGATAATGGTGGGGAGTTTTGCAAGAAGAAATGTGAAGATTTCTGTAAGAAGTGTGGTATAGCATGGAAAAATAATACTCCATACACACCTTAGAAAAATGGAGTTGTAGAAAGAATGAACAGAACGCTGATGGAAAAGGCTAGAATCATGCTCAATGGTATCAGGTTAGGACAAGAATTCTGGGCAGAGGCAGTGAAGATTGCATGTTACTTGGTTAACGAATCACCTTCATCATTGTTGGAGGATAAGACTCCACATGAGGTATGGGCTGGTAATAAACCCTCTCTTTCACATCTAATGGTATTTGGATTTGATGCATATGTACATGTTCCAAAGGAGAAAAGGAGCAAGTTGGATAATAAATCTGAATGGTACATCTTTATTGGGTATAAGGATGGTTTAAAGGGTTACAAAATTTGGAACCCATAAACAAGGAAGGTTGTGTGCAGCCAAGATGTAGTGTTTAGAGAGGCGAAAGATGTTGTTAAACATGAAGTCCTACCAAAGGAACCTGAGAAGATAGATTTTGAGATAAAGGAGGATGAATCAGACTCTACAATAGAAGAAGACTCGGAAGAGGAAGAGCCACAAACTCCAGCTGTGAGAAGATCAGTTCGGGAAAGAAGACAACCAGAAAGGTATAGTCCATCTGCTTTCTGTCCAAATTTTTCTTTAACTATAATTGATGATGATCTGAGAACCGTCAGGGAGGCAGTATATTCAGAAGATGGAAAACTCTGGAAGGAAGCCATGGTTGATGAAATGGCATCCTTGCATAAAAATGAGGCTTGGGATCTGGTGGAGTTTCCAGCTAGAAGGAAGCCCATCAGGAGAAAATGGGTATTTAAGAAGAATATGAATGTAGAAGGCAAGGTAGAGAAATAAAAATCTCAGTTGGTAGCAAAATTTTATTCCCAGGTGTCGAGAATTGATTTTGGTGATATTTTTTCTCCTATTGCCAAAGTTACTTCTATTAGATTACTTTTTATCTATTGCTGCTGCATTTGATTTTGAGGTAGAACAAATGGATGTGAAGACATCATTTCTTCATGGGGATCTGGGAGAGGAGATCTACATGAAACAACCTGAAGGCTTTATGGTGAAGGGGAAGAAAGAGCTGGTATGCAGGTTAAAGAAGTATATGTATGGGTTAAAATAGTCACCAAGGATGTGGTATCAGAAATTTGATACCGATATACGAGGACTTGGCTTCACCAGAAGCAAGGAGGATCACTGTGTTTATTTTAAATTAATTGGTGACTGTGTTATTTATTTGGTCTTGTATGTGGATGATATGTTGTTGATTGGAAATGACAAAGAAATTATCCAAGATTTGAAGACCCATCTATTCTCCAAATTTGACATGAAGGATATTGGTGCTGCAAACTATATTTTGGGCATGTAAATTAAGAGAGATTGGGCAAAGAGGAAGCTCTGGTTAAACCAGAGGAAGTATCTCAAGACTATATTGCAGAGGTTCAATATGTAGGATAGTAAACTGGTGAATGTTCTGATTCATGTAGGTACAAAGCTGTCTGTTGAACAATGTCCCAAGACACAAGAAGAAGAGGAGGATATGTCCCGTGTCCCATATGCGAGTGCAGTGGGTAGCCTGATGTATGCAATGGTCTGTACTAGACCAGCCATTGCACATGCAGTGGGAGTATTGAGCAGGCTTATGTCAAACCTAAGGAAGGAGCATTGGACAATAGTGAAGCGGGTTTTCAGATATTTGCGTGGCACTAGTGATTATGGCTTGTGCTACCAGGGAAGACCAGGTTTGGAAAGAGTGTTGGAAATTTGTGGTTTTGTTGATGCAGACTGGGCTGGAGATCTGGACCAAAGAAGATCTACAAGTGGGTATGCGTTTAGCCTATTTGGAGGTGTAGTTAGTTGGATGAGTAAAAGACAGTCTATAGTGGCTCTTTCAACCACTGAGGCAGAATACATGGTAGCCACTCATGCAAGCAAGGAAGAAGTTCGATTGCAGAGATTGTGTTCAAGTATGGGGTTGGTACAACAAGCTATAAGGATAGACTATGATAGCCAAAGTGCAATTTTCTTGGCTAAGAACCCTGCTTATCATTCAAAGCGAAAGAAAATTGATGTTCAATATCACTTTGCGAGATATATGGTTGAAGCTAAAAGGGTGTTGCTGGTAAAGGTGGACACTTTGAATAATGTTGCAAATGCATTAAAAAAGTCTGTGAGCACTTAGAAGTTCTCTTGGGGTAGAGAAACAATGGGTGTTGCAAAGGTGGGCTAATGAATTAGCTCTCCTGTGGCCCCCTGCGGAAGGAAAACAACAAGTGGGAGAGTGTTGGGTTTGTGTTATATTCTTTCCATGACTAATCACGCGTGGGGGGGTAAAAAGGGGGGTGGTAGCCCCCCCTGTTGGGGTCCAGGGCAGCGCCCTAAAAAAAAATTTTGGTCCTTATTTTCGGTAGGCAGACTCTCCCATGGTTTTGTGCATGGGTTTGCACATGGTTTTGGCTGGCATGATGGTTTTCGGCCCCTGGTATTTTGTAGACCCAGTCAAGGGAACTACAGTTATGTTCTAATCTAGGGTTAATGGATTGGGTTTTATGTATGCTTTTATATGTGTTGTAACACTAAAAGGAATATAATGAAAAATCAAGCTGGTTGTCCCGATTTTGGATCCAGGGGGAAATTTTTGTGTTTATCTATTTTATGTTTTATGCTCTCGCTATTGTTTATTTTCTATTTTAAAGATTCGTTCGTAGATAATTTTTGTACAGGGTTAAAATCTACAATAGCCCCCGAAGGGTTTATGGAGGAGGCCATGAACACCAGAACCCAAGTTAATCCTCCTATAAATGAGAATATGTAAGCCATTAACCATCTAGGGGAGGGGCCGGAAGAGGGTGGGGAAACAGAGGTTGGGGAAAAGATCGCAATAAAGACCAGACTCATCACCTCCACTGAAAGAAAAACCAACAGCCTTATCTTTTGAATGGAAACTTTGGTGGCTTCAGAAATTTATGGAACTATAGGAATACTGAAAATCTGAGATTTCCCCAGAATCAAGACATGCACTCCCAACATGAGGGTGAAACCTCCAGGTTTGGCACTGGTAGTGAGTTTGAAAGTGAAGCTGAGCACATCATAATTCCACCTTTGTGCAGGGAAAGGTGGGTGCAACCCTTGTCTTGGATCACACAATCCACTTTAGGTGTTCGAGGTCCACTTCACGACATGCCTCGGCACTCGAAAAAACACCTGCCCAAGTTCGACCCCGAAAAGGGGACATTAGACGAAGATCACATTAGTAACTTCCACCTTGCCTTAAAAATGATGAGGGTGCAGTATGATGACGTAGCATTCTAGATCATTCCGCACACCTTGGAAAAAAAGTCCACTACTTAGTATCGCTCATTGTCTATCGCCTCCATCTAGACCTAAGAAGAATTTCGTTGAACATTCCTTGAGAAATTATCTAAGGATAAAAGCCCCTCTATGCTCCACACAAAGTTGAGCACCTTAAAATGCCAAAAGAAGGAGAAGGTCAAATACTTCAATCATTGCTTCGTGACCATTCTAAACAAGTTTCCCTCGAATATGGTCCTTGATGACTCGATCACAATAGAATATTACATAAGGGCCCTATAGTGGGGCATCCCTGTGTTTGTTAAATGCAAAGCCAGAGCCACCCTAGCTGATAATTTTCACCACGAACCTCTCCATTGAGAAAGATATGCTTTCCATAGGGGCTCTAGACCATGAAAACTGGGATGACCCAAAATCTACCAAGAAGAAGGTGCAACCCTTGACCAGTAAATCCAGAGACAAAGATAAAGAACCTTTTGATTTTGAGAGCATCGCTAAATTCCTAAAGCTCTTAACAAATGAAGTCTCTAATTTGAAAAGGAAAAACATTGATCATGCCTCGGGTAGAAAACCCGAAAAGCCATTCTTTAGGAAGAAAAATAGCACGCCCAATTGTCCTCCACCCAATCCCAATGAAAACTTCAACGTGGAAGAGATTGGAGAAGATAAATTTTGCTCGTTCCATCAAGCTTCCCACTATGAGAAGACTTTCCCCCAATGGATCAATAACATGATTGCAGTAGTGAATCAACTACTAGAGGATCAAGTAATAGGAGAGATGGATGAAGAATCTGGCCTGAATGACAAATAATTATTTCTTCTCGATGAAAATTTAGGATCAATAGTTGTGACCTTCGAGGTGATCCGCGAAGAAGAACCTCAATCTTTGATAGAGATTAACATGGCTGATAATCCCCAACCCAAGCCTCCTCAGACCTACAACCTTAGAAGCAAAGGTCCAGTAGTTGATCACAATTTGAGGAGAAGAGGAAAGAATTTTTGAGGAAAATCCTGCCCCCGAGCAGAGAAAACCAGACCTCGACTCTAACCCCCGAGAAGACTAGCTCCACTACTTCCTAAGGCACTCCTAAGGTTTGACCATCCCAAAATTCACCCAACATGCCCGTGGAAACACACTCGCACCTAGAGCCTGGGTGCAACATTATTGAATACATGAAGAAAACGCGGGCCAATATATCACTCTACGAACTTGCTTGAATAGCCAACCAATGTGATTTGATTCTAAAGGCTTTCGCTAACCCATCCTCAGAAAGTAGGCCTACCTTGACCTCGAGATCTAGTAACTCCACACCTTCCCACGCCTCGATGAACCTCCAATCCATCGTCAATGCCATGAATGCTAATTTGCGAGTATGTATGCCCCCATTTCTCATGTCTTTTGAGATTTTTAATTCTAACGTCCATAACTGCCTTGTCGACTCTGGGGTGTCTACCAATGTCATGTCCCTGTCTGTGTGCAAAAATTTGAATATCCGTCCCGAGAAAACATATGCCAAGATCTTTCAACTATATATGTCCCAAGATCATGTCATGGGAGAATTGAATAACGTCCTAATACACCTCTCCTCATACTCCTGAGTCCATCAGTGCATCAACATAGTTGTCATAGACAGTCACGAGGCCTAAGGCTTTCTAAGCCGAGATTGGTCAAGAAAACTACAATGTTACTTCGCCATAGACTGTTCCTATTTGTGGCTCCCGTATAAATGTAGGAACAACCAAATCTGAGTCGAAAGTGAGCCATATATGAAACACAAAGTCATTGACCTTGAGGCAACCAATGAACCCATCAGTTTTGTGCAAGAATATTTGGGAATGTGCTTCATAGAGGCTGCATTCGGGTGCTACCAAGCTTCTCAATCCCCAGTCTCTCCGAATGCCCAGTTGGAATTTCTCCCTTACCGTACCTCCCATCCTGCCTTATTGGAAGGTCCACCCTATGTCTCCATTCCATGCACAACGTATGTGAATACATGCGATGTAGAGATGCCCAAGAAATAAATTTGGACCATGTACTATGATGGTTCCAATACTCATGATGGGGCCAGTGTTGGCTATATCTTGATAGACCCCTAGAGAAACAAGTTCCTGATCTCTTGCAGGTTGGAATTCTAGTGCACCAACAATACCACCGAGTACGAAGCACTAATCCTGATCCTTGAGAAAGCAATCGACCTTAGAGTTAGCAGCTTGAAGGTAATTGGCGACTCTAAAATCATCACCGGGCAGGTACACAACGCTATCCATTGACTATCTCCGCATTTGAAAGGGAATCAATAAGAGTTACGACATTTGATTTATGCTTTCGATGCTTTTGATATTAAGTTGGTAATTAGGATGCATAACGCAACAACTGATACTTTGGCAAAGGCTACTGCTAGGTTTACCCCATTAAAGGATGGTTTTTCTATTGAGATTGTGTATAAGCCCATGGTGCTAGATAATGTGACTAATTTGCATGCTTTCAATGATGATCAGCAGGTGTTGGATTTGATGTTAAATACAGATGTATACAAGGATGTAGTTATTGAAGAGAAGGAGCATGAATTGGCTTTGCAAAAGGAAATGAAAGGACGTGAGGGCAACCTAGTACCCAAAGTGGTTGCCTCTCTTGAGAAGTTATTAGATTTGCAAAACTGCTTCCGAGGGCCTCCAAATACAAAAGTGCAAAGCTCCACCTTATCACACGAGCAAGTGAACCTCAGAACAGAAAATGATCTGAAGTTAATTAATATTGGTACCAAGTGCACCCCCTAGGAGTGGTGGTATTTTATTGATTTATTCATTAAGTATTGAGAAATTTTTTCTTGGACATATGACAATCTACGAACGTATGACACAAGAATTATCTAGCATGTGATATCAATGAAGGAAGGCATCAAACCATTTCAATAGAAGCTAAGGAAAGTGCATCCAACCTTGGAACCAATGATTCAAAAATAACTGAAGAAACTCCTTGACGCTTGCATCATCTTCAAGGCTCAACATTCGATGTGGTGTCAAATTTGGTCCCTGTCCGCAAGAATTCCGGTGAAATATGCTTATGTGTAGACTTCTGAAATTTAAACCGATCTTCTGATAAAGACAACTACCCTGTCCCCCCCATGGAGCATATTATTCAAAATGTATCAGGTTCATAAATGTTCTCATTGCTAGATGGCTTCTCAGGATACAACTAGGTACTAGTGGCCGAGCCAGATCATTTGAAGACCACATTCAGAACTAAGTGGGGAACATTTGCATTCAAGCACATGCCCTTCGAGTTAATAAATGCTAGAGAAACCTTCCAAAGGGCCATGGACATTGATTTTCGAGGGCTCATGGGACAAAGCATGGTGGTCTACCAGGATGATGTCATTCTGTTCTAAAAACGTAGGCATGACCACCTACACCACCTGAAGTAGATCTTTTATAGGTGTTGGAAGTACAGAATCTCGTTGAACCCCAAGAAAAGAATTTTTGCGGTCTTAGAAAGAATTTTTTTGGGCCAAATTATAACCAGGGATGGCATAGTTGTAGATCTGGACCGCGTGAAAGCCATTGCTCAAATTTCTCCCCCAAGTAGTAAGAATGCCATGCAGTCATTTCTTGGGAAAATCAATTTCCTTTGAAAATTCATATCGAATGTTGCAAAAATTGTGAAACCTCTATAGAAAATGATAAGGAAGAACCAATTTTCAATGGAATCAGCCGGAGAAGGAATAATTTGACAATATTAAGAAATCCATCGTGGAAGCACATGCCCTATATAGCCCAAATTTCGGCAAAGGCTTTATCCTCTATACTTTTCCCTCAGATTCATCACTTGTGGGCGTCCTTACCTAGAAGGACTATAACAACGATGAACGAACCATATCCTTCATGAGCACAGGGTTAAAAGGTGCCGAGTTGAACTATTCGGACATCAATAAGCAAGCATATTCAATATATAAGGCAGTCAAGCTTTTTAGGCCATATATTTTGAAGAACCATGTCACAATGTTCGTACCTCACCCAACAGTCCGCTCATTGTTTTTGCAGTAGGAGCTAGGTGAGCAACTAGGCAAATGGATGGAATGTCTTTAAGAATATGACTTAAAATTCAAGCCCACACACACATTCAAGGGGAAAGAGTTGTGTTCGATGGCTGCTGAAGCTGCCAACCCATAGAAAAATAATGAAGAGTGTTGGAAACATGAAATAGAGATGTGCCAAATAGACGATGCAGTCCCACAAGAATCCCCATCATGGTACACATATCTCCTATAGCATCTCGGCCACAGTACCTTGGAGCCAACCTTGACGGCCAAGAAGAAATGAGCAATAAGACTGAAAGCGACATCCTATCAGATGTTACAAGGCAAGTTGTTAAGAAAAAATCACAATGGCATCTTGCTGTGGTGCTTGGAACCCAGTGAGGCCCAACAAGTCCTAAAAGAACTACATGATGGCCCAGCCAGGGGGCATTACGCAAGAGATGCTACAACTCACAAGGTCATGTGGGCTGGTTTTTATTGGCCCACTCTGTTTAAGGATGCTCATGCCTATGTTCGAAAGTGACCCTCATGCCAAAATTTTGCTAGTAGCCGACCATCTGCTCCACTACAGTCTGTTGCAGTAGAAGAACCTTTCCAGCAGTGGGGTTTAGATGTGATCGAAGAAATATTACCACAATCCTCAAAGCAACACTGATATATCCTCATGACCACAGATTACTTCACGAGGTGGGTTGGGGCTATACCATTACGCCATATCAATGACTAGTAGCTAATAAATTTCATTACTCAGTACATCATGACTAGGTTCAGTGTTCCAACCTCTCTCATCTTTGATATTGCTACATATTTTTCATCATTTAAGCTATATGAGTTCACTTTGGAAAATAGTATTTTTTTGAAACATTTTGCTAATTACTACCCACAGGGGAATGGGTTAGACGAATCAACCAACAAGAACCTAATTCAGATCATTAATAAACCCTTGCTATCCCAACATTGAAACTGGCACAATACCCTTCGCAATGCCCTTTGGTCGTATTGGGTCACACCCAAACCCTCTCTCGGAATCTCTCCATTCTTCCTGGTCTACGGGAAAGAATCCATCCTCCCCCCCAATCTTTCCATTCACGCCCTTCAGTTATCCCAAGAAACACATGGCACCCCATGCCCTGCCTTGCGAACCCATATAGACACCTTGTTGAAAGTAGAGGAGGAAAGACTAAAAACTAGGGAAAAATTCACCATTCACCAAAGTCGAATCAAGCGATGGTTTGACAAAAAAATCACCAGGAACAAGGTGTTCAAAATTGGTGATCTTGTCCTAAAATGGGACAAGGTTTAGGAAGACAGGGGAAAGCATAGTAAATTCCAAGCCCTGTGGACGGGACCATTCTAGATCAAAGAAAAGGTCGACCCATACACGTATAGGCTCCAAAAATTAGAAGGGAGGATTGATATCCTCCCAGTGAATGACCACAACATTAAACATTACTTCACTTAACAACCCTTGGGTTGTTTCCTCACTCTATATCATAGTATTATTTTCTTTGCTTTATCGCATTCGTCATATTTCATTTGTTTATTTTGGTTTTTTTTAATAAATGTCTAGCCTTGAGCAAGGCCCAAAAATTTCACCCCTCACGGCCTCATTTCTAAGGATCAATGCAGTAGTTCCTCAATAAACAAGTTGTACCTGAACCTCTACCTGCAAAGAGTGAGCCCTAAAGCATGAGTGGCCTAAGTATGTCTTGAAAAACCACCTTTTGGAAGGAACTTGAATGAGTCAAATTACCTCAGTGAAAGTAGCTGATCCTTCACATCAACTCAAAAATTGTTGTTGAAAGTTATTGATGGAATAGGTGACTGGATGAAAGAGGAAAAGGGCTAATCTCGAACGACGAAAGATTATTTGGGAAAACCTAAAAGGCCTCTCAATAAAGACCAGGAGCAACCTTCTTGCAAGTAACATAAGTTAGAATCCCTCATCTACTTAGGAAGTATTTTCCACTTACAAATAAGTGTCTTGAGCACATAAAAATAAGTTCCTTGAGAACATACAAATAAGTTCTATTAGCACACGAAATAAGGGTAAAGGATTGAGAAAGGCTTCCTACACAGAGAGGTAATGCGATGAATCTGCCGAGGTACTATCCAGGCTCGTTGGTAGTGGAGAAATGTTCATGACTTCTAAGCAGTGACTCCATCAGGGCACTTCAATCTCCTTGTAAGTGGAGCAAAAGAAGAGACCAATAAATTATACCGAATCACTTGAAGCCCATGATGTTACTCTAACCCCTTTCATCCGATCTCCTGAAAAAAACATGGTGAAAAGAAATTCGTGTAGTGCAATCGGGGAAGGTAAATGCATGAAGGCCAAAGAGGAGGCCAATGGGACCCAGAAAAGCGGAAAGGAGAGCCTGCTAAGCGACGTGCACCCCCCCCCCCCACCCTCACCCCCCACGAGATTAAGTGCAAGCATAGATTCATTGTTCTACCAGTGAATCGCCAATTGTTGTAGCTGCTACAACACCCTCCAAAATTTTGCATCAATATGAAATTTCAGATCCCCTGTTTCTTTTGATGAGGATAGAATCATTACTGAGCATCATCCCTAAGCCTCAAGAGTCCACCCTAGACAAGTAATATGATATCAAAATATGGCTTTAAGTAATTTATTCTAAGTAATGTTGCAAAGTCATACTTCCTTCAGTCTTCGACCTTTTGCGACTTAGCAATCCTGCGACCTAGCCAAGGTCACCAGGTCGCCAGGTAGAAAACTTCTTGAGAAGCTTACCTTTGTGACCATGCGAGCTTGCGACCCGACGACCCCAAAATCGCCAGGTTTCAAGGTCACAAGGTCAAAAATGTATGTAAATAACCTCCCATGTGACCTTACGACTGCCATTAAGGTCCACACGTGCGACCCCTTTATATATACAAGGGATGTGTAGGTCACATTCGACGTGCAAAATGGAGTTCAAAAAGCATTTGACAAACCAACTTGGGTGTGTTTTCTTCTAGGTAATATTGAATCTAAACTCATGTGCATTTCTATCTCTTCGACCTCAAGTGACATGGGCCCCCTGATAGTTCGCAGATGGCACAAGAGCCTAGAAGTGGATCCACCAGAGGGTGATGTGCACTGCCACCCACTCCTATATACGGGTACACTGCCTGTGTTTTTGGAAAGGCTACATATATGTCTTTGTATGAACTTTATCAAGAGTTCACAAAGCAGGAATTCCATGAGGATCTTGTAGATAGGAAAGTATACATACATATGAAGATATTTAAACTGCACTATGTGGCTGCACACCCTCCAATATTCTCGCGTGCGGAAGTAATCGAATGGATCCTCCAAAAAGTGGATTCAAATCACTAGGTAATCCTAGACCATGTAGGAAAAGCCTTTGCCAACCTGATCCCAGGGGATGCCGAAGTATATTATTCACTCCCAAGTAAATAAGAATGTCTCAACACCCGGTAGATAGCGACACATGACGTGTCGGTACAAGACACCCTGAGGAGCTTGTGGGAAGACCCTGAAAAGTTTAGGGGAAATAAATATTAGGAATATAAGACTGAGGGTTTGAGGAAATTGTATAGGCTTGTCGCAACCATGATTTTCCTAATGTATGGTAGGATGTATGCCACTACCTTCAACAGAGCATGGGTTCCCCTCATGTACGGAGTTACCAGCTACGACACTCGCTTTAACTGGTCCCATCTATTAATTTAAGCTATAAGGGTGAATATATCAGCAACGCAGGTACCAGAAGAAGGGTTAGCATCAGAGTTATATATGGCCTCCTACCTTTTATATGTAGTATGCTCACGATGTAACTTTGATAATTGGGCACATAACTAGAATGCAATGACTGAGGGACTGATTCATAAGGATCTAAATATTGTTTGGGATTCCAAATATAAGCAAGACATCGATGTGATATCAAAAAAGTTTATCACAACACTATACTATCACCTCTTTAATGAAGATCCACCTTGAATGTCCAAAAGAGTCATAGAGACGGTCATCAAGGTAGCCCATTGGTTTTCCATCCAAGAAGGCACCTTCATTAGGGTTTTTGGATCGTTCAAGCAACCCCATGCATTGCCCAAATTCATTATCGATAAGATGCTACTACAAGAAGTATGTTACCAGATGACGAGCGAATTCTACAAAAAACTGAGTAAAGGTAAGCTGAAACCATGGCCTACCCTCCCACTCACTATTGGTGCCTACATGGAAGCCAAGAACATAAGGGGTTTCCATTTTGTGAGCTTAGATTTCCGGTCCTATGACCCAAAAAGGATCGTCCCTGCACACTACAAGCAGGCTAATTTTAATTGGAGTTATCAACACACAGAGACTGTCGTGGAGGATGAAGTAAGGAAGGTATAATGCACTCAGGGAGGCAGCCTCTGAAGAGGAATTTGACTTAGAAGGAAACCAAGTAGGCTAGTCTCAAGATGATCAGACCCTACAGGAGAGAGTTGATGCCATGAAGTCGAAAACACCAATGGGAGGAGCATCTACTTATCATCCCAAAAAAACAAAGAACACCATGGACATGAGCCTCCTAAGAGTCTACAAGAAGGAGGATACAAAGAGGCCAAGTGTTGAGATTCAACAAGATGATGAGCTTAGTGAAAATCAGTCACCTTCACTAAGTGGACCCACAGGCTATTTTTAGGTGTAAGTCTATTTTTAGACATGGTGATCATATTTCAGAAGTTGCAGGATGCTATTTGTGGATGGTTGGTCAAGTTGGAAAAATAGATGAAATTATATTTGTAGAAGATTGGGCGAAGTCTATTTATAGATCATCAATCTAAAAATAGAAGTGTCGATTATTATTAGCCCTTAATAATAATCAAACTCTAAATATCAACTTATTCTCTTGGAGCACTTAATTTTAATATATAGATTTGGAAAATCAGCGAGCTGAAGGAATTACACAATTCATAGGGTTTACTGGTGGTTCATGCATGGAGGACTCAGTTAGAACTAAAGTGGAAAAGTTATGATAGAGTTAGAAGAGTAGTTCATGGAGTTGTTTTTCAGTTTAACTCAGTTATTGGAGTTAAACTCAGTTGAGCTAGTTGTATCTAGTCTAACTGAATGATACACTAGTGAGAGTGGAGTGAATTAATTAGTTAATTAATTCACAAATAATAACTCATTAATCAACTGAACAAATATAGTAGTTAACTATAGTGCATGTCAGTTCCAGTGGAGAGGTAGGTGAAAGGGTGAGATGGACTATCTGTTGTGACTATAGTGATGTATTGATTGCATCACACACACATCGGAGCTGCCAATGAGGATTGCATAGTCAAGGCAAGGGTAATTCGAATTCATTCATAACTATTCTTCAATAGGGATTGTAGAGTGGAGGCAGGCTATGAGGAAGGCAGAAATCGGTGCATGGATTTGCAGATTTCATCTTGTTATTGTGTGACGATTGATTGTACTGAGAGCTTTATGTACTAAGATTTGTATGAGAATGTTACATGATCTCCATGATACATAATATATGATAGTTGGGTTTTCTAGCTTCAGGCTTTCTCATTAAACAACTGTGTTCTGTGCGATTGTTTTTATTGCTTCATGTGTTTGTAATTGAGTTTATATTTCTGCAAAAGATTAACAGTGGAAGGATTCTATATTTAGCAAGAAGATAAATATTGTTAGATTAGGTTAATCTGGATATATACATGCATATGTTATATAATTTCTACATGGCATCAGAGCAGTGTTAATTCTTGAAGATTTCAATTGTGAAGAATTGTTGAGTTTGTGCTAGTGGACAATTTGAATTTTCTGCAGAAAATTCTTGGTGCAATAGTTGAGTATACATTGAAATGTCTTTCAATGGGTTGCCATTGGATTATGCCCTTGACGGCAACTAGAATTACATACCCTGGAAGGATAGGATGGAGGCAGTGCTGGAAGATAATGGACTGAAGAAATTCATCGATAGCGATGTTCCTAAGCCGGATTCTAGTGATGTTGCAGGACTTGACGCATGGAAAAAGAAGGTAGCAAAGACAAGAAGAATTTTGTTGGAAGGTGTGAAGGAACATATTGTGTCTAGCCTTCACGGGAAAGCCACTCCATTTGCAATGTGTAAGGCTTTTACTGATTTTTTCCAAAGCAAAAGCTACCAGAGGAAGTTGGCGCTTAAAGATAAACTCAGAAAAATAAAAATGGAGAAGGGCGAAAGTATTCCAAAATATCTCACGAATTTTGTCCACTACAAGGATGAACTGGGAAGTGTGGGTATTACTGTTGATAATGAAGACTTGGTGAGCTTGGCTCTCCTTGGGCTTCTGAAGATTTGGCATAGCTACAAAGACTCTATCAATGGACGGGAGAAACTGTCGGGATGGGAGCGACTTCGGTCGGATCTTGTGCAGGAGGAGATAAGGCAAAGTACTAGGGATGGTTCTTCATCGAAGAATGAAGATGAAGAAAATTGCGCTTTGGCTACCAAAGCAAGGAAAGGGAAGGGGAAGAAATTCCCTTCAAAATCCAAAGCTAAAGGAAAGAAGCAGGATTTGTCCAAGGTGAAGTGTTTTCACTGTCACGAACATGGGAATTTCGCCACTAACTACCCAAAAAAGAAGAAGAATAAGAAGGTTGTTGGAGCTGCAGCTGGAGAGGCCTTAGCCTCAAAATTTGAACTTGATTTCTCCTTGATCGCATGCTTGGTTTCAAGTGCAATGGGATCGGTGTGGTATCTTGATAGTGGTGTGTCTTTCCATATGACGTGAGACAAGGAGTTTTTTAGTAATCTGGAGGAGAAGGACCTCCAAATGCATATAGAGATGGGCGATGATGGTCGATATAGTGCGATCAACATTGGGACCATTACCTTTGAGAGGGAGTCAAGTAATCCATTTCTATTGAAATATGTTATGCATGTTCTAGGTCTAAAGAAGAACTTGGTCTCGGTTGCAATGTTGGAAGACAAAGGTTATGATGTTTTTTTCAGTGAGGGAAAAGCCTTCCTTTGACATAAAACAATGGGTCAAACCGAGAAGATAGGGATTCGAGTTAAGAATCTCTACAATATGGAGGTAGATGGCTGCACTGCAATGATGGGAAAAGCAGAAGAAGTGGTGAGCCAAGATGAGGGTGAATTATGGCACAGGAGATTGGGCCATCTTCACCATGAGGCTTTGAAGCTTTTGCAGTAGATTTATATTGGAATTCCCAAGGGCACCCTTGCATAGTCAGATGAGTGCAAGGGATGTACTATGGGTAAGTTTTTGAAGACCACCTTTCATGAGAAGGAGAACCGTGCTTCGGTGATCCTTGAGAGAATTCACATAGACGTGTGTGGACCTTTCTAGGTTGATTCAACATAAAAACATAGGTATTATGTTATTTTCGTTGATGACTATTCTCGTAGATGCTGAATCTTCTTCATGCAGAAGAAGAGAGAAACATTCCCAAAGTTCTGTGAGTTTAAAGCATTGGTGGAGAAGGAGTCGGGGAAGAAAGTGAAGGCTCTACGGAGCGATAATGGTGGTGAATATATCTCAGGTGAATTCAAATACTTCTATAGAAAATAAAGAATTCGAAGAGAACTCATAGCACCTCATAACCCACAGAAGAATGGGGTAGTGGAGAGGAAGAACAGAACGATCGTGGGTGTTGCACGAGCTATGCTGCATGACCAGGGCCTACCGATGCACTTGTGGGCGGAAACATGCAACACTGTGGTTTATGTGCAAAATCGTTGCCCTCATAGAGTACTTGGCATGAGTACACGTGAAGAAGATTTTACTGGTAAGAAGCCTGATATTTCTCATTTGAAGATTTTTGGCTCATCTATTTACATTCATGTGAAAAAGGACACCACGAAGAAGGTAGAGCCGACTGCAGAAGTTAGGATATTTTTGGGGTACACAGAAACACCCATAATTATCGTGTGTAATTTCCAGAAAATCGAATGACTGTGGTGCGACGGGATATAAAATTCAATGAGGTGTAAGCCATGAAGTTGTTGCTTGAGAGGGAGCTACACTTGCATGCAGAGGAGGAGCTACTTATTCCCAAAGATGAGCCTATAGATGTGGATCAGCCATAATAGGAGATTCATGGAGTGAAGGATTCCACTCATGCAGAAGCAAACATCAGACAAGGCAAAAAGCGTACAATAGAAGCCGAGAGACTGAAGCTTGATTGGGCACAAAATGTAGGAGTCCCTAGATCACATTGCAAACGAAGACAATCACCTCACCGTTTTACTGGATACATGGCTCTTATGAGCAAGTGTATCATGACAGAGCCATCTTATTTTGAAGAAGCAGTGCAGGAGCCCACATGGGTAGATTCCATGGTGGAGGAAAATGACTCCATTGTTAGAAATAGTGCTTGGGAGATTGTTCCAAGGCCGGTGAGTAAATCAGTTGTAGGATCAAGATGGATCTACAAGGTAGAGAAAGTTGTTGATGGGAGCGTGGAGAAGTATAAGGCAAGATTTGTTTCCCGAGGCTTCTCATAGATCGAGGGGATTGACTATGAAGAAACCTTTGCACCTGTTGCATGGTATTCTTTCATATGGACCATCCTTGCTCTCTCAGCGCAGATGGGTTGGCACATTCATCAGATGGATGTGAAGACTGCGTTACTTAATGGGATCATTGAGGAAGAGGTGTACATTGAGCATCCTGAAGGATTTTAGATATTTAGCAGTGAGTCGCATATGTGAAAGCTCAAAAGAGCATTGTATGGGCTGAAGCAAGCACCTCGTGCTTGGTACACAAGGATCGACAACTATTTCACCAGACTTGGCTTCACCAAGAGTGAGGCGGATGCAAACCTGTATCAAATTGTGGTGGAGGGTAAGCTTTTAATCATTGTTTTTTATGTTGATGATTTAATACTAACAGGTGATGAGCAGTTGATACACTCATGCAAGGAAGATCTTGCAAAGGAATTTGAGATGAAATATTTGGGCCTCCTTCATTATTTCCTTGGATTGGAAATATGGCAGTGGGAAGGTGAACTATTTGTGTCTGAAGGAAAGTGTGCCTGGGAGATACATGAGAAGTTTCACATGCAAGGCTGCAAGCCTATCGATACTCCTCTTTTAGGAAATTGGAGGAAAGAGAATGCTACATCGGTAGAGGTAGTGGATGCCACTGTTTATTGATAGTTGGTGGGTTTGCTCATGTATTTAGTTAATGCAAGACTGGACATATGCTATGCGGTGAACTAGATTTCACAAGCGATGGTTAAGCCTACCAAGCTCTTTTGGAAGGCAGGCAAGCATTTCCTGAGGTATCTCAGGGGCACATATGAGTATGGCTTATGGTACAGAAAGATGGATGAGGTGAAGTTACATGGCTTCACTGATGCAGATTGGGCAGGCAGCTCAACAGACAGAAAGAGCACATCAGGATGGGTTTTCAGTATCAGATCTACAACAGTTTCTTGGTACAGTAGGAAACAAATATCCATGACACTCAGTTCAGTGGAAGAAGAATACATGGCAGCAAGTCAAGCTGCGTGTGAGGCTATCTAAATGAGGAAGATCCTGGTCAGTTTGTTCGGTTCACATTTAGATCCTACAGTGATACATTGCGATAATCAGAGTTGCATTAAACTCTCGATTAATATTTTGTTTCATGATAGATCTAAACATATTGATATCTAGCATCATCATATCATAGATTGTGTGTAGTAGAATATCATGTCGCTTCTGTACATTCCTATGGAAGATCAGGATGCATATATGCTGATGAAGGCACTCACTAGGAGAAAATTTGAATACCATAGAGGTAGGATCGAGGTGAAGGATAATCCCTATCTTGTTGAGAGGGAGTGTTGAGATTCAACAAGATGATGAGCTTAGTGAAAATCATTCACCTTCACTAAGTGGACCCGCAGGCTATTTTTAGGTGTAAGTCTATTTTTAGACATGGTGATCATATTTCAGAAGTTGCGAGATGCTATTTGTGGATGGTTGGTCAAGGTGGAAAAATAGATGAAATTCTATTTTTAGAAGATTGGGGGAAGTCTATTCATAGATTTTTGATCTAAAAATAGAAGTGTCGATTATTATTAGCCCTTAATAATAATCAAACTCTAAATATCAACTTATTCTCTTGGAGCAATTAATTTCAATATACATATTTTGAAAATCAGTGGTTTGAAGGAATTACACAATTCCTAGGGTTTACTAGTGGTTCATGCATGGAGGACTCAGTTAGAACTGAAGTGGAAAAGTTATGACAGAGTTGGAAGAGTAGTTCATGGAGTTGTTATTTAGTTTAACTCAATTATTGGAGTTAAACTCAGTAAAGCTAGTTGTATCTAGTGTAACTGAATGATACACTAGTGAGAGTGGAGTGAATTAATTAGTTAATTAATTCACAAACAGTAACTCATTAATCAACTGAGAAAATATAGTAGTTAACTACAGTGCATGTCAGTTCCAGTGGAGACCCAGTGGAGAGGTAGGTGAAAGGGTGAGATGGACTATCTGCTGTGACTATAGTGATGCATTGATTTCATCACACACACATTGGATTTTCCAATGAGGATTGAACAGTCAAGGCAAGGGTAATTCAAATTCATTCATAGCTATTCTTCAACAGGGATTGCGCAGTGGAGGCAGGCTATCAGGAGGGCAAAAATTGGTGCATGGATTTGCAGATTTCATCTTGTTAGTTTGTGATGATTGATTGTACTAATAGCTTGATGTACTAAGCTTTGTATGATATTGTTACATGATCTCCATGATACATAATATATGATAGTTGGGGTTTTTAGCTTCAGGCTTTCCTGTTAAACAACTGTGTTATGTGTGATTTTTTTTATTACTTCATGTGTTTGCAATTGAGTTTATAATTTCCGTAAAAGATTAACAGTGGAAGGATTCTGTATTTAGCAAGAAGATAAATATTTTTAGATCCGGAGAATCTGGATATATACATGCATATGTTATATAATTTGTACACCGAGGCATAATTAAATGATGAGAAAAAACAAAGAGAAGAAGAACTTAAGAAAACTCAAGATGCTCTCGCACAACAACAAGAATAAGAGAGGCGAAGGAAACAGGTATAAAATCAGAAAAAGAAGCAACAAGAATAACAAAAACAGAAGAAGAAGTGAGAGGAAGAACAATTGAAAAGGAAAAAAAGGGAGGAAAAAATAAAGAAGCAAGCAGAGGAGTCTCATAGAAATAAAGAAGAAGAAGAAGCTAAGGTCAAAGAAGAAGAATAACAAAGAAGAGAAGCAGAAACATGTTAAAGTAGGAATGGGACATAGAAGAAGAAGAGAAAAGAAGAGAGGAAGAGAAAGCTCAAAAAATGTTGGAAGAGACATCGAAGGAGGTGGAGGGAAGCGGGTCACAACCGTTACAATTCAGGAGGCATGCAGGTCTGCCACCTATTCACATACCCCCAACAACTCCCATGACAGGAGGGAACTTCCCATTCTTAGAACTTGATGTCTCAGAGGAACAAGTAGATGATGTCTCAAAGGAACAAGTAGATGATGTACTAGATCTGACGAGGCTATATTATGATCAATACACTCACAAGATCAGGCAGGAGAGGATAAAATGACTTACCCAGAACTCGATTGAGCCTTCGGCAGTAACCATTCAAAAGGACATAGTCCTGGACATAGGGACAAATACCATAATGATAACATATGCCAGATTTTCTTTTGTAGCTACCATAGCAGAATGAGTAGAGAGATCTTATTACTTCAAAACAAGCTCTGTATATTTGTGCAGAGGGCCACTCAGGCACAAGAGGAAAAGAAGGCCTAGGAAGCCAAAAACAAAATGCTCAAGCTTGCTCACCCAAGCTGACGGAATACAAGGAGCCATCCAAGGATAGTTGGACATCTTGGGTAGGACCATGATACAATTATACGAAGAAATGATAAGGCTGAGGCAAACAGTCGCTCCTTAGCAAGGGTCCAAGTAGAAAAAAGGAAGAAGATCGCCCAGCTAAAAGAGGCCTCTACAACACTTGAAAACATCCTAGAATGGTATGAGAGATACCCATAGCCCCCTTACACTATACCAAAGAAGGATTGGATCCGCATCTAGAATGACAAGGTACATATGTAAATGAAGCTACAATCTAGGGATAAAGTCGCGAAGGATGTAGACAAGGTGATGATTGCATACGAGCGTCTCATCAGCGGTATCAACTTGATGGAAAAGTGCATCACATACCTTCCATTGGTACCTTGACCTAAAAAAAGGTGTGACAGGAAGTACTGCAAGATATTCAGTCATTTCTAGATCCAATCAGATAGGCAGCCAACTCAAAGGACTTCCCAACTACTAGGGAGAACATCATACAGTATGTCATCACACCGGTTAGGATCTACACCAAGCTAGCTTCATTGTCCAATCATATCAAGACAAAGAAGCAAACACTAGTTCCAGATGCGATTGAATGCTTGCACAGGCTAGGTGAGGACAAGCCTCAACTCACCCCAATAGCCACTGAATATCAAGCCTGACAGACCTATTTGAAGGACCAGCAACAGGTGGAAACCCTAGTCTTTTGTATCATAAAGCTGCTCCCATGAAAGTAACTAGACATACAGGTCATAGAGGTAGTCAAGTCATAGGTTGAAAAATCCATCAGGTCATAGGTCGGGACCCTACTAAGGTTGTAGGTCACAGTTTTTCCCAATTTACAGGCCATCCCAACAGTCAGGTAGGTGAAGAGATAGGGTAGCCCAAAATCCATTTTTGTCTATATGTATTATGTCACGAGAGATTGTAAAGGCCTTTTTTTGGACTAAAAAATGAGAGAGAGATATAATTTTACAGTATTGAATGTATGTACCAGGAATGAATACAAAGGAAAGTTTTGGATCTTACTATTGGATATGATGGAGGCTTTCGTGTATTGAAACCATGAATATAGTTATTTTACATGTTTGATATTATTTGTAACTAACTCGTCTACATTTATGTTCATACATTGTTTATATGTTTGAGCTATTTTGATATGTGGATGATGGTTTAATGTACGGATATGTTAATGACCTAGTTTGTTGATATGTACCTAAATATCTTCTAAAATATGATTAGGTAACTGAAGGACATTTGATCATAGTGAATTGTTTCTCTTATGTTCAAGTGAGCCTTCCATATTAGTATGGCCCTAACGAATTTTTTCTAACAACACTCCTTATGGGTTGCATGCTTTAAATCTCTCTTTGATATTCATGGTGTTTCAATTTGCAGGTTATCTATCAGCCATTGACTTTGCTTCACCCAACAACCATAAATTCTCATGATTGTGAATCCCCTCTCTATCTGAGAAAGGGTGCATATCTCACCAGTTTAATGGAAATCGGGCCCACATTCTGGATGGGATCCCTATCACAAATGGCGTAGAGTCTAGTTTGGATTTTATACTAGAGAGATCCCCTTACTATTGGCAAGATAATTTTCCCCGTCAATAGGTCATTGGCACAAAACTAGCTATAAAAGTCCATAGTCACTGGCATTCCTTGTTGTGGGAGTGACTAGAAGGCCTCAGTCACTTGTATGGCTTGTCATGGGAGCGACTGGGGGTCCATATCAGTTAAATGTTAAGTTTCCTCAGGGTTTGGTACTTGGAATTTCGGTTGGCTTTTGAAGGTTATGTAGCATGTGTGTAAGGTCAGATTGTTTTGTTTTGTCACTTTGACTTCCTTAACTGTACATGGGATGTTGAATAATATAATAATATCCTCTCGTCACATGTTTACCCCAAAGGAATAGTTATCTTGGGTACATTTGGGAGGAGTGTGTTACATTTCTAATCCATTTTTTATTTATCTATACCAAAAGGCCTCTTTACATGTAGACTCAACAATTGATGCTACCCCATTAGTAAGTCTACATGAAAATTAGGAAAAGAATGCAACATTTTAATAGGAAATAACTAGTTTTCATCCTGAAGCAACTCTTTCAAATGTGCAACTAGATTTAGTTTTTCGTTCTTCAACTTCTATGACCATCTAATATTATATAAGAACCATATGCGTGGAAATATGAGGCTTTTTACACCTAGTTTTGGCTAGATATGTTTCTTTCACTTGAAATATATCCAATATAAATGAAAGGAAACTAGCATATCCAATAGTTTTGGAGGAAAAACTAAAACCCCCTTTTTTCTAACAAGATGATGGTTCTTATATGCGTTTTCTTATTGTTTGGGTTCACTGATACTATGAAATCATTTAATTGTAAACCTAAATTCTATTGTGAGGCACTCGATTTAATATACACAAAGAGGGAAATTTTCTTTAATAAAATCTAATACCATGCAAACTAATATACTTACCATATGAAGTAAACAAAAGTAATTTCAAACACATGTCAATATCAAGAGGAAATCAACAATATTCTACACACATAACCTAGTTTATGACATCTCACATGATGAATCCATTGGGAACTATGGCCATGAATTCCACCACTCAGGTCTATTTACTAACTGAAATCAAGAATCTAGTGATTCCATGGCACAACATACAAAAATCTTGAAATAAAAACACAAAAAAAACTCATAAGTGTGTACAGGTAACAATTTTACAACACCTTACCATGAGTGGGCTCCCCTCAATGTTTGACCTATGCAAGTGGTTACAAAATAACCGAGACAGAGTTATGTCATGAGCCATATATAAACTCCAAATATTAACAAAAAAATGAAAATGGGATAGTTATTGTATTATTGTTAGAACTATTTTACATATATGCCAATACTAACAACCTCTAGTCCAAGAGGATTACTATATATATATGGGATTTCAAACTCCACAAATGGAGTGGAAACACCCCTCAAATATTGATTACAGTTTGAAATAAAAAAAAAACACAATATTAAAACAATTTCAATTATAATTGGATATGTAATACAAGTAGTTTCAACAACTAGTCATCAGTTCATTATTTGGCTAACTAGGTTGTTAAAATACTCTATGCTAGTTGGTATATTTAGCTTGAATTTGCAATTCGTGGTATTTTACTAGTTTCTAATGACATCGAAAGCATCACATGCCACAAGAAACCAAGAGACACCTTGAATTGATGATAATCTTGATCTGTACGTGGTTTGGGTGATATTAAGTGCTCATGCATGTTGATGCATAGCCATTGGGTAATATAAAATGATTCTCATAGTTGTTTCTAAATATATTCTCGATGACTAAACCTTATCTATATTTTGATGATGATTTTTATAATGATAATGATCCCATTTATGTGATGAGAAATTTTGAGGGTTATCCCTTACACATGTATTATTGATACACTCACCTATATATGTACCTAAATTTTTTTAAGTAGACTTGAACTTGTGTGTTCATCTAGAGATACACCTATAGGTTAGCATTGCCACAATAAATATGTCAACAATGCTTATGTTTAGTCATAACATTTTATGTACAACAATGCAAATAATCTCAAAGTACACCTTTATAATTGACCATTAAATAAAATACGAGTGAAAATGGTAATTATATGTCTTTGGGGAAAATCATAATAGGGATAAGGAAATGATTCACATGCACAATATAAGGAAGGAAATTTACTACATCATTGGTAGATAAAAGAAAATCTTTTTCTATCAAAAATACGACAAAATGGTAGCCCATCATCTCCCACGAACTGGTCTAATTTCATATCCTATGTAACCATTTATATTCCAATTATGGGACCTATTGTAGCTGCTACAATAACCCTCCAAAATTCTCATCCCCATCCAATTTTGGAGCCCCTACAACCTCTCTAAATATTATGCTCCTAAAATTTTCGAAGTGTTTGAAGTCATGATAGGGTTGCTTGGATTATCCTTAAGTGAAAACACACTTGATGTTTATCAGTCTATTGCACCCTTTTTTTCTAGCACAACCACATTTCATATCCATAGTCTAAATTTGAGGATTGTCGCATATCCTTTCATTTGGTCACATCACAAAGTGTGACTATGTCACATGTGTGAAAAAAATATATAAACAAATGAACCTAAACATCATTTTTAATTGAGAAAAGTGTTGCCAATTTTGTTGTTAATTCCTTCAATTTTTGTCACTAACTTTGTAATTTCTGGCATTTCTATATTATTTTTCTAAACATTCAAATATGTTTATTTTTCATTTTGGTTGGTTGGTATAAAGAGCTTGATCTAGCTATAGCTCAATCAAGATATTTATTACATAGATTCCCAACAACACATTAATTGAGAGAGTCAGAATGGTTGTTCGATTAAGAAATGACTAGACCGAGCTCCTGGTTATGCAGACAAAAAGACTGACACCATGTTATGGTAGGAACATCAATGAATACTTTATTTGTGGAAATTTATGAGTAACAATGCATGGTCGAGCTCCTAGGTAAGCCAAAATAAATTCCAGCATTTTGTTATGGTAAAAATGACAATTAATATGTGGTTGGTGGGAATTCATGATTAAATGAGCTCGATTGAGCTCCTAGTTATGCCAACAAAAATTCTAGAATTATGTTACATAAATGAATATGTGGTTGTGGGAATTCATGGTTAAATGGACTTGATCAAGGTATACCTTGATCGAGTTCCTCTATGACGATTGTTCCAAGCAATCCTACTCAGAAAGATGCTCAAGTAAAAACATGGATTAATAGAGAGTTTCTCAATCGAGGTCATGTTCAAATGTTTTTGGTAGGAGTACATGGTGAAACAATGGCCCTATTGAGACATTTTGTCGAGTGAGATACATTCCTTGATCAATAAATTTTTTTTCTTAACCCACTAGTATTTGGATCAAGGGTTTATTAAACCATCGATCGAAATATTTCAAATTTTACATAAATCTCTTTGTCAATCTTTTTAAGTTATCAAACGAGTTGTCGAGGGCCTAAATAATTCAAGGTTATCTCCCATTCTACAAATGTCTTTGCAATGCCATCTTATAGCATGGAATACTTAAGGCAATATTTGTCCTTATGTGGCAGACTTGATCACATTGTATTTGTGAAGGAATCCTCTATCCAATGGAACATGAGTTTGAAAATTTTGAATTCATATGATATTTTTCACTTAATTTCCTTTAAACCGTATGCTTGAAATTTTTTTGGACAATTTCGTAGCAGCTGAATGAAAAATCATTAACATAAGATATACGAAATGATTTAAAAAAAAATGCATTCACTTCATTTACGAGTCCTCTTCAAATGGATACTCTTGTTTTTTGAATTTATTTAAATAATATAAAAAATAGACACAAACATGTGTTTTAAAAATTCAATTTAAACATTACTTTTCCAACTTCAAAAAAATAAAAAATGTAATTTTGCGTGGAAAAAATAAAGTTTCAATATGCATTGATTAGTGCTATGTTCGAAGATCATGAAACATTGTGCTTTAGATTAAGCTTCAAAACCATCATTGATTACATTATAATAAGTCCCGTCATATAATTATATCATAAAATGTATCAACGAGATTGTTCTAAATTTCCATGAATTTTTTCGAACTTCATGGAATTTTTATCCTTCTTCCATAAAGGTGCAAGCTTGATATTCCATTATCTACATTTTGTATCCCATTAAACTAATTCTATTTTCACAAGTAACCTCATCAGTTTTAATGCCTTTTTGCATGTTGTTATCTTCTTTCTTAAAGGTTGATATATTTGTAATCCAAAGGATGTAGGTGATTTCTCCTAGCATTTGAATGATCTCCAAATCGTCTTTGTACATGTGAAATTGATTTGTCCCTAGTGTTGATACGTTCAAGCCACAAAATAGGGTATTCTTTTCTACTCTCATTATGAAAGGAATGATTATTCAAAATCCAAGTTCTGATAAACACCAATAGGCTCCACTTAGTGAAAATATTAGTTTTGAAGCCAAAGCATTTTGATAAACATTAAATAATGTATCCTAAATTTTGAGATTAAATTTACAACAATACTTTCTATTGGAGTTATTTTAATATTCCTTTCCCCTCAAAATAACAAATTCTCATATAGATCAATTTTTGTATCAATAATACTTTTGTCTAAAAATATTCCTCATGAAACAAGCACCACACATCCTTGGGAAAATACATAATGGTTATGAGCCATCTAAATAATAAAATTATCCATCCTATGAGGATGAACACATATTGGATCTAAATCATTAACTTAAAACCAATCCATCATCCACAAATATAAAGAAACCTAGAACTTCATGTAGCTACTAAACACGGAGCAAATTGTGCTAACTAGGCCTATAAATTAAATGAAAATTTATCTGGATATGATATAGTCAGGTTGGGAGGCAACAAACATGATCCAACATTTGAGTATTGGATATAACATATAATTAATTTCCCCTTAGTTAAATATGACTATCTCTACTTGCACGAGATAGTTAACTAATGACTGCATGGCTAATTAAATCAGACTATCCCCACTTGCATAAGATAGTTAGCTTGTGACTACATTTCTAGTTAACTAGTACTAGGTGTCTATTTTTTAGTGCATGTTCACATCTCTCTACATTAAGTACTACATTATTTCAACCATGTAGAATATATTTCATTTAATCATATTCTCTTATTTTCTCTGCATGAAACAAATTCATTAATTCTTTTCTCTAACAAATTTATTTACTCTTTCCTTGTAAGTTTTGTTCATTGTTTCTATCTAGTTCCAACATGTGCAAGTTTATATACAATTTCACTTGGTATCAGAGCATGTGAGAGCTAGAAATTTAGGGATCATAAAAAACATATTTGCAGGTATTGAGGATTGGAGGTATTGGAAAAATGGTATTTCCACCTTCTGCAAATCTCATGTCGTATAACTATTTCAAATGGAAGAAAAAGGTTCTAATTAAATTAAAAATTAGAGGCTTGTACTAAATTACCATGGAAACAAATATTGAACCAATTTCTATATTTCAAAAAGAAAATGTTTCAACTGCATGGATGAGGCCTTTGGTCTCCCATTCTTATCAATTTCTACATAATTACTATTTCATGTTGAAGCATGGACGACTCAAAATAAATTTTGGACCACTTTGGAGACACTCTTTGGGAAGTAGGATGAGATATGGGGTCACATCCTTGAAAATGAGCTCAAATCATTAGTTCCAAGATATTTCAAAAAAATATAAGAATTATTCTCAAGGTTGACAAATCCTTGTTATTTTAGTCGAAATAATGTGGAACCAAAAAATCCAAGCATGAAAGCCAATTAATTCTCATCATATAATTGTCAAAATTGGGTCTAGAGTATGTTATATTTTTTCTCACTTTTAACAAGTTGGGCTTGAAATAGGTGAAACCAAGAATATTCCCACACTCAATGATTTTAGCGAGTCCCTGATACATGTGAAAGATAAAATCTTAAATATGTGGACATTGAAATGTTCCAAATCCCATGCACTTGATATGCATGAAAGGGGCAACACCAACATGAAATCCAATCAAAAATTCAAAATCAAAGCAAAGGAAAAATAACTAGATCCAAGAAAGGGAGGAAATCCAAAACCTCTAGATGGATCTACTAGCTTGAAGGAAAAATAAGTGAAATAAGTGGAAATCAAAATGTAGCTATTGCAACTAGGGTTTCCATCCAAAATTATCATGTATGAATAAGACAATTGATCTCATGGTGCATAAAAATTATCAGAACCATCTTATTTATTGTATTCCATAAAGTTCTAAGAAGAAGTATGGATAAGGAGCACCTGAAACAAGAGGGATTGCATATGCATTAATTTCTATAAATTCTTGACCTAATGCATGGATCATATATTATGGGGATTCACATAACATGGAAGCCACCAAAGATACTATCTCATATTTAAACTAATATGTTGGTATTCCTATTCTCATGGGAGATGATTCTCTAGTATAGGCAACTAGACAAGGGAGGGTAATCTTGGAGATGGAAGTTTAAAGAATGTCTTGCATATTTCAAAGCTTTAAGTGGATCTTATATTTGTGTATCAAATGACATATACTAACAATAGAAGGAGATTTGAATCCAACCCAATTTTAGTGAGCATATATGACATGAAAGATAACTCCAAAAATATAGTTAGTGATCTTAGAAAACAGATGATGAAGAATGACCTTCTTCCCATATAATTTTCTAATGGAGTTTCTGAAGGATGTTTTATTGGAAAGCATCCACAAGAAAATATTGGGAAGGGGAATGCATGGATGACCTCCTCTCCCTTGAATCTTGTTCATAGTGATATTATGAGTCCATTTCTAGATCCTTCCATAATAAAATCCATATATGTACTCACATTCATAGATGCTTGCACGAGATACACATGGGTATACTTTCTCAAACTCAATTATAAATATTTTTAGCATTTGAAAATTTTCAAAATGCATGAAAAAAATAGTCTAGAAAGATTATCAAGATAGCATGTATAGATAATTGTGGCGGGGAGGGGGGCATGCCAATAGGGGTGACCAATATTTTTTGGGATGAAGTGAGAATACAGTTGCAACACATAGTTCCTTACACTCCACAATAGAACTAAGTAGCTGAGAGGAAGAAACAATATTTGAAAGAGATGTCTAGTTGCATGTTGCTAGCAAGGTCCCTTCCTTCATAATTGTGGGCCATTAAAGCAATCAACTCTACTTTGTACATATAAAATGGATATTCTCATAAACATGTTACATGAAAAAAAAATTGAAGCATGGAATTGAATGCAACCGAAAGTTACACATTTATGCATTTTCATATCTTCCACATGGGCCGACATTCCTTTAGAAAAGAGGAAGAATTTGGAGCCTCAAAGAAAATATTTCATATTTGTTGGATATTTAGATGGTGTAAATGGATACAAATTTATATATATTTCAACAAAAAAACTATTTACTGAGAGGGGTGTCTACATAAAAGAAAGTTATCTACTTTCATCAAAGAAATGAAATGTAGAAACTTGTGTGCTTCCTTTTATAACAAATCTATGAGACAATGATCTTATCATTCAGACTAGATTTTAGATCTATTTTATGAAGTTGATTTAGAATATCATGAGCATGCATGTGAAGATTCCAATTCTTGACCACTTTCGACACATAAGTAGCACCTCCTGAGTGATATCTTGGATGATCCTACCATGATATCTCAATTTGAAGAAACACCTCATGCACTCATAGCTACAAAACTTGTAACACCCTCCCATTGTTCATGATGTAATTAAATATTTTTTTTTAATTTAGTGAGATGTATGAACTAGACTATAGGTTTGGAGCCAAAATTATATGATGAGATAACATGCACAGGTAGAAAAATTCAATATAGTGTGGGGACAACATACCTAGATATTTATAAGCCTGTAAAGGTTGTAAGGCCTCAGATCTTGAATTGTAATTAATTTAATAAAATATAATAATAATAATAAAATAAGGTTGGTTGCAGAGCCCAATCGAAAAAATGAGTATGGGGGGATAAATTCCAAAAAAAAAGGCAATGATTATGTTCTTTCAGTGAAAAACTCACCCTCGATCCCATAGGGTTGTAGTGAGTGCCACTTTGCTAGTTAGGACCATGCAAGTATAACATGTTAAGTTTTCCTGCAAATGGATTCGTTCAACCTATGACGGTTGGAGGGGGATTTTCTAGATGAGTCTTGGGGTGGACTCTGATATTAATTGATGGCCAACGAGCCTTGGGGTTGGAGTCTCGATTAGCTAAGGTGTAGTTATAAATTTAACCATGTCGTATGGGTGCATCATGTTTATGATGGGATCCCCAATGATGGCTCTAGGAGCTTGGAGATCCAAGGGTTTGTTGACCCTACTTATGGCTTTGCAACCATGGAGTTTTGGTGGAGAGTCGGTGTTTTTTTATGATCTGGAGGATGCCTAGAGCCCTAGAGCAGAATGCCTATTGGGTTGGCACCTTGGAAATTAGCCTTGAGGGTGCATGGAGCCTTGGAACAATGTGTTTATTAGGTTTTCACCTTGGTCATGGAGGTATGGGTATTTTTTTTTATTGTTTCCTTTGGAGTTTATTTCCCATCTTGGGGGTGACCTCATGTTTGAGCTTATGAATCATTAGTTCTATACTAAATGGAACATGGAGAGCTTGCAACCAACCGCCTCTTTAATAGAGATAACTACCCTATTTCATTACTTGTTTCTGTGTAATTTTTATGCACAATATTCATTTCAGTTAAAACCCCTAATTTGAGAAATTGTCATATTTGAATGCCTGTTGATAGTGTTGTAACCCACCAACATGCAAGGGGGCCTCCTAGATGAAAATTCCCAATTATACTTCACACCATTTGCTATAGGAGCCTTTCCGGAAACAAGACCCGACTTCCATTTTTCTTATAAATTTGTCTTGGCTACGATGGTTATCACAAGAGAGTAATGTACATGTACTTTAGAATGAACAAGTGAGTATGCCTTGTGGAATGTTTAGTTGTAGAATGTATCAAGTTTATTTCACTGGGGGAATGGAAGTGAGCCTTTAAGAGAAGAGTAATAATACTTATCTAATAAAGGTACACGAGCATATATATGTGAAAGAATAATTAATAAAATAGTGAAATAGTTCATATAGTAGTAACTATCATTAAAACAAGTACAACACAACTTCAACAAGATGACATCAAATCCACCGAAATAGTTGAATTTATTTAGTGAAAATGAAAACAACATATATCACAAAGATTCAAAGAATAGTCTTACAAAATTTACAACATATGCATGAAAGTGTGATGGCTCAATGAGCTTCAAGTATTAAGAAAATTTCTGATATACATCAATACAATGAACACCGCTAGCTCGAATAGTGAAGCATTAAATATACCACTTGCTCCTCAAAAGAAATATCTTCCTCTCTAATTCCTAGTTAGAGGAGCCAAGATGAAAAGTACATTTATTGAGTTATGAGGGTGTATATATAACAAATGAGGTGACTATTCACCTCCCTTGTGACTTTTGGACTCCCCTTGTGACTCTTAAGCTTCCATCTAACTTTTTCGAATTTCCATGACACTCTTTTACTCCTACATGACTTTTCACATTCTATCGGTGACTCTTGGACTTCCACTTTACATTACATTTCTAATTTTATTGAAAATTACATAATTATATCCAAAAATGATGTTGCAAATAATGAATCATATGACACCTTGAAGTGAGACCTTGACAATGCATGCCATGAAATTCATGACATGGGTTTAATGATGATATGGTAATTTCAAACCACTCTTTCTGCTACTATCTTTCTTTTCTTCTTGAAATATGGTACATGTTCTTCCTCTTCCTCCTTTATAAGGCTTGAAGGTAGGGAGTCTCCACTATCATGTTTATATTTATTTGTTATCACAATATAGTGTTCCTTCATCTTCTCGTTTAAGGATCAAGTTGTCCTTGCATATTCATAAGTTCCCTCTAGTATAGTCTCTTTCTCCTCGATCATCATTCTTTCATGTGAAGATGTAATACTCGTAGCTGGAAATCACCCATGACAAGATGACATCATCCCAAAAATCTCCTTGTCTAACATGCTTCATGAAAATCACTAATGGAGTTGGAACTAGGTACTAGATTAGGAGGAAGTCTTAGGGATTGCATAGTGTGCAGTTCCAAAGGCAAGGAACGAAGGACTAGGGCTTGTGTGTATGCAATGTGCAATTTTGGAGGCCTAGGTAGGAAGAATATGTAGTTGAGGAGATCAATTTGGCAAGATATCCCATTGAGACTCCACAATATGCAGTTCAAAAGAGAGAGAGGCCAAGGGATTGTGTAGTTGTGCAAATCACGAAGGCAGAGAGAGAACTTATTTTTTACCACTGCGTAATGCACAGAAGGAGACTAATAGGGGGGATTTATTGCATAGTTTTGGAGGTTAGGAGGACAATATTTAGCACTTTGACTGCACAATGCGTAGTCCTTGGAGGTAGGAACTATGCATTACACAATTCCAGGAGGTAAGGAGGCATGCTTGAGTTGAGGGAACTCGATGCCAGATGAACGGTCGTCAAAGTTATGTATGTTGAAAAGGATGGGATCTATAGCCTATACCTTACCAATTTTCTCCATGTGACATTTGCTTGACTCTCTTTGTCCACCAACCGAATGCCTTACTCTACCTTGTTCACGCGACATCTTGTATTTCACAAGAAAAAAAGGATTTCAATATAATATTGATGAGAAAAATAACAACTAACAGAGAATTGCACTCTTATGAACCAGGACGTAGTCCCAAAATAATTATGTAACTGAATAGTCACTGACTACAAAATAAAAGTTACAGAACCCCTAATAATCCACTTAGAATAAAAATACACAAAATTCAAATAGAAACAAAAATATGCAAATTGTTATACTAGCCAAAAACAACAGAAATTAGTAAAAATACCCAAAAAATGAAAAAATAAGAAGAATCAAACTACAACAATAGTGATCAAATTAAACTAAATCATAAAATAATTCCATCTTAACTCATTATCAAGTTGGGAAATAAAAAATTAACATATTATCATATTTTCCAAATAAATAAAATTTTATTCCCATGGGTAACATGTATCTATATACCTCCCTTTAATTTTTTGGATATACCCTACATCAATGTAGAGCACCATTTATTTATTCGTTGCCCTGCTCTAGGTGTAAAAACTTATTTTCCCCATCTTTCCATAAACCAAAAAATATAATTTTAAAATATTTTCCTAATTTAATTTTCTTATTCCCCTATTTCCCTTTTCGAATAATGTATGAATTTATTTAGTGAATTGAGACGTAATTAGGAGATCGTTTCAATGCTAAGTGAAATTTAATCTAAAAAAGTAACAATTCCTTCCTTTTAACAAATCCATTGATATTATTAAATAGTATTTTCAACATCTATTCGGTGAATGCACGAATAAACATCGCTCCGCAACTAGTATATGTTCTAGTATATTGAAAGGATGTGTGTAAGAATGATATGCGTGGTAGAACCTTTTTTCCCTCTCTTTTACACCTTTGTATACATTACTCATCTATACATAGAAAATTTTCTCAATGTTGTTTAGTGGATATTAAAAACTTAATTAAGGCTTAGTCATATGCTTAGAACATATCCTTTTAGATATTAATGGCTAATATTCAAATGGTTATGCCTCACATTGAAATTTGCAAAGTGTGGATATGATGGACTAATTAATTAAGGTAGCACAAAGTCCACGTGGCCGTTATTCGAGAATGATTCGTTTCGGAATTCATTTCCACCATATATTGTTATTCCCACCTTTGTACCTTTGCATTGTGCACAATGAATGAAACCTACACTCCTCCACACTCCGCACATGTGGCCACCCAACAATCCATATTAGAATTATAACAAAATATTAATATTTTGATATTATCTCTCACCACTTCTAAAGTTCATACATTCTGTGAAGAGTGGAGATGCGGATTCATATAATGTGCATAGCCCAAAAATTCATATTGAGAAAATACTGAGCAATATTATATGTCACTTTCTTTTGCACCTATGCACTTGTGCCACTGTCTTCATTCCACATAATGAAAAATCGTGTCCATAATGAAAACTTACTCTGCAAAATCAAATCTTCTTTCACATATGCGCACTCTGCTGAATGAAAGCTTTTGTGTATTTCTCTATTTCATGCCTTTTTTTTTTTCTCTTTTTGCTATGTCTCATGCGATATCTATTTCTTTAATTGTGGTAATTTTATTTTAATAACAAAAATTTTATGCGACACATTTCAATTTTCAAACCACAGAGTGCCTCATATATCATATAGATGTTTTCGGTTTTTTCACAAAGTTTAATAGTTTACTATATAAAACTATTTATTTCTTTAATTAAATAATTTGATTTAACATACCGAAGATAAAAAAATTAAAATTAAGACTATTTATGCGTTTGTTTGGGCATTTCAACATTCCTTTCAATTCAAAAAAATCAAATAACATAATTGAACTTGTTTTATTAGTTTTATATTTCCAAGGCCAAATATGAATGATAAATATACATGCTTTGTCGGTCGCATTTATTTCAATAACTATGGATAGAATTGCAACAACAAAAGAACAATTAATTCATAATTGATTATATTTTTATAATAATTGTAAATTTAAATATTGACACCAATATATATAGAAAAATTAGTAAGAAGTAAGTAGATTACATGTAATCAAAACAAAGCTCATAATTCGTGAAATATGGAAAAATAACAATTGATGCTTTATTATATTCAATGTGATTATGTCTTAAGTAACTGGTGTAGCAAATAGAGATCTACATACATGAATTCAAAGGAAGTATTGTTAAAGTGGTGATCATGTTTACATCGTTTCAGAAAAATCTCTTCATATGTACATAACCTAACGAAACAAAAAACTCTTCTTAAATTTCTTATCTTTAATGGCTACTATATTTGAGTATTGAAAAAACTACAATTAGAAAAAAATTTCTCTTTTTGTATTGCATTATAAATGTCTGTTATATTCTTCATCATCCTCGTTTACAACAAGACGATAAATGAGTAGAAAAGACCAATGGTACTATAAATTATCTTTCCATAAAGAGTGCATCTATAAGATATGAGTTTCTCATAAATGTCAATTGGACTAGTTGCTTCGTTCCATCCTGTGTACTGAACTTTGGCCATTTTTTTTTTGTAACTAAGCAGTTGTATTAGATCAAAATAGTGTACAAAAATTTTGGACAACCCTAAAGCGTTTGTAAGGATAGACATAGACACAGTGACTCGGACATAAGCAAATAGATAAAACAGAGGCTGATCTCCATGCCCACCAGTACATCCAAAACCAAGGACCAAAAGGCCAAAAATGGCAATCCACGTAGGGATGCCCATAGTAAGGAAAATTACGCCGAACAGGAGATACAAATATAACATAGATAGAAATCTACAAGCTGAAAAAAGCCAGCCAGAAGGCGAAAACAAGAAAATTACATTTTAGTCTGCCCCTCAGACCCACTCGACCCTACTAAACTAGGCTCTTCAGCACTAGGACGTTCCTCAACCGGAGCATCAGCATGCGGACCTCCAGAACTTGGACTCCCTCTAGCATCGCTTAGAGGCCCAATGTGCGGACGGTGCCGACGGATGATAGTAGTTCTGGAACTGTTCGTTGGGAGCTCAATGGACACATTTAAAACATGACAGAGGTATAGCTCGAAGATTCTGATGAAGCCCTCAAGACGTTTGAATAACATCTTCATTTCTTCAGTTAACGAGTCGAGAGACACTTCAAGCTTATCCAAGTAGACATTGTTTTTCATGGAGGCCATCGAGTTGGCCTGGAAGGCCTCCTTGACCGCCGCACCCTGGCTACTGATGGCTTTCGCTAAAAGAGTTTTCATGAACCAAGCCATTTCTTGCGTGCACAGAACTTGTGTGGCCCATGTAGATGGGGTGCCAGGGTCAGGGACCCAATTCATCTCCTCTTCGATGTCTTTGCAGTTCAAACTTGATCTAGCTTTACTGGTTTCCTGCTCAAGATCCTGGATAATCATCCTTCCCATGCCAGGGATCGAGTCTCGAAAAGTATTCTTGGCCGTCTTCAGATTTTTGGCCACCTTATATCTTCAAAGAACATGCTCAGTCATGGCTGAAACCACACAGCGAGAAGAAGAGACAAAGCAATTCGTTGCGGCACTGGAACACCAGAGTCTATCTTTAGCCACAAAATGTAAAACTCTGTGAGGAACATAAATAGAATGCATCATAAAATGAGGCAGCGAGGTCCCACTTGCAACATAATGACCAAGGGACATGATCATGTCTGGCCGGCCGCCATCACAAATCCTCCATAACAGAGCATCAATCAGCCAATAATGAAATCTGATGCCGCACCGGACAATCAACACAAAACTCAAGAGACTTGTCCACGTGTCCTTACCACCTTTCCCCTTAGTCTGATTTACAGTATTGCCTTGATTATACCAGCTTTTCCAATATTCGGCTTGGTACAAACTTCTGACTCGCCACCTCCGAATAATAAAGAGCCTTGAAGCGCTAGTTGTAGAATCCATTAGAATTAAAGAATTTTAGTACTTTGAATATTATTCTCCACCATAGGCACACTGGAAAGGTCACTTCTCGAAATGCGCAAACATTCATCCCTGAGGTCAGGACAAGTTACCTCATGCCAGCATGTGTCAATGGTGTCAATCGGATGGTTAACAACATGGTTGGCCAAGGTGTCTGCTAAGGCATTGGCCTTCCTACGAATTGCATGTAAAACAAAACTTGTGAGAGAATTGAGATGCTAGGCAATGAGACCAGTGACCATAGCCAGATGCCAATGTTTGGAGACCTTTTCCGCTTTTGTGCCATTCTGAATTTTCTTAGTAGCTGAGATAGCCAGTAGAGAGTCCCCTTCCACCACCGCATTTCCATTTCCCATGCCAATAAGGATACGCCGACCATGTTCCAATGCAAAAATTCAGCTTCGTTGTTCGTGGCTTCTCCCAGGGACATACTAAATATGTGCACAATGTAACCTTTGTCATTACGGATAGCTCCTCCATAACCTGCTGGACCCGGATTGCCCCTGGAGGCATCTTCGAAATTGAGCTTAAGAATGCCAGGCCGGGGACACGTCCAAGGCTACTGAGACAGAGGTGGAAGAGGTCGCAGAGAATGGGAGTTGAGGCTCATGGCCGACCCCAAACCAAAACTAAGTAATATGCACTTGTCTACTTCCGAAATTTTCTCCATTTGAGTAGAATTGTCATGGATTAGCACTGTCTCTTTCATATTCTGCATGATAGATAATCTTATTTCCGCTTCACTCATGGTTTCTTTTTGGAAAATTATTCTGTTGTGTTCCTTCCAAGTTGACCACACAATAAACCCTGGACATAGTTTCCAGAGATTTTTGACAGTATCGCAATTGGAGAAATTATTCCTCCAATTGATTATAGTGTTCTGAATTAAAGCTCTGTCGCGATCAGTTTTTTTAAAAATTCCTGCATCCCCATCCACAGATAATCCGTCCAGCAACAGGAATTAAGGATATGGTTCATATTCTCCTCTGCATTAAGGAAAAGAGGACAACGGGAGGGACTCTGGAAGCCCTTTTTGCAGAGGTTTTCCCAGGTAAGGATCTTCCTATGCAGCAGAGTCCATAAGAAATCTTTTACTTCAGGCTAGAGAATAGCGTTCCAAATGTTTTGATGCCCTTTCATATTTTCTTCAAGATGCCTCTGATCTATGTAGAGTTTAGCCTCCTTTAGGTTATAGTTACCTCCCTCTAAATTTCCCCATCGCAACTGGTCCTCCTCCAAGGAGAGTTGGATTTTGTGAGACTCCAAAGTCGAAAATAGGGAGATAGAAAGATTGGCCATCTCGTTCGAGTCAGAGGGAATGTTGAGGTTCCAAAGTCTCTAATGAGGGTTCACCTCATTCTCCTCCCAGTAATGACAAACCTTGAATAAACTCTATTCCTGGTACTTTCTTTGCATGGAGAGGAATTCAGGGCATTCCAACTTGGGCAATTGTTGCCAAGCGTCCTCCCAGAAGAGGGTGGTGTTGCCATTCCTAATTTCCCAGAAACAATGATCAGTAATAACATGTCTGTTAGCACTTGCCAAGTTCCAGATGGGGGATCCTACACAGACATTTGTTAATCTTATAAGATCCTGCTGATTCTCCTCCTCAGCATATTTGGCTTTCCAAAGCTTAGCCCATGGAAAATTAGGAAATTTTATCCATCTCCACCATAGCTTAGCTCCACTGGCTTTATTCACCATTTCCAGGTCACACAGACCAAGGCCTCCCAGGATTTTGGGCTTGCAAATATTATCCCAAGCCCCAAGAGCCCATTTCTGTTTAACTGCTCTGTCGGACCAAAGGAAAGCTTTATGAATATTTTTATTTTTTGAAGAACTCCTTTAAGAGCCCGTAAAATGGATGGCATGAATTGTAGAATGGCTTGTAGAACCTCCTTTTTCATCATTAAACAACCAACAAAGTTCAGGACTCTGCTGGTCCAATTGTTACAACGAGCCTCAAGCTTAGAAAGTAGCGTTTCCCAGTGAATCTTTTGCCAAGGTTTATCAGTCAGAGGGATACCTAGGTATTTGGAGGGAAGGCACTTCCTACTAAACCACAAAATAGTAGTGAGATGTCTTTGGATGGGCAGAGGGGTGTTGAAAAATAAAATGGAAGACTTATCAAGGTTAAGGTCCATACCCGAGGCTAAACAAAACATATCCAAAATGGCTTTAAACCCTCGAGCCTCCTTGACCGTGGGGGAACCATGGAGCATGGTGTCATCAAAAAACTGTTGGTGGGTAGTGGGAGGGTGATTGGGTAAGGGTTGGAGACCTCTAATAGAATTTTTGGCTTGGGATGATTTGATAATCCTACTTAAGATTTCCATGATGATGACAAACAGAAAAGGGGAAATGGGATACCCTTGGTGGATACCACGGGAGGGGTTGAAGGGTGAGGAGGGGGCCCCATTGACAAGGATGGAGAAGTTAGGAGTTTTGATTAATGCTAAAATCCATTGGATCCAACACTGATCAAAACCAAAAGCAGTCAAAATATCCTCAATAAAATTCCAACTCACCTTGTCATAGGCCTTAGAAAGATCCAGCTGAATGATCATGCTGGATTTTTTCCGAGCTTGGATCATATGAACCATTTCCTGAGCCAATAACACATTTTCCAGAATTTTCCTTCCCTCGAGATAACCCGATTGTTCCTCAGAGATGATGTAGGAAAGAATGGGTTTCAATCTATTAGCCATTACATTCGAAATGATCTTGTATAGCACATTGCACAAAGCTATAGGTCTAAATTTTGAAGGTGTATTGGCTACTTCTTCCTTTGGGATTAGAGCAATAAAAGTGGTATTAAGGGATCTTAGGATGGAATTATATTGATGTGAATCCTCCTCCACTTCCCAAACATCATGCTGAACAGTGTCCCAACAAGCCTTGAAAAAATCAAAGGTGAAGCCATCCAAGCCAGGTGCCTTTCCATTAGGCATATCTTTTACTGCCTCTTCCACTTCCGCTAAGGTAACTAGGCGGTTTAGGGAGGTATTCTGATCCAAAGTGATGAGTCGTGGGATAGAGTTCAGGACCTCTCTTCTGGCCACCGATCTATCAATCTCAGGTTCAGTAGCTATTTGACTAAAATGCTCGAGTAGGAGAGAAGATATGTCCTGATGAGAGACAAAGGTGTTGCCATGCTCATCCTTTAAGATGGTGATCTTGTTTGCACATCTATAGTCCACTGCAGAGTCATGAAAAAATTGAGTGTTCTTTTCCCCTTCCTTTAGCCATTGGTTGCGATATTTCTACTTCCATAATATCTCCTCCTGCTGGCATTGTTGATTCCATTTTTGCAGGAGGGCTTGTTCCTGGTTGATGGTTTCTTGATGAATGATACCATTAAGCCAATTAGAGTGGATTAGGGTTAATTGATCCTCAAGGTCCTTCTTATCTTTGAAGATGTTGCCAAAAAATTCTAAGTTCTAGGCTTGAAGATGAGCTTTGATGTGCCTGAGTTTGGCCTGCAGTTTGTACATTTTAGTGCCTCGAGTGTCAATCGGCTCCTGCCACCACAATTTGATATTCTTTAGGAAGTCAGGATGAGTTAGCTAAAATATTTCGAATCTGAAAGGTCTGTTCTTGGGAGTTCCAAGGACAGTAGCATTCAGAGTAACAGGCCAATGAACTAAGCCCCCACAAGGGATGATGTCCGATTCCATAGTCACCCCCTCCAGAAGGATAGAGTTAGCGATGAGGAAATGATCAAGTCTGGAGGCTATTTGTCTATCACCCCCTTCTTGTTGTTCTAGGTGAAAAACCCAGAATTGGGGAGGATGTCCACTAAGCGAGACTCATGAATGAAAATATTGAAAGCTTCAACATCCCTATGCAGAGCCATAATGCCTCCCTTCTTCTCAGCCAGAGTAGTAATCATGTTGAAATCCCCGCCATATATTGCTTTGGCAGAAGGATATCTTTGATGCAGCCTTGATAGGGCGTCTAACAGCTTCAGTTTGTCTTCCAATTTTTGAGGACTGTAGACATCAGTGCATAAAAATGTACTGGCTTCCCCTATTATCTGAACTTCCAAGGAAATGTGTGATCTGCTGGCTTCAGCACTGATAATATGAATGGATTGAGGATTCCAAAAGGAGGCTAGACCTCAGACTCCCTCAATCTTTGTACTCGAACATTTAGTTTCCTGTAAGAATATCATATCTGGGTTTTCCTTTTTAATCTTCTTTTCAGCAGTCTTTGTTTCCATTGGCTATTGAGCCCTCTTGTATTCCATGAGAGAATCTTCATAATTAACAGATTTAGGAGGTGAACGTGAAAGCCTCAAGGGTTTTCATCTTACCTGAATTGAGGAGAAGCTGACCAAGCTCAAAGAGGGCATCCTTGTTCATTTTGTGTCCCCTTTTTTTCCTATGTTTTCCGTTGTTGCTAGAGAGGTGCAAACTTTGAGCACTGACTCCCAGGCTTTTGGCAGCTTCATGACCTCCTTTTAATCCATGCAGTTCCACATCCTTCCTTGAGAGGAATAGGTAATTTATCCTATTTATTTCTTCTTGAGGGACATGTTCCATTCCTTTCTGCTTCCATTGTTCCACCATGGTGTTCAAATCCATATCTTCCTTCTCAACAATATCACTTAGCTCCATATCCTCTATTCCCATTTCACTAGAAACCATTTCTGCATCTCCTTCTAAGTCCATGGTGAGAATGGTGCCTGGTTCACTTGCTTGATGACATTCTGTTTGCAGATCTGTGATAGTTTGTGCTAGCTTGGTTAAAATGGGTTGTTGTTGGTCGGAAGTCGGTAGGGACTCCGAAGCATCTCTCTCCTCTGTTAGTACCTCAAAGGCATTTCTCGTGGCCCTAAACGAGGGGCCTCCTTTCTGTAGGGCTTTCCTGTTGGTTCTCTGTTTGCCAGTGGGACGAGTGAAACCATCCTGATTCTTCAATGGAGCTTCTTTGGGTTTCTCAGCTATTTTTTTTAGAGGGAATTCCCTAAACAGATGGTCATGTTCATGACATTTTCGATAGCGGAAGGGTATTTTTTCATAGTCAATAGCCTGAAAAAACTACTCATCCCTAAATTCCAACCATAAACCCTCATGTAGTGCACCAGATACATCCATTTCAACACATATGCGAGCACAAGAGGTATGCCTTTTTTGCAGAGTGGCTTCGGATGCTTGGATGAAGGTTCCCAAAGTGTTGCCAATCTGTTCCAAGGTCGCAGGCCGCCAGTAATCAATAGGAAGAGGGAAGAGTCATGTCCACACTGGGACATGTGTTAAGGTTTCTAGCTCCGAAGCAAATTCGGCTTCCATGGTCTCATATAGAGACCAGCTGAGGCATAAAAATAAGGGCCGCCATCAAAGATGCGGTCCCTATCTTCTAGGTTAGAAAACACCACTATGAAAAACCATTTCGCACCCAGATGTAGCTTAACATCTACTTTCGGCTTCCACTGCTGACGGATCCAAAGGCATAACGCTTTCTCCGTAGGCCAGAAACCCATAAATATGCAGATGAAAGCATGGACGCTCATGTGGTCACGATATTCCTGTAGCTCTGGGTCAGAGATGATGACTTTGAGACTGTCTTTGGCTTTGGGCTTACATTGACCCTGATTTTCTATTTTCCGGCCATTATCAGTAGAACCACCTAACGTGGCCTCCTGGTTGGCTTGTTCCGCATTACCCTCAGAACCCTTGTCTTTTCCTCCTGTTTCTTGGGTTTTTTTCTAGGGAGTGGTGTCCCTTTTGTCTTTTCTTTCTATGATCTTGACTCTGTTTGTCCGTTTCTGCTATAGGGTCTCTTTGGTATTCCCTGCAGGCTTCTTCTTGCCTTTTGACTCTTCTTTCTCTAGACTAGCAGACCCAGAGATCTACACACCTTCTATAGGTCCTTTCCCTTTTTCCATTGTAATCTGTTTTAAAGATGGGCCCCCGTGGACCCCCGCACGAGGAATTTGCTGGGCTAGAGCCAGCCCACGCCCACAAAGATCTACAAGCAGGCCTCTGCCCTCCTCCAGATTGCAGGAGACAACCTAGCCTGTTGCAGAACCAAACTCCCGCCATTTCCTCCTAGTTCTAACCTCCCAAATTACACCCTTCTTGTGAGTAAACGATCTGTACTGAACTTTGGCCTTGATATAATAAATATTATGGGTTTACTGGCTTGTGTATATTGTGTTATATTTCTCTCTACAATGTTGAAACAAGAACACTTAAAATTTGTCATCAATTTCATTTTTATATTCTGAACAAGGGTGCATATTTCATTCATTTGTGTTCCCTTGTTCATTTTGACCTGGAAAACCTTTAGACAAGAGGTACCCATTACAATTTCTTCTTACTGTAAATAACGTAAAAAAATGAAAACTCTGTAGCACAAATAAACAAGAACCAAGAAACATGAACCACTAGCAAAATTCAATGGGCTTGAATTGACATAAGCTCTAAATATATAATAATTTTACCATTACTCTGCTACGAACGCTTATGATTTCAATAATACTTCTCATTATTATCTGAAAAGATATTTTTTAATCATAGGATTACAACCTAATCAATATTTTAGTATCTGTTGATCCGATTTTTGGGAAATTGATATGTATGGAGGGGTTACATATACATATAGGTGTAAAAAAATAAGGAACAATGGTTCTTCCACACATATAATTCCTCCACACATCCTTCCAATCTTCTAGAACAAATATTGGTTACAGAACCATGTTTATGCATGTATTCACTAAATAAATGCGCAAAATTATATTTTATAATATCGATGGATATGATATTCTTGATTTTCTAACAAGTATTATTCATTACAAAATTATCTGAATATGGGGAAACTAGTTATTTCTATGCTAGCTCCCTCATCAGTATTAAAAATGTGTGATTAGGATCGTCTCATTTAACCACAGTGTGAAGGGGTTTATGTGTATAGTTTCATGTGTATTTGATGATTAAATTATAAGTTAATTAGATTTTTAAAACTCATAAAAAACAAATGAAATGAAAAAACATAACTCACAAAAATCACATAACACAATGGATGATAATGGAGTTCACCCCTGCTGAGCTACATCTCCATGAACCTGCTTTAACTAGCCAGACCCTCTTGTGATTATCAGTCAAATGTCTGATTACAAGCACTATTGTTTCTCCAATGGATTTTTTGAACATTCCATTGGCTTCAGAGCACTCAAATACCCCAAAAATGACTATTCAATCTCTAAATTTCGTTACCAGCTCCTCTAGGCTTGACCTCCCATCTTGGTGGCCATGGGGCTTGTTTAATCTCCAAAGTGAAAAAATCACCTTCAGATGTGCTCCAACACCTCTAAAAACCATACCATTATGTTCATAACATCAAATATATCTAAAAATTATTGTTCATTCACTCCATTCGACCTTCAGCTGATCTGTGCATGGCCTTCCCTCCTTGTGGCCCTAGGCTTCAAAATTCTTCAAGTGACCAAAAAGACCTGTATATTTTCTCCATTACCTATAAAAATTGTTCCAATGGATTTTGAGCATGCCAATATGCTAGGAATGACTATTTCTGAGCCAAAATTGGTATTGCTCAATATAGGCTTCATTAAAGTTTCCCCTAGATTCTGCCTCTAAATTTGCAAAGTTGTCAGTTAGCTCCGAAAAATATGGAAGTGGCATGAATTTGTTTCGTCCTTCGGCTCTGAAATTGATATATAGGAAACAAAATTTTGTGTTCTTTCAGCTACTTTTTACATAATTCCAATCCGATGCTTAGAGAGAGAGTTATGACAATTTTCCCAAGGGCACCTTTTTTAGATGAAATTTGAGAGCTTGCAAAAACCCTAACTTCCACAAATCATATCTGTGAAAATGTTGTGAACCAATATACAAAATTTTTACACGAAGTTCCTCAGGACTTCAGCTTCTTGTGGTAAAAAATTCAGTTTCTGAACCTTCATAGAAAAAATGTTATAGCGAAAATTCCACGATGACTTGTTCGGAGCAGCGAAACCCTAGAATCCAAAGCTATGGTACCAAATGTTATGAAACCAGCCCCAAAAATAGAAAAAAAGTGATATCAATGCCCTAGAATTCAGCGACATTGAGGGGTAAACTCCTTTACATTACATAAATGAACAATTCTTGGGTGATACAAATGACCAAACCTCCTTTCCATATATAGGAGTCCACGAGGTCACAATATAATCCTATCTGACCTAACAATAATAATGTAATGGCACAATAAGAAAAATATGCGGGTTATAGGGGTACAAAAATAACAATAAGGGGTTTACACTAACAAAAATAAGGGGATACACTAGTATTATAGGGTCCTAACAGAAGTGCTGCTAAAATTCTTCCAACTTAAAACTGAGTTAACTAATGACTAACTATAGATTAATGGATAATAAGTGTGAACTAATTTTCGCTTAGTGGGAGTGCTTAAAATTGGGTTATATGGCACGGTCATGTGAGGAGGAAGGTCTGCCCACTCTATTCCTTCGCCATCGGATCCGTTGCACTTTAAGTCAAATTTGGGCAGAATGGTTTTCAACGAATAGGGTGATGGCCCATAGGTAAAAGGCGGAGATGGTATGGGGGAGGTCATGGGGTCGAACCCCAACCTCGCCCCTCCATACATATTTTTCAAACCATTAAAACACGCCTCCATATGATTATGACAACCCATCGAATATGTTAATCGAACCTTGCAATTAGACCTTGGCATATAATATGTGCATATGATTTGAAATACGTCATGTATTAAAGACATTGGGTTTAAAATAATATATATGCCAGAAAAAAACCTTTGCATTAGATTAACTCAGAATTTGGTTATGTCAATACTCTAATCAGACCTTAGCATAAAAAAATATGCAAACATTAAACTCAATAAATTCAAACTTTGGCATACCATATAAAATATGTGCCATTATAATAAACTTTGGGTTGTTATATATATATATATAATGTGTGGAATATTATAGTAAAGTTTGGATTTAATATATATATATATATATATAATCCAACCTTAATGTATAATAAAAAATAATTTCTCACACATAAAAATTCATGAACCCACATTCATCATTGGAGGACATTGGGAAAATTTCACCTTCACAAACCAAACTGATGAATCCAATTGTGACACTTGTCATAGTCCCATTGGACATAAACTGAAGAATATTCTCTGCATGCTAACTAGGCTGCCATGTCATCAGCGTGTACTTGTTATCCAATTTTTCTTAAAATTTTTCCATTTCTAAACGATGATTAATGGGCCATAACTTCTTCATTTGACTTCATTTTCCAAGAAATGAGTTGCGTTGGATTCCGAGTGACAGTTTGGTCATTGTCATTCTAGTTTGGTGCAATTCTGTGCACTTTCATTTTTGAACTAATTTTTTTCCCTGATCTAGATTCCAATCACACCTTCCTACTGACATGATTTTGGACCCACAAAAGTTGGTTATCTCATGAGAGCTAAACACTATTATGTTTCCCAAGTTCTATCATCTTGATTCTACTTGGAAAAATCGCTATGACAACCACTTGTCCACTGACATCCCTTGCCTTGAAAATTGCTTGGTTCTTTAACCAATGTTCTCCTTTTGCTGCTGACCCAATCCAACACTTGCTAGATGTTTTCTGATATAACACTTTTGTTGTACCAAATCGATTCCTTAGTGCCATCCCACTGAAAATCATGTTCCTCCTTTACACAATGATTGAACTACAACAATGAGTTCCAACATCAATAATAATAAGAAAATAAATAACCATTATTTTACCTCCATGGTTCGAAATTTCAAATCCATAAGAATGCATTCGAAATATACTTATATTCTTTGCGCCAACACATAACATGGTCTACAATGGTTGCAACTTTCTTTTTTTTGACACCCTGTCAAAAACAAGACATCGTGCAAGAAACATAACTTGACGACATATCCTATTTCTCCTTAAAAGAAACAAATTTCACATCATGGGAACATCGCCTGTACTCTCACATCTTGGTGTCATAATTTATCGACCAAAAACATGTCAAAAAAACATGCCACTTCAAACAATTGACTCTCATGTCAAGCATAAACATGTACAACAATTTGACGATTCTTTTCCCAAAACAAAAATAATTTCACATTTCAGGAAACACTTCGTCAACATCTCATTTTCATATTTGAAGAAAAAATCAACTCTTCCAAGTCAATATGACATGCATGTAACAAAAAATTGATCAACACCAGTCGACACTCATGCATGTGCAAATGATCACACTCTAAAGTTGACATCATACATGTTAAAAAAATAGATTGACCAATCACGAGTAAATTACTCATGCATGTTCAAGCACAATGAAACCATAAAAATTCCACTGTTCATACACACAAACTCTCATGCATGTATACAATTCTTCAACTCTCTTACAAGTACAATCATAAGTACAAGAACTCCATTCATATGTACAAGTACCTAAAAATATAAAATGATAAATCTTGCTGCAACAAAGTGAGTCAACATACTCCACTTTCTATCACCTTCTTGGCATAAACATGCAACATGTATTCCATTGGCAAAGAAATGCATCAACATTAAATGGCATGCAAAGGCTTAATTGGATAAGAAATCTAACCATCTCTTACTAAACCATTTCAATGGTGCTTCTTTCAGCTGCACATCATCATCATGTGAATCACCTTGATCCACATCAATTATGGAATCTTCTTTTCCATTCTTTCCATTCTCTTTCTCCACCTTCTTCAAATGTCGTGGATGAATTGTTGGATACAAATTCCAACACTTGTCTACAATGTGACCTTTCTTATGGCAATGAGTGCAAAATAATTGCCTCTTCTTTTCAACATGGTTTGCTTTATCTAATGTACCTTTGACTTGCTTCCTCCTTTGCTTTGAAAGTTTCCTGTGCATGGCTGTATTCTTCCAACACCTCAAAACATTATGGTTATTCAAACCAAAAAAGGAATATGCAAAATTTCTCCAAATCCTATGTGAGAGTTTTCCATGTTTATCATAATAAAAAGGAACTTGATTAAAAACAAATTTATACATTGAACATTCACCTTTGTCTCCTTGTTTAGGAGGTGAATTTGATGAGCTAGTGGCTCTCTTCGGAATACCAAAAATGCATTCAATGACTTTAGAGCTTTCAAGATCCTCTTTTTCTCCATTATCATTAGCTGCATGCTTATGAGCACCTTCTTGCAAAGTGGGTGTAAAACTTTTGCATTCCTCATGAACACATTTTTCACAAGCTTGAGGTAATTAACATGAAATGAAAGTCTTTCTTGGAACACATTCATGTGTCTCCTTGGCTTTAGAGCTTTCTCCATCATGTTTTCCATAACCAAGACCCAAATACTTAGGCCTTTCCTCAACAACAATTGGCTGAGCTATGCCTTGTGCATGTTTTCCCAATCATTTACCTTCATAGCCCATATTCATCAATAATTTAGACCCTATTCCTCTAATGTGTCTTTCAAAAGCACCTACTGTTATAGTGTCATTTATCACCTTCATGTACTTGATGATTTACACTTTGGCCTTAAGCACCCTTTTCCCTTAGACTTGAACATTTTCACAAAAAACAGTATCTTAAAACCCATACACGACTCTGCCCAGACTTTTTCGCTTATACACGTGAGTCCATTCATAGAGATTTGCATATATATATATATATATATATATATATATATATATATATATATATATATATATATATATATTCCTATTTTTAAAATTGGGTTTCTTAGTTATTCCGGTAATTTATACACAACAAGTGACCCTGGCCAGTCTAAGTGCAGAAACTAATTTCAGGGAGTATAAAAGCCCCTCAAAGGAATGGCCTAAGGGAGAGAGAAAAATATAGATATTATACTCTATTGGAGCCTTATTCAAGTTTTATATTCTCATGCCTCCTGCACTTCCCAGGTATATTTAGGAAACCCTTGTTTCCTTGAGATGTTCATCACAGGGTATATGACATCTATTGTGCACACATCTTGGAAGAATTATTGCGAGGCTAGGGCTAGACGGATCCAGAGGATGGTATGCTTGAAGGCCATGGCACGATTCAGGTGATCTCTCCACGTTTTGAATACTGTACATGTCATTCATAATAAGAAGAGCCATATTGTTCCTAATGTTTATGTGTTTATGATGCTTTATACATGTGTAATAATCATTAATTGAACATTCGTATTGTTTTTATGATATTATGTATGATTTTCACTGACATCTAGGAACTATACATGCTATACAAATAGGTTTTCGTGTTCGATCTTTGTGGATTTATAGTTTCAGAGCACAAAGTGTTGCAGGGGGTTTGCACCCTGCAGGATCTACATCAACCGAGAGAATTTTGGGTAAGTTCTACAACCAGTAGTATCTAGTTTTTAGTATAAAAGTTGGTTAAGTGAGTCCTTCTTGAATGACATGCCCCTAATCTGTGAAGGTTGTCAACCCAAGACCTTTGGGGAATTATTCCCGAAAAAAAAATTGCGACTCCGCTGGGGATCACATTCTTGTGATTTCCCATTTGGGTTGTTTTATTTGTCTTGTAGGTTTCCAACAGTTTCTATCACTTTTTACAGTCTAGCAAGTATTTCTTCAGTCAGACAGAAGACCTAGTCTCTTGATCAGGCTTTATTTTTTGTTTTTTCCTTATCTTTATTTCCATACGCAGTTTTTCTTTGCACCGTCACATATACACACTGTTTTTTCCAAAGGGACCCACGTATAGGTGACTTTCCTTTGTTACAGTCGCGTATGCATGCTTGTTTCTCACTGCAAAAGTGCATATACTCGGGAAAATTTGAAATTTTTAGTTTCTAGCCCCTGTGGTATTATCTGTCTGTGTTGATCTATTCCTGTAGTATCTTGAAGGTCTCTGGACTATGTTTAGATCTCTCTTACTGTATGAAGACCTAGCCATTTGGTGAAATCCTTGTTTTATGTGTTTGCAATTGTCGCTTGAGCACCAAGATATTTTCTTGAAGATTCTTGGTTGTCCTAAACATTCAGAACAACAAACCTTTGCTCGTTTTCTCTTCTTGGCCTTATGCCTTGCTTCACACTTGATTTTTTCCTTCTTGGTGTAGCTTGGTTTTCTTGATTTCGTAGACTTGTCTTGTTGCGAATTTTGAAGGGTTTCTTTTTTATTTTTTGAGTTGTGGTTCACTGCAAGATTGTGGTATTGTACTGAGTTGATTGATTGAATTTCCATTTTCTCTTTGCTCATATAAGTCCCATTACGAAAGTAGCATGGTTGGCTTGAGCACTTTAAAGCCTTGGATTGGAATTCATGTTTTCTTGATTTAGTTCTTGGATATTTTTTATTTGTCTTCTTGAAATCTCTTTCCCTTCTTTTATAAGTTGAAAAGCCCAAAAAAATTTTGCGTTTTTCGTTGCTTTTTGCTTTCTGTTTGTTTACCGTTTCTTTCCATCTTTTGAAGCTTTTTGTTAGTTTCTAGTCTTCGGTTCTTGGCTTGATTTGGAAGGAAGTATTCTCTTGATTTCTCTCTTTTATTTCAAGTGAATTTTGGCGTTTTTATACATAGGATTTCTGATTTGGAACTAGCCTTGTTGACTGTCAAAAAGTGATTGAACCTTGGTTTTTTTAGAGACTTCTTTTTGCTTCTTTAGAGTTAGCATCTTAGGATTTTCATATCATTGGTAGTTTGCATTAAGTGCATTTGAGCATTTTTAGTCTTTTTCGTAAATTTCTGAATTGTGTGAAGTGTGAGTGTCTGAAAAGAATTTTTTTTTTGTTTGTTTGTCAGTTTTGTAGAACCTGTGTAGAAATCACTTTTCATCGAAAGGAAATCATTGCATTTGCATGTAGTTTGGTTTTCTGTGTCATAAAAACACCATTAGTTTCACTTCCACGCACCATTGACTTAAACAGCCAATCTAAAATAAGAAATATAATTAAAAGGAACTAGTAGTTTTTTTATTATTGTCATTAATTATACACCAACTAGCTAGGTTGTAAGGCCTTAGATTAGGTGAGTGGAGAGTTAACTCTCCAAGGCCGCTCAAACTGTTAAACATAGAAGTTTATTAATGAATTAAATCCAACACCATTAAGTGGACCGGGAAATCTCTCCTCCAGAGAGTCCAACGCAAGGGATAGTGCAAGAAGAGAAGAGAGATACCCCCTCTCCTATTTTCTGAATCTTGACCTAAGACCGTTCTCCCCGGCTGCTGATATGGATTGGTGCCCATAGTTTCCTATCCTAGGGACCACACAGGTGACTACAAGGGGGAATACCCATGGTACCTGAGGTAGACATTGCATCACTTCCATCAGTACTTCTGGAGGGTGCCCTTGCGAAGCTTGGGGACTTGCACCGGCAAAGGCTATTTTTAGGAGGTCAGCGTAATTGTTCTGGTTACCTTTGCTAGTAGGCCTGGGTCATAATTACCCCAGACTACTTTCAGGAGGTCCTATTATTTCGCTTTCTTATCTTTTGGTGTCCGGTCCTCATCACCCAGAGCAGAAATACCTGAGAGCTGCTTTTCTAGATGTATCTTAGGAAATTTTTAGAGTGTGCTCTTTGCTCCTAGATTTTTTAGCTTCATATAAATTTTGAGTCTAAAATAAATCTCTTAATGTGGTTGACCGATCGCCTCGTCGATCGAGGAGGCTTCGTGGGTTGTCTCCTGCGAGTGTGGAGGCTTCTTCAAGAAGGCGTAGGAGTAATTTAGAGGGTGATTTTCACTCAGTGGTTTTAGACGCAGTGGAGAGAGATCCTCCGTCAGGGCTTGTTGTTTTTGTAGGTGGTTCTGGTGTTGGTGTCAGTCTAGAGAGGAGTGCTCCACTCATCTCGAGAGTTTTATTTCCAGCAGAAGAAGTAGACGTAGAGGAAGTCCCTCAGCTTGCTGAGTCTCTTCCATCTCCTCTTCTGGCTAGTTATCCTTTCATAATTCAATACATTGGACCAGAGTCTTAGAGACCCGAAAGTCCTTATCCATCATATTCGCACCTTTCGATGGCCACGACTGGGAACACAACTTCAGATGTGAGCACTGCAAGTGTTAAGGCCCCTCTTTTAGTAGGAGGGGGCACTATTTCCATATCTACTATCATTTATAGTGCTGTTGTGTTTGGCTCTGGTCAAACCCAAGCACATGCTTCACAATCTAGTCCCTTTTCTTTTGGAATTCCCACTAGTAGGATTCCTTCTTTCTCCTTTTCTACTGCTTTAGTTGCATATGCACCCATACCCTCTATGGCTAGTGGATCAGCTTCATTTAAAGGGTTCCCCTTTGGGAGTGGGCACATCCCTAATTCGACCCCTTCCTTAGGATCTTTACCTTTTGCTTCTCAGACTCAAGGTTTCAATCCATGGCCTAGAGGTCAAAGTTATAATACCTTTACAGGTTGGAACCCTGTTTTTACAACGTTGGGAGTAGGGAATCATTTTCTCTCTGGCCAGCAAGGGAATGTTCCTTTCCCTTCATCGAGTACTTCTCAATCTTTTTCTCCATTTGCAAATGCTTGGAACCCTTGCCAAGGGGTTTCCTCTCCATTCACTACCTCATTGGGGGGAAATGGTCCTGTTTATAGTAACTCTATGATGGGGGGAGGGTCCTTCTCCAAATCTTGGGTAACAAGGATTTTCCTATGGCCCAAAATTCTTTACAGAAAACATTTAGCAGCTTGGTGCCTCAGAAAATCTAGGCTATTCTTTTCAAAATGTTGGGAATCCTTCATATGGAGGATGGAATTCCCAGGCTCCTCCTCGCTTACCATTTATGGCAATGTTAAACTTGCCAAATTTGTCAAAATTGACTAATGATCCAATTCGGTATAGTCTAGGATGACCTTTGGTCCCCACCAAACTCCCCTCTGAAATTCCAAAGTTTGAAGGGAAGAATGGAGAGGATCCAGTTGATCATATCACCACTTTCCATTTATGGTGTTCGTCCAACTCCCTGATTGATGATTCGATTAGGTTGAGGTTATTTCAATGCACCTTAACTGGAAATGTAGCCAAGTGGTATATTGAGTTAACTAGGGGGAATTTTTGCCACTTTTGGAGATTTGGATACCATGTTCTTAAACCACTTTCAGTTACCTGTCTGTTATGACGTTGGGACTGAAATCCTGGCCAATTTTTAGGCAACTCAAATTTCTGATCATATTCAGGAATGGAAAAGAAGGAAGAGCCTCATTAAACCCCATATTCCGAATGAATTCCTTCTGGAATGGTTTTTGAAATCTTTGTAGCCAGATATTTCTAAAGATATATCCCTTTCAAGAGTATTTTCTGAAGAGAAGGCTATTTTTAGGGCTAAGCAATTAGAACTGATTTATTCTCAGCCTAGAGTCCTTAATAAAAATTTTCCGGATGCTCCTCACTCCAAATTGCACTTATCCAAAACTAAACTTGGTCCTCATGGTGATGGGCTTATTGGTTCAATCGATAGCGGTGTAGCTAACCCACTTAGACAATTGCAGTAGCTGTCTATACAATCTACTTATTCTAGTCAGGTTGTGCCTTCAGTGTCAACTCCTTCCCAATCCTTGGCAATTAATTTTCTCTAGAATTCTAACCCCAAAGGAAATCAACAATCCGATGGGAAGAAGAAAGGACGTAATAACAAGAAGAAAGGCTAGGATGGGAAGGGAAATGTAAACAAAACCAATGATCATGTTGGAGAGGGTTAAAAGGATAATAAAAGGAAAGTGAAGTTTCCATGCAAGTTGTGTACTGGAGACCATCTTACACACATTTTACCTAAAATTCAGGATGCACAACACTTGTTAGCTCAATAGGGTTCTTCTAGTTCCCAGGTTGTGCTAAAAAACCCTTTTCACCAAGGGCAGCAATTAATTTCCAGTGTGAACCAAAATACTGGTGCTCCCTCTGGGAGTAGCCAGGAAGGGGAAAATATGTCAATCATATACATGATGAGTGCTCACAAATATATCACAACGAGATCTTGTGATTATGGCGAAGTTGAGTCTTCAAAATCTAAGGGTACTCCTGATAGTGCTGAAGCACTTCATATTACGAGGCCTACTGTTGAGCCTATACCTCAGATGCCGAAGGCATCTTCAAAATGTAAGACGATTAATCCAAATGCCAAGGTTTCCCAGAAATACTCAATTGTCGAAGGTCTGGCTCAGAGTCCTTGTACCATGTTTGCATTAGAGGTGCTCTAGTCTTGTCCTGCTCAGCGAAGTGCTTTGCTCACTGCTATCGGGGTTGTAGATCCAAAGAACTATCTCATGATTACATTTGATATGTATAATTTTAAAAATAGACTCCCTCATCATATGGCTTTCCATATCAGATCGAGTTATCGAAAATTCAATATCTTTCGAATAGTCATTGATGAAGGCGCTTCCATGTGCGTAATGTCTCTTGCATGCTGGAAGGGTATTGGATCTCCCACAGTTGTTCCTTTAGCCACTCTTCTGACTTCGTTTGATGTTCATTCTCATAGGCTGCATGGTATTGTTCCAGCTTTTCCCATATGTGTTGGGGGAAAAACTCTTAATATCGAAGTTGGGATAGTCGATGCGAGCTTAGACTATAACCTTATATTGGGGCAAAATTGGATCTATGAGATGCATACTATTGCATCATCGTTATTTCGTATTTTTTGTTTCCCTCATGAAGGGAGAATTGTCACAATTGACCAACTAGATTATTCTCTTATAGATCAGAATGCATCTTCTGACTCAACCATTCATTTGCTGAAGGATACCAAAACACCTGTTGAGAATTTGGGGGTTGAAATGTATTCTTCTTTGATGGGTACTTTTGATCTTCCACCTCCTTCGGTTCATATCAATGTGATTTCATCCTCCAGGGCTCCTATTCAAAGAGAGTTTTTTAGAACTCATTATTTTTCGGACCCTTGGACCTTACCTTCTCCTACCTCCACATTAGCAGAAGGTCAAGTGGGTGGAATGGCATTTCCAATGTCTGTAGCTGAGATTTCTTATAGCTCTATTGTTGACTCTGCAGAGTCCATTCTAGTTTCTCTTTCAACGGAGGAATTGGATGGAGATGTGGCTCTGGCTTGGACTCTTAGTTCATCTTCGGCCCAAGATTGCCTTGATATCACTCTTCCATCTAAAGAGGCCATACTAGAAGCTATGACTGGTTTAGAGAGACTGTGGGATGATTTGCATCATTGATCTTACTTTCTACTAGATTTGAGCGAAGTTGAATCAAGTTTTCCTAGCCCTCAGTCTTCTGGTCCTGTTCACCTAGTCCTGAACCCTTTAGCACTAGCATAGGTTTTTGTTGAAGGGAACATGGCTGTGATTTCTCCTACAATCCTGGTGAACATTTCCAAAGATCCTAGCATTATAAAGAATGTTTTCATCAGAGCTGAATGTTCCCTTGAAGAGGTTCAAATTTACACTTATTTCTTTCGAGAGTTTAGGGATGTGTTCACTTGGTCTTATGAGGAAATGTTTGGTATAGATCCATCTATTGTCCAACATGAGATGAAGGTGTACGGAAATGCTAAGCCTGTCAGGAAAAAGCTTCGTCTGGTCAACCCTAGGAAGGCAGCAGCTATTAAAGCTGAGGTGGAGAAGCTGCTTAAGGTGGGATTCATTTTTCTTGTTCCTTTGATAGAGTGGGTTTTGAATCCAGTTCCTGTGGACAAGAAACAAGGAACAATTTGAGTTTGCATCAATTTCAGGGACCTAAATAAGGTATGTCCTAAAGATAACTACCCCACACCATTTATATATCATATTATCGATGAGTGTGCAGGAAATGAGATTTTCTTCTTCATGGACGGCTTCTCTAGATATAATCAAATTACTATCCATCCTGAAGTTCAGCATAAGACTGCATTTATCTGTCGCAGAGGTACCTTTTCTTACAAGAAAATGCCTTTTGGCCTTAAAAATGTTGGAGCTACTTTTCAGTGGGCTATGTCTAATGCCTTCCACGACATCAAACATATTATCGAGGCATACTTGGATGATTTAGCTGCACGTTCTCGTAAGACAATTGATCATCCTTCTCACCTCCGTCAAGTATTTGAACGATGTCAGTATTACAAAATCCGGTTGAATCTGAACAAGTGTGCTTTCGCGGTCACATCTGGTTAGTTATTGGGATTTATTTTGTTTACATAAGGGATTCAGGTAGATCCCTTCAAGGTTGAGGCAATACTTCAATTGCCTCCCCCGTCTTCAATTCATCAACTTCAAATTCTGCAAAGAAAATATAATTTTTTGTAGAGTTTCATAGTAAATTATGCCGAGATTATGAAAGGATTTATGACATTATTAAAGAAAGGAGTCATTAGGGGAATTTTGAGGTCTAAAATGGGCCTCCTAAGGAAATTATAAAATAATAGTGGAAAAAATAAAATAAGATTTGATGACATCATCAAATTTTAGAGGGAAAAATGAAAAAACTACTTTTTCAACTCATATTTTCAACTTATCTCCCAAAGTTTTTACTCGAATTTTGAGCGGGAGTACTCGTTGGATGCAAAATTTAATTCCTCATCCAAGGAGTACCCATGTTGCATACTTTTGATGGGTCCTACTACACGAAAAATGAGAAATACATAAAAAACGTGATTGTAATCACGTTTTTTTATGTATTTCCCATTTTTCATGTAGCAGAGTTCATTGAAAGTATGCAACATGGGTACTCCTTGGATGAGGAATTAAATTTTTCATCCAATGAGTACTCCCACTCGAAATTTGAGTAAAAATTGTGGGAGATAAGTTGAAAATACGAGTTGAAAAAGTAGTTTTATTATTTTATTATTTTTTAATATTTTTACCCTTTTATTTAAAAAATGGTAAATCATCCCCCATGGTTGAAATCATCATTTTGAATCCTATTGGTTGTTATAAAGTTTATTTTTGTTGTACATTTTTCTTAGGAGGCCCATTTTAGACCTCAAAATTTCCCTAATGTCTATCCTTTTGGGATGACTTTGCTCAGTGCTCATTCGATGCTTTGAAAAAACCGTTGACCTCTGCTCCTCTACTAATTCCACATGATTATAGCAGGGATTTCCTCTTGTATCTCGCGGTAGCAGAATATACCATTGGTATGGTTCTGGTTCAGGAAGACGATGCTCTTTCAGAGCATGTTATATTGATATGAAATCATGAGAACTTATTATTTCAAATACAGAAATAGACTATTGGGGCATTCACTGGTTATTTCACCTTTCAAAGAAAGGATGAAACCAAAGGCTACCTGGCCCACAAACAGACTCTTTCTAAAGAAATAATCAGTAAACACTAATGATCTGGTTATGAAAGTATTTGCTGCTGGTTCAAAGTATTCATTAACCATAAACAAATGTATGCAAGCTTTAAAATGTGTTTTGAATTGGAACAAAGTGACTTGGATGAGTTTATGTGTCTTTTTACATGTAGGAGGTTTGTTTCATTTTACTGTTTAACATATGTAATTCTGAAAATAAGTAGCAATAAACACACATCATATAACTCAGCATATAATGAGGCAGTTCACCCCTTGTGGGCTACATCTGCCGGGTCCAAGGCTCCCAAATGGGCATGTCCTTGCTCTTATTATGCTCTTAGATTGGTTATACAAAGTGTAGAAAGCCTAAACAGGTGAAATTAGCTGCATAAATGGATTCAGAGTGTTGAAAACAATAAGTATTGACTATAGTTTCACCTCAAATAGATAACCATAGCCTAATACAACTCTCCAATCCCCAAGCCCTTGTGGCTCTTCAAGCTTCCACGCTGATCAAACACATGAAGAAATTCCCTGATGGCTCTGCAACCTTCTCCAGTGGCTCTGTAATGCTCCAAAAAAAACAAAAAACAAAAAAAAAATCGCTCCAAATGGACTCTCCTAGCAAAAGTTATGTCCAACTGAAGTTTTGCCCAGTTTTCCCTTGAAAAACTCCACTAATTATGGAGAAATGGAGTTAACTCCAGTTAAAATAGCAACAACTCCAAATTTTGTGGGCACGCTCCACCATTCATCGAACGGTTAACGGTAAAGTTAAATGTTGGGTGGACGGGGTCACATGGACCACCGTCCAACTCGCCGACATCAACATTAAACCACGGTTTTCCAAACCGTAACATTAAATCAACTCCAAAGTTGTCATTTTACCATTCACATGTTAACAACTGTTGTCATAAATAGCCGCAGAGTTTACGCCTATGGTTTCGGAGTATGGTTATATGGTTATGGGGCTGGCCCCCTTTATGCCTTCGCTTGTAAACCATGTAAATTCACATATCACCCATCTCCGTTCATAAATAAGAATTAACGAAGTGGTGTAATGGTATAACTTGGCACTGTTGAACCTCAAGTCATGAGTTCGATTTCGGTGGCCATTCAAAAAAATTTCAATGCACATTCGTTTGGAATTATGGGGCCACATGGCAGCCTTTGGGCAAGCCATGTGGCGCCCGAGGATTGGCTCTTCCTTACAGAATATTCCATAGAATATTCTGTGGAATATTCTGTACAATATTTCATGGAATATTGTCTTTTTAATATTTTTTTTACCCCAAGTCAAACTGAGTCAAATTGGGCTTTTTGCCTGAAATTGAGAAACTTCAAACTTGAATATCTTCCTCATACAACATCGGATTTGAGTGTCGTTCATGACTACAGGATCGTTTTGACGAGCTCTTTCCTGTTGTTCTAGTTTGAACCAATTCTGAGCAAATAAATTTTTGAGCATTTTTCCAATAGGACATGATCACTTGATAACACCTCCCAAATGGGAAGCTTTTGGACCCACAAAATCTCTCTGATTAGTGAAACTGATGTGGAGACTGATTCTCCACTCTTCCACCCTTGAATAACTGAAATCTACCCGACTTCATCAAATGGAGATTTTTAGAAAATGATAAATTGTCTCTGGAATTAACTGATCGACCATTGCTAAAACTGACTGAGTCATGATGAAAATTCTTAAAATTTGTAGAACAAAAACTGTAATTTGCAAAAAAAAAACTGTTTCTACATTGATCAAACTTCCAAGAAGACTTAAAATAACGTTCACCTTGCAAACTGTTCCCATGGAAAATTCTACCATTCTGAAACCAACTTTGTCCCATGCTAAACTTTGTGCCCTTTTTGCTTGCATGCCTTCCCATCTCATGAAATCTTGCACTTCTTTGCACCGACACTTTGTCTTGTAAACTGATCGACACCAAAGGTACCTTGTGAAACATAATGTCATCTTCTTTCAAAGACGAACTGTTATCAGACTAAGACATATCATTAGCAATATCATGAAAAGGTAAATGTACAAAATCTTGTCGTTTCAACATCAACAAAGTCAGATTTTGACTTGCATTAACTAGCCTTTTCAATTGACCTACATGGACTAAAGAAGATTCCATATTCTTCTTATGTGCTCTCACAATGTACTCTTTCCCATCCTTGAAGTGATACTTTTTTTCATGGCGATGGAAGATGGCCTTTCTGTCAAATAAGTAAGGAATTCCCAAAACAATTCCTGAGATATCAAACAACACCACATCAAGTTCAATTGTGTCAATAAAATGTGCAGTTATTGCAAAGCACAATATGCACTTTCTTGAGACTTGTAAGTTTGCATCCTTGCATATCCACCCAAGTGTATAAGGCTTTGGATGTGGAATGGTCTCAAGTTTTAGCTGTTTGAACAAATCTTCTAATATGAGATTAGCTTGTGACCCACTATCAAACAGTGTGTCAATTTTTGTATGTTTTGAAATTACCCTCACATGGAAGAGCTCTATCCTCCTCTTTTCATCTTGAGTATGTTTGTGACAATTTAATGAGCTAGAACTGGGAATTGTGTCCTGCACCACTTCTTTCCCCTTAATGTTCTTTAAAACCATGGTGATACTTTTTGTCTCATCACCTGAGTCTAACCCTAAGTCTTGCTCAACTGTTGCTACATTTTTCCCTTTTTCTTTGGTATTGTTTTTGTTTTTATATTTTTTTGGTTTTAGATCAGGATGAAGCTTCCAACAATGATCTTTATCATGGCTTATTTTTGAATAGTTCTTGAAAAAGAACTTTCTTTTTTCCTTTCTGGAATTTTCAACCCTCTTTCTTCCTTTGCTTTTAAAATCACATCCTCATTCAGGGCATTAAAAGTGTTTTTCCCTCTATCCTCTAAATGCGTAGCTTGTACACAAAATTCGTCTAGACTAGTAGGATTAAACATAAGAATAGTGTGTTGAAGGTAACTGTGAAAACCACCTATGTACTTTAACAAAGTGTTTTGGCTTTGTAAATCTACCCCAAGTAATAGTGCTCTTCTCCTAAATTCTTGGGTATAGTCTTGCACATTTTTTCCCTTAATCTGTCTAAATTTTTGCCAGTTCATTATAGCCTTCTAGAGATGAGAAAGAGGATAAAATTGCTTCTTGATTGCACTAATAAACTCAGTCCAAGATAAAGAAATATTACCATGTTTATTTATTTCCTCCCTGGTTTTGGCTTCCCACCAAACCAAAGTTGCCCCTTCCATCCTTAATGAGGCTAGCTGAATCTTAGTGTCATCATCATGCAGATTTTGAATCCTTAAATAGACCTCCAATTTTCTGATCCAATTATCTAATTTCTCTGCATTAACATCACCATTAAACATTGGCAATTCAAATTTGACATAAAGCTTTAACAAAGGATTTTTACCAGTGGTTTTTGTTTGATGTGACTGATTTATTGAAGTTGAGGAGGATGATGTTGAGGAAGAGGATGTTGAAGGAGATGAAGGATCACTATTTCCTCCATTCCCTTTCTTACACTTATCCTTGTCCTTCTTTCCTTCTGAAGAATCTCCTCCTTGTCTTTGGTTTTTTTATCCCTCTCCAGCAATCCTATCATTTCTTTCTTGATAGAGGATCCTTATCATTTCAGTCATATCCAAGAAAGCTTTGCGAAATATTCTTTCTTCTTACTTGGGATCCATTTCTTCATGAGATTCTTCTTCTCTTGAAGACATGCTTGTGGCTGCCTCTAAATCTATAGAGGGTGAGATAGTAGATGGAGATAATGGCACCCTGGCCCTCCTTGGTTGAGGATTGTATTGTGCTCTAACCAATTGTCCTACTCCTCTTTTCAGATTCAGCCTAGTAAGCATCAAATTTGCAAAACAGGAAAATATATCTTGCATACAAATAAATACTCAATAAAATTTTTGAGTCCAACCTAAGCTTTGATACCAATCTAATTTGAAATCGTGAGAACTTATTATATCAAATACAGAGATAGACTGTTGGGGCATTCACTGGTTATTTCACCTTTCAAAGAAAGGATGAAACCAGAGGCTACCTAGCCCACAAACAGACTTTGTCTAAAGAAATAATCAGTAAAAAATAATGATCTGGTTATGAAAGTATTTGCTGCTGGTTCAAAGTATTCATTAACCATAAAAAAATGTATGCAAACTTTAAAATGTGTTTTGCAATTGGAACAAAGTGACTTGGATGAGTTTATGTGTCTTTTTACATGTAGAAGGTTTGTTTCATTTTACTGTTTAACATATGTAATTCTGAAAATAAGTAGCAATAAACACACAACATATAACTCAACATATGATGAGGCAGTTCACCCCTCGTGGGCTACATCTACCGGGTCCAAGGCTCCCAAATGGGCATGTCCTTGCTCTTATTATGCTCTTAAATTGGTTATAGAAAGTGTAGAAAGCTTAAACAGGTGAAATTAGATGCATAAATGGATTCAGAGTGCTGAAAAAAATAAGAATCGACTATAGTTTCACCTCAAACAGATAACCATAGCCTAATACAACTCTCTAATCCCCAAGCCCTGGTGGCTCTTCAAGCTTCCACGTTGATCAAACACCCGAAGAAATGCCCTGATGGCTCTGCAACTTGCTCTAGTGGCCCTGTAATGCTCCAAAAAAAACAAAAAAAGAAAAAAAAATTCGCTCCAAATGGACTCTCCTAGCAAAAGTTATGTCCAACTAAAGTTTTGCCCAATTTTCCCTTGAAAAACTCCACTAATTGTGGAGAACTGGAGTTAACTCTAGTTAAAATAGCAAGAACTCCAAAGTTAGCGGGTGCGCTCGACCATTCACCGGATGGTTAACGGTAAAGTTAAATACTGGGTGGACGGGGTCACATGGACCACCGTCCAACCCGCCGACATCAACGTTAAACCATGGTTTTCCAAACCGTAACATTAAATCAACTCCGAAGTTGTCGTTTGACCGTTCACATGTTAACAACTGTTGTCATAAATATTCGTGGAGTTTACGCCTGTGGTTCCGGAGTATGGTTATATGGTTAGGGGGCTAGCCCCCTTTCGGCCCCCGCCCGTAAACCATGTAAATTCAAATATCACCCGTCTCCGTTCATAAATAAGAACTAACAGAGTGGTGTATTGGTATAACTTGGCGCTGTTGAACCTCAAGTCACGAGTTCGATTCCGGTGGCTATTCAAAAAAATTTCAATGCACATTCGTTTGGAATTCTGTGGCCACGTAGCAGCCTTTGGACAGGCCACATGGTGCCCGATGATTGGCTCTTCCTTTAAAAATATTCTATAGAATATTCTGTGGAATACTCTGTAGAATATTCCTAGAATATTTCATGGAATATTCTCTTTTTAATATTTTTTTTACCCCAAGTGAAACTGAGTCAAATTGGGTTTTTTGCTTGAAATTTGAGTGCCATTCGCAGCTATAGGATCGTTTTGACGAGCTCTTTCCTGTCGTTCTGGTTTGAACCAATTCTGAGCAAACAAAATTTTGAGAATTTTTCCAATAGGAGATGATCACCTGATCATATATACTACCTTATTTGAGGCTTGGTAGGACTTGAAATTCGGTACTCTCCGATAGAGAAGCTTGCTTTAGCAGCTATCCATGCTTTGCAGTTGCTCAGAAATTACATTATTCTTTGAAAAGCATATGTTTTGGCAGCAGTCAATCCATTTCAGTTTGTTCTCAGTAGGCGAGTGATTGGGGGAAAATACAATATATGGATTGTGATTTTGCAGGAGTTTGATCTTGAGTTTATGTCTGCCAAGTCCAAGAGATCATTGGTTTTTGCAGAATTAATTTCTGAGTTTCCCTGTGGAGAAGAGATGGTTTATGATGAATCCTTCCCAGATGAACATCTTTTTCTCATTTTTTCACAGGATCCTTGGTATGCGGATCTCATAATATATCTCTAGACTGTGAAGTTTCCCTCGACTTTTTTGAAAGATAAGCGCTGTAAGTTATGTCACCTAGCTAAAAGTTACTTGATCATTGGTGACACTTTATATCTTCGCGGGGTTGATTAAACCCTTAGATGATGCTTAACTCTCAAAGAAGTTGAGGTTGTGCTGAATGATTGCCACAGTGGAAATTGTGGTGGTAATTTATCTGGGCTTGCTACAGCCCAAAAAATCTTGCGTGTAGGATATTTTTGGCATTAAATTTTCAAATATTGTATGGAATCAGTCAAAAGGTGTCATCCGTGTCAGGTTTATACTCGAAATATGGGTGCTCATCTAGCTCCACTCTTTCCTGTCATCACTGTCGGCCTCTTTACAAAGTAGGGTATTGATTATACTACTTGTAACCCGCCTTCGACTAAAGGTCACAAGTACATTATTGTAGTTGTAGACTACTTCACGAAGTGGGTCGAGGCTATGCCTACTTTTGGGAATGATGGTGAGACAAAAACTCTTTTCCTTTTGAAGTAGGTCATTTCTTGCTTTGGTATTCCCAAAGAGATTGTCACTGATCATGGAACTCACCTTCAGCACATCATGATGGCTGAATTGGCCTTGAAATTAGGTTTTTGGAAAGAGCACTCATCTCCATATTATCCTCAGAATAATGGGCAAGTGGAAGCCGTAAACAAATCCTTGAAGACAATTCTTCAATGGACGATTGATAAAGCTCGATCCAATTAGCACATTATGTTGTATCCTGCGCTTTGGGCATACTAGATGTCAGTCAAAACTGCAACCAGTTTTACTCCGTTCCAATTGGCTTATGGGTTGGAATCTATATTTTCCATCGAGTGTGAAATTCCTTCTCTTAAGTTAGTTGTAGAACTTATTCTCGACACTTCCAGTCTCGAAGAATGTCTCCTTCACCTGGAACATCTTGATGAGTAGTGTCGGGATGCCACCATGATGAATAAGGCACATAAGAAACGGATAAAGGTTTAGTACGATAAGGCAGTCAAACCTAGGGTTTTCTCCGAATGAGACCATGTCTTGGTTTATGCCCAAGAGAAGGATGCCTTGGGAGCAGGGAAGTTCAAATCTATGTGGTATGGCCCCTTTATCGTTAAAAAGGTCCTCAAGAAAGGAGCTTATGCCTTAGTTGATTTGGATGGAAATGAGTTATTAGAGCACAGAAATGGGCTCTATTTGAAAAGGTATTATGCGCGGGATTTGGCCAAGAATCTTGATTTTTGTATATATTTTTGTTTTTTGTACATTTCTGAGTTTTCGATTTTTGGTGTGATTATGATGCATTTTATCAGCTAGTTGTGTTGGATATCATGAGTCATTTTGGTTTCACCGATGGTGCTAGTAGACATACTCGGAACTTGGCTTCCATGGCTTGGGTACTTCATTATCCATCCAGTCAGTTGTTGGTTTCAAGAGGTGTCTACACTGGTCCTGCTTCGAATGACGTAATAGAATACACTGCAATGGTTTATCTACTCTCAGAAGAAATATCCTTGTGTGTTGATTCATTATTAGTTTTCTTGGACTCCCAACTAGTGGTTTCACAGTTGAACAACACATATCAAGTTCGAGACACATTTTTGCATCGATTGTTTTTTAGGGTACTTTTTTTACAAAGATCATTTCAATTTATAACATTCATTCACATTCCTCGAGCTGACAATTGGATGGAAGACTTATTGGCTAATCAAGAAATTTATTGGCATATTCATCATTCAACATTTTAATCAGCATATCAAATACATCATTCATTTTTCATACAGTTGAGTCATCACACACATATATATAGTCAGAGTGTTCAAAAATATTCAAAATCTAGACCCATATGTCCTACAAAATTAGGGCTTATTCCCGATCAGGGTATCAAAAATATATTACAGTCATCTGATAAAATCTATAAATATAATCCTGTGGTCCCTTCCCAACATTCATGTTCCTATAGAACACGATAGCAGTGGCTACACGGTGGAATAACCACACCTAGTCTCGTGGTACTTCGACTACCCGTCTCTGGATAACCTTTGGTAGGTCCTCTATCAGAGACATAAGCACTTACCGTGTGAAACTCTCCAAGTTCCTCTAGATGACATGGAGGGTCCTACCATCATATTCAGCATCTGCCTTGCCTCTCCGGCACTTATGCCTCGGGTATCCCTCAGTTCTGACTGGTCCCATATCTGCATCATGGTCATCAATAATATTGTAAGTCATTTGACTTCAATAAAAAAAAAATTCCACTATCATATTTTGAAAAATAAAAAAAATCATATAATAAAAAATAAAAAATTGCAATATCATTGATTGCACCCCATTCTGCACCGAGTGGAAGGACTAGATCTGGATCACCACGAAAATCCATCCCAGCATAGGGATAATATTCCACGGCGATAACTTGTTCCTCCTATCATTGGAAGAATTCATCATCCCAAGTGGTTTGGGGAACTTCATTTCCCCCCAATCTCTTCATCAAATCAACCCACAAGGCTATTCTTGGATCTCCAGGGCTGCTGATGGTAGAGATGACTTTGGGCTGAAGCCCTGGAATCCTCTCGAAGAATAATGTCAAAAAAATAGTTCCATATCCAAAATGTTTAGTTTTTTCCTTTCGGATCAAAGTCAATTTTCTTTTCAAGTTTCTTAGTAATGTTGTGCACCAATCAAAGAGGTGAATCAAACATTCTACTGCAATGCTCATTTGTGTCCTCAAAGCCTGATATAGAGAAGCAGATCCTACTACTTTGCCAATGGTGAAGAGGAGGATTTTCATATATATTTCTTTTGCATCTTTGATTGGTATTTGTGTACCTACTTTTTGAGACTCCTCTATGCAGTAGACCTGGATGTAATCTTCCACAGTAAGCCCTCCCAAAGGCTTTCCGTACAAATCTACTAGATCTCCCCTTCAAGAGAGTCCAGTGATGAAATATATGTCTTCCACTTCTATGCGTAGTGGCATTTGATCTATAATAAAGAAATATTCTTCCAGATCCCAGTGATATACCAACATTTGAAGCAATCAAACATTAATTTTCATGTTTGGAATTTTAAAGAACTTGAGCAATCCACAATTTCGAAGGATATCAAGCGAATTTTGATATTCCATCACTTCGTTGCTGATGGCACTATGTTCACGCTCCCTCCAGCTAATAGAAATCCTGAGAAATTTCTTTAAATCATTCATTAGGTTCAATTTTTAAATTCTTGGTCTGCGCATACGCAGCTTCATTTATACACAGTCGTGTATCATATGCAGGTTCGTCCACACAAACCCACGTATGCATAGAGGGTTTCATCAAAACAAATCTTTCCTACGGTCAAATTTCTAAAATTTTATCTTAAAATGAAACGAAATTGATGACAAAGATGAATTTAGAGCTTACTTGGCTCATTTGGTGTGATTTGATGGCTGATTGCTCCGGTTTTGAGAAAAGGAATTTTTCCTTCAAAAGCTCCTTCTCCACTTCTGCAATGTGAAAATGACCCAAATATGAGGTAAATGGTGTATTTATACCTAGATTTTGAATTTTTTTGCAAAAATTTCTTTGTGCTTATTTTTTCAAATCTATCTAAGGCTGTATAACTGTGTTTCTTGTAAGTATTGGGCAAGGTATTTTTTCAGGAACATTTTGCTGCATTCAAGATTTTTTCTGGTTTTTCGGATCCATGACCGCTAACTTGTCATGGCAGTTACATGATTATGAACTAGCATATAGGTTAGAGAATCCATTTTTCGTTGCATTATGCACACTAGCCTCCATTATGATTACTTATGATAGGGTTGACCCCATCATGTCATGAGTACTTAACCCATTTCACTCGCTAATTTTTAATCATGACTTGGTGGTAGAGCCTTCCTTTACATGGGCTTCCTAGTTAGTTCCTCGCATTTGTCGCCCATGCTGCAATTTATGTAGGCTCGGGAGTCCTCTTTAGTCCCAACATGACATATACGTTGAAGCTTCATTCTTCTTCTTCTTCATTATCATTTTTCTGGCCATTAACCTACATGCTCCCTTATGTTCTCAAGTTGTATTACTGCATTGCATATTGACTACTTTTTTATCTTGGCCTTCAGGAGGCTTCATTTGGACTCAACGTTTAAGCCATACTTTGACCATGAATTTCTATACAAGTTAACCATGCAATCACTTAGCTATCGTGACTTGACACCTTGTCACCCATGGATGGAACATTCCTCTAAGTATCATTTACCAGTTTCCGCCACCTTGCATTGCACATAGGATTGTTCCTATCCCAGGAACTAGTGCATCTGTTTCATGATGCTCGTTCTATCCATTGTACTCTAGCATTCTTTTATTCGTTTTCTGGCTTTCAATATGAAAAAGAAAAAAAAATTAAATATGTGAAAAAGAGCAGGAATGGGATATTACTTCATATTTTGATGGAAGTTACAGTGTCAGTTTTGTCGCCCTTGAACAAAGCACAAAAAGCTATGTATTTCCTTCATTTGGGATGGTTTTAGTTTTTGACTTAGGAGAAGACATAAACTTGTTACATGCGTCAGTTCCACCCTAGTTGGTTATCTCTTCCAATCATATGGAGGGTTTGTTCATGCCTCCTACATGAAAAAATTATATAAATTTATCATTCACTTCCATAGTAAAAATGAGTCGTGCTTTTGTTCAATGGAAGTTAACCTGAGTCAGCCTTTCTGCGGTGTCTCTTGACTCATTTTTTCAGTCGGCCTTCCCGATCTTGTCAGTTTCTTGTTCTCTCACATCAAATGTTTGGTCCTATGCTCGTACTGGTTTAAGAAGGTCTCCATTGACTTATTGCCAATGACTTTGTCTCTTATTGACTACGACATATTGCTCTGAGAGAAAACCTAGAGCTGCGCCCTGGCCCTATTTACATCATTGATAGGTGACCTTGTGCTCATAATTTGATCATCATTATGGGTCTTTGACTGAGTGGTTTCCCTTGTGTTTGACATCAAATTACATTATCACACCTAGGATTCATACAATACCTTGATTTCCATTTGACCCTATCAGTGGATATCTCACCTCTTTGTCAGCTTTCATTATTGGTTGGTTTAGAGGGTTTCTGTCATGTGCTAGATTCATCTTGTGTATGCTGAAAATGTACTTCAGGTTGGTTACTTCACTCTACTTCGTTCAATTCCTTCGAAATATTCGCCTGTGGGTTACGCTCGTGCTGGACTGATGTGGGATTCCTTAATGCCTTCCTTCCAGCAGATCTTTTCCCATTGACTCAGACTCATTGCTCTAGGAATAAGGTCTAGAGTCCTTTTGTCAGTAACTTAGGGTTTGCAGTCATCAGTGGCAGACTCTTCGCTATCGAAAATGAGGATACATCATTACCTCTTGATTGGTAGATTCTTTCAAGTGTTCAATTTCAACTCGTTTATTCGCACTTGCTGGATTGTACTAGGGCACCTTGACACTCATTATCATTATTAGTGGGTTGTCTCGTGTTTGTTAACGATATACATCAATGGCCGATAATCAAATGATTTCTCACATGGTCGACTTTAGCTCATTTATTCCCATCATGTAGAATTGTGCCATAGTGATCAGTGAAGACCTCAGGTTTGCATCACCATGATTCAATTCACTTAGGCAGCTTCTTCAGTTTTCTTCTAGTGACACCGTCCACCCTTATATGTTGCATTTTCACCACAGCAGCATCCTATATGTTGGATCCCGAGTTGTGTGTTGTACCATTTATTCCAGCACTTATGATCTGGTAATTGGAGATTCAGTTGTGACTTTTGTGATAAAATATCTATTTTAGCTTCACTGATCAATCTTCTATATGTGATACTTGGACATGATTTTGACTTGTACTTCCGGGCAGTGATCAAATGATTCACTATGTACTTTATGTTTTCAAATATACTTGTATACAGTTTGGATCAACTCTGTACTTCATATGTGGACATGCTTTTCTTTCACTAAGCATGGGTATGCCCGCCTCAAACATGAGCTATCTCTTTGATCTCTCTCATTGGTTTTTTGGCAGGCTGGAATTTGGTGAAGTCCTCTCTAGTCCTCGCAAGGTTATTTCTATGCACATAATACATTTCAGCCATCATGTACCCCTTATGACCTCATATATTAGGGGGCATCTATTATAGTGTCATTTATCACCTTCATGTACTTGATGATTTACACTTTGGCCTTGGGCACCCTTTTCCCTCAAACTTGAACATTTTCACAAAAAACAATATCTTAAAACCCATAAGCGACTCTTCCTAGAATTTTTCGCGTATACACGCGAGTCCATTCATAGAGATCCACGTATACCTTTTTAATTACTAAAAAATATACATTTTCCCTATTTTTGAGGCTGTTTTGATGGTTATTCCAATAATTTAACCACCACAGCCCATGGCCTAATTGCTCCTAACTGCAGAAACTAATTTGAGGGAGTATAAAAGCCCCTCAAAGGAATGGCCTAAGGGAGAGAGAGAAATATAAATACTATACTCTGTTGGAGCCCTATTCAAGTCTGATATTCCCGTGCCTTCTGCACTTCCCAGGTATATTCATGAAACCCTTGTTTCCTTGAGATGTTCATCACCCTATATGACATCTATTGTGCACACATCTTGGAAGAATTCTTGCGAGGCTAGGGCTGGATGGATCTAGAGGACGGTATGCTCGAAGGCCGTTGCAGGATTCAGATGATCTCTCCATGTTTTGATTATTGTACATGACATTCATAATAAGAAGATACATCTGGTTCCTGATGTTTACGTGTTTATGATGCTTTATACATGTGTAATAATCATTAATTGAACATTTCATATTTTTTTTATGATATTATGTATGATTTTCACTGACATATAGGAACTATATATGATGTACAACTACGTTTTTGTGTTCATTCTTTATGGATTTACAGGTTTTAGAGCACAAAGTGTTGCAGGGGGTTTGCACCCCGCGGGACCTACATCAACCGAGGGACTTTCGTGTAAGTTCTGCAACCAATAGTATCTACTTTTCAGTATAAAAGTTGGTCAAGTGAGTCCTTCTTGAATTAAATGCCCCTGATATATGAAGGCTGTCAACCTGTAATATTCCAAAATTTGCATGCAGCAAATTGGAATATTAATTTTTGTTGATTTAACTTAGGAGTTGAATAATTGGGTGAGGAGGCCCATACATAATAAAAACATGGATAAAACCCCTCTTAGTATGAAAGGGGATCATTAGTGGAACTAGATTTCACACCCTCATGTGTGAAAGAGGACATTTGCAAGAAGACATGGTCAAGTTTGACCAAGTCAAACAACGCAGAGGTAGGAGGTGGAGATCATCTTGTGGGATAGCACAGTGAAAGAGGAGGGAAGTTTTCTTGATGGAGGAAACCCTAAAGAGTGGGACCCATGGAGAGGGAGTTCTCATTTGTTTAAAAGGAGGGCAAGGCATCCATTGTTATTCATGCATATGATTATTGATTTGTTGTCTGCTTAGACTATTTGTAGTCTCCGGCTATTTAGTTGAGTTGCAGTGCTGTTTAGCACGAGGGATTACTGTTTAGGATTCCTTCTCCTTCTTGAGAGGCCTCTTGAGGGATTGCACTTCATTTCTCCACATCTAGGCTTAAGGCCAAAGCCACCTCCTTCAGCTACAACATTATTTCTGCTAAATAATAACATTGTGTTGCAGGGTGTTGCAGTGGAGGATCCCACAACACCATTCCTTGGCTTGTTTTTCAGAGGAGGGAGCCTTATTTCCTTTGGGAGATCAGTAAGGAAGGATTCCGAGCATATTTCAGATCATGGCACTTGGCCAACACTTTCTATTCCACTTGCAACATAGTTTCCCTCAGTATTTGTGTTATTTTTAGTGTGCATTTGCAGTGAAGGTTTGCAGTGTTGATTGGAGGGTGAGATCTTTAGTGTTAGGATCAGCCTTTCACTTAGAAGTTCCATTGGAGGAGGTTTACTTCAGATTGTGTATCATCTTCAGCCATCTCCATCTAGTTCTAGTTTTGAGTTGCAGGTGCTACCCTGGAACTTCGACATTTTTCCATTTTTGCATATTTTAGCCAATCCTTCTAAGGATTGTTGTATTCTTGTTTCCAGGGGTTGATAGCTTTCTCCCCCTAATTTCTTGAGCCATACATTTTTATATATTTATGTTATTATTTAATATGATACAGTGTCTCGTATAAACTATGTCCTCTTAGCTTGTAGAAATTCTTGTGTAGAAGTGTTTAGCTATTTTCATGTACATGTCCCTTTGAAGTTGCATTTCTTTGCTTGAGTGACTCTTTCCTCAAGGATTTGTATACCATTGCTGCTATAATATACATTTGTTGGATATCTGCATCTTCATGTATCCAGGCTTATAAAAATAACTTTGTTATTCCATTGTATGTTCATACATTGTTGCAGTACCTTAAGGGCCATCATCATCATTGGTGGTTTCTCTTGTTCCTGTTAATAGTTTATATTATTGACTGGTAATCAGGTGGTTTCTACCATGTTCAACATCAACACATCTATTCACATGTTTACATTAGTACAATGGGTAGATCGTGATTGAGACAAAGACCCTAGATCACATCTATTTTTTTCTAGGTTGCGTGGAGTTATTTAGTATTCATGATTGTACACATGATCCTTTCTATATGAATGGATGCAACCATATCGTGGATCTGTTTCCATGATCTCTTTCAGAAAAATGGTTGCGACCATGTTGTGGGTTGATGTATTATTTGATGCTTATTCAGAGATATGTTATTATGCACATTTATATCATATATGTCACATATTGTATTGTTTTTTATTTGATATGTCTTGTGATGATGTTTTTCCAAAGTCCTTTCCATGGCTACTAAAACATTTGAACCATCACTCCTAATTTTTCTTTCATACTTTAGGGGCATATGTTACATAGTATTTTGTCACGTTCCTCATGTTACACTGAAATTTGTCACCATGACATTTTAGTACTCCCTTGAAAGTCTACAATATCATAATTCCCAAATTCAAGCCTTGAAACTAAGAGAAAAGCTCATAAAAGCCTTAAAACTCTGGTACCGCACTTTCTCCTAATTTTTCCTGTGGTCCCACACTTTTTGGCTATAAATCTTGTGGAGCCAAACACACTATCTATTTATTAAAAGTGTGGACCCATATAAAATATCAAAAATATGCAAGTAAAATCTAGAAGATCAGTTAAATTCATTTTTGGAAGCTTCTAGAAACATTCCTGCAGTGGAAAGATCGCTCCTTTCATGTTCTTGCATCCCATCCAATAAGGAGCTAACCCCTTGATGTAAGGAACTAATCCCTTTGAAGGAGGATTCTATCCCTTCTTGTTTGAAGCTGTAACCTCCTCTCTTCCACTATAAAAAGAGGCATAGGGCAGCCTCAAAGGGGTTAAGATTTTAGAAGAGAATTGAGTTGAAGTTTCAGTATTGTTTGAGACAAAGTGCTGTTGAGACTTAGACCCTTTTAGCTAAGATTTCACGTGGGAAATATCACATACCTGTATGTATCTCGGTTGGAAGAGTGCAAGGTTGGTCATATTAGAGGAAACGCCTGCTTCCGGACCCCAGGAAGACCTGTACAACGTCAAGGCAAACGCGGTTGTAAGGCTCTTCTTTATTTAAGTTAATACAAATAAATCTGTTTTTCTCAATAAGCTGTCAACTGATTGGTTTATTTTATGGATTCCTTGATCACCATAATGGATATTATTTATGAATATATGCTATGCAGGTGCTATTTGATATTTCCTTGTTTGTGATTGCAGAATCTTCGAGGAGAACTCTTTCGAGCGATTGAAGGACTACTACTACAAATAAGTGTTGGATCAAAGGTAGAATCTTTAAAATTTTATAGCATTTAATTATAAATCGTAATATATCTAGATAAATATAGCTTTATTTGTCTGTTTGTTGCTAGCTGTCCGTAGGACACTTCGCAGGTCTGTCTCATCCGCAAGAATGACTAATCCGTCCAACAAAATGACGACTCCACTGGGGAAATATTTGGAGCTTTGATTTCTTGTAATTTTGACTTTGAATTTATGTTTCCTAGGTTTAATTGCGTTATACTGGCTTCGGTGGTTTATCCCTCTAGAATCCCTGAGAAGTTTTTGATAATTTTTGGTTTTTTCTCTTGTTTTCTTGTGTCCGCTCTTTTCCTTTTGAGACAGTGCGGGCAGTTCCGCACTTTTTCTGTACCCATAGTGTGGGACCGCACTGGATTGCACTAAGGCCTGCAGACCCTGTCAAAATTTTGAAAATTCTTAAAATCCTCTGTTTTAGATTAGTTTTTTAGGTTCTCAGTGATTACCCAAACCTGTGTCTTTTGCCAGGAAGCCTTGCTTGAGAGTTTATTTCAGCACTTTTAGTTTTGATTGATTTTCTGAAAGATTTACATGTTTTAATGATTTTTTCTTTGTCTTCATCCCGCTCAAAGATTAGAAACCTTGGTATGCCTTTAGATCACTGGTGTTTCCTTGATTTATTGCTTAGTTTGGCATTTTAGCAGAAATTGTTTGTGAGATTTAGATCCCATTTTTCTCCTTTGCACATCTTTGAAAACTTTTTGTTAATGAGTTTGGAATTTCACTTAAAAACGAAAATTGGATGCTTTTTCGAGTTCTTTTCTAATTCAAATAAAGAATTTCTTAGTGATATCACAAGCTAAGTAAGACATCCTTAAAATATTTGAAGTTTTAATTCAGATTTAGTCTTAGAATTTTTAGATCTCAAGATAGTGTTTTTAGCTTTGAGTGCTTTTTAGAAATTTTAGTGTCTTTTGAAGAAAAAGCTTAGTTTGCAGTTTCGATCTTGAACAAAAGGGATTTTTTATTGAGCATAGATCAGTTTGAGTTCTCATTGAAATTGGATTTATTTCCATTTATTATTGCTTAAAGGAAAGATTTGTTTTTTTGAAAGTTGCATTTCTCAACTCTTCCTTAGCTATATTTCATTGAAAGAAAACGGATTGTTTCTCATTATTAGATGCATTTTTAGTATGTTTTGAGTCGGGTCAATACACATCATTAGTTTCACGCTTGTACCTATTGTCTTAAGAAAAAACTCTTAAAATCAACGCTTAATTAAAATTAACCTAGTAACTTTTTTATTTCTAGGGTTCTTTTCACCAATATAGCTTAGGCTAGTGTCTTGGAGTAGGGAGTAATAAACTCTCCAAGACAGTTAAAACAAACAAGTAGTTAATCTTGCGGTAGGAAAAAATCCAATAGTCACTTGTATGCTCTTGGAAGCTCCTCTTAAAGGAGTCAAGCATGAGGTCATATCTGAACCAGTGGGATAATCAATTATATCTCATTGGGAACGATAGAAGATATGCGCGTATTAAAAACGGTAAACCTCGGATAGACCATTGTCAAGGAGCCTGGGGTCACTTGTCGATATACCTTGGATTATGTCAAGGAGCCTTCAAGGGGATTGAGCTTTGTTAATATGCCCTTGCACGTATGTCGAACTGTAGCCTGTTCCCCTAGGTATATTAGTTCCTGTTGGTAACCATAATGACCATAGTCTTACGGTTCTTTCCTAAGGTGATGGTGGAGGAAAGATACCACTGTACCTGGAGAAAACATCGACTAGACTCACTTGGAATCTCCGGAGGGTTATCTTCACTCGAGATGGTTTAAGTGGAGAAACTTGCACTGGTCTATTTCATTAAGCAGGTTGTCGGGGTAACTGTTCCAACCGCCCTTTCTGCATTAAATTCTACGACATCGGATTTCATCACCAACTAGTGTTTTTAGTGTGGGAAGTTACTGTTTGTGTGTGGATTGAACTCCTAGATTTTTTAGGCGTATGATTTATTTTTTTGTTTCCTTAGTGACTCTAGGAGTTTTCATTGAAATTTTTATTTTATTATGTGTGATTAATAATTTTAATCATGGTTGAATTACTGAGACAATCGAGCAGACTTCAGGGGAAACCTCCTGAATATACACCAAGCCAACTTGAAGGGCTGCGAGCTCTAGTATTAATTAATGACAGTAGAATTAGATCAATAGAAGTAGGAGAGTCATCTATAGTTGTTCATCCTGATTATCAATTACAAACAATAGAGCATACTCAAGAGCCAATTTCAGTTTCCGAAGTTATTGGTAGTATTTCTCCTTCCAGTGAATTCGCTGAAGAACCTGAAATTTTTGAACCTAATACTGAACCTGTTGTTTTGGAACCATCTTCAGGATTTATTACTCCAACTTCCAGTGATCCTGGTTCACCTAGGGTAAGACACATTATTACTGAAAATCTTCCTTCTGACCTCATTTCCATTGAAGAACTTGTTGGTCCAGATGAAGAAGTAACTCTTCCCGAAACCCAAGAGACTTTGAATCTTAGGGAACATGAATATATATTCTACAGTCCTTTTAGAAGTGACACTTGGTATTTGTCATTGATATATTTTTTAGAGAACCCGGGTCTTAGTTTTTCACCACCCCGAATTCCTTTTCATCCTACACCAAGAGGTTATTATCCTTCATCAAATATGTCAGGTGAGTCATCTATGTTTTCCCAATCACCGGAAACATTTTTATATGGTGGTCCTTCTGTTCCTTTGGGGTACTAGTCACTCTCTGGTACTTTCTTAGGAGCAACTCCTTGACCAAATAAACAAGTGTTATCATCTGGAATAAATGGTACTAAAAATGAAACGTTGAACTCAGAGAAAATTTTTATGATGTCTGGTAATATTCCAAATCCTCAACCTCAAGGTACTCAGTTACCACCTGGGGGGCAACCTCAAGGTAATTTTCTACCAGGACAAACTGTAGGACAGTATTATTTACCTAGAGAACAACCTCAAGGATAGTACATACCTCAAGGTTATCAACCTCAAGGACAGTACATACCCCAAGGTCAACCCCAGACTTAGTATATTCCTCAGGGTCCTTATCAACCCCAGATTCAGTACATGCCTCAGGGTTATCAACCTCAAGGTCAGTACCCAACTCAAGGTTTCCAACCACCTTCTGGTCAATCATTTTTACAAGGAACTAGAAATTTACCACTTAATTATCAACCCTACGTTCAATCAAGCTATGGTCCTTCATAGGCACAACCTTCTACAAGTCAATACCCCGGAAATAACATGGTGTGGAATCCATCGCAAGTTCAACAAACTATGCAGCCTAATGTGCAGTTACCTAATCAACCTGGACAACCTTTAGTTTCTGGTCCAACCCAGCAACCTGTTCAACCTACTGTTCAAACCTCTCCACTTGGTTCTGCTCAGCAGCCTGGGCCTAGTACACCTTAGACTCCGCCTCAGAGTGCTGCAACTACTGCAACCTCTGTTCAACCTACAACACCTGTTTCTGGAGTATCTGTAGCTCTGATTTCTTCTATCCCTACATCCATGCAAATTCCTCAAGTATCTGTACCACAGTCAGGACCTACGATTTAGACTATGGTCCAGATGCCTATGGGACAAGCTAGTTCTAGTACGATTGTCTCTAGTCAACCTTAGTTTACTTAACAATCGTACTAGGGAAATTTTCAAATTGGTCAAGCTACACAAAATCTAGTGTATCAGTATCAGCCATACCCTAGGTATACTTATAAAATACCTCAACAACCCTAGTATGGTCCGGTTAATCTTGGTTACCCAAGTGGTTTTACAATTCCAAATGCACATCCGATTCCAGGATATCCTGGCTATCCTCCTCCTGGGACTGGTTTGATCACTCAAGGTTATCAAGACCCTAGCCATCGGTTACCATTCATAGCAACTTTAGATTTACCAAATCTGTCGCACCTTACGAACGATCCCATTTTTTATCTTCCATATTGGCCATCGATGCCTAACAAGTTGCCCAGTTATGTTCCGAAATTTGAAGGAAAGTCGGGAGAGGACCCATCCAATCACATTATGACTTATCACCTTTGGTGTGCATCCAATTCAATAGTCAATGATTCAATTTGATTACGTTCTTTTCAGAGAACTCTCATTGGTCTAGCTACCAAATGGTACATTGAGTTACCACACAGCTCTTTTAATAATTTTAACATGATAGCTACTGCTTTCTTAACCCATTTTCAGTTGCCTATCAGATATGAAAATGGAAAAGAATTACTGACTTCGTTAAAGCATTCTACGTCTACGTACATATTTGGTCACATTCATGAATGGAGATGTAGAAGGAGTTTAGTGAAATTCTTTATTCCTGATCAAATTTTGGCTGAATGGTTTATTAAATCATTATTACCCAAAATTACTGAAGATCTGGCCAAAGGAGGTGTTTTTACAGAAGAGCAATTTATTGCTCAGGCTTAGTACCTTGACCTTGTCTATACTCAGTCAGGTACTCTGTATGATAAAATCCCAGATTTACCAAGATCTGGTCACTTAACTACAACTCCTTCTGGCTCTCATGTCGCTGATGGTGTAGTTGGTTCTGTGAGTACTGGTAAGAGTAAGAAGAAGTCTTCCAAGACTACTGCTCCTATTATCACTCTACCCGATTCACCCAAAGCAAATTATTCCCTAGAAACTTCCGCTGATATTCACGTTTTAGAGACATCAACAACCAAATCTAAAAATGGTGGTAAGAATAAAGGTAAGAACAAAAAGAAAAAATATTCAAAAGAGAAAAACAATACAACTGAACCGATTGACGAAAAACGCAAACCTCGATATCCTTGTCTCATCTATGACCAGGATCATTTTACAAAAGAGTGCCCGAATAGAGCCGAGGTATCAAAATTCATTAAGGGTTCGTCTATACCTGCTGTCTTGAATGATCCTTTTCCCGCTCAAGATAGTAACATAGTTAGATCTTCCTCCAATCCGGTTGAGGATATTTTAATGGTTGCGACGCGATCATAAGATTATGATAGTAAAAATACTGGTAATGAAGCAGAAACATTCAATTCTGCATCAAATATATCTCCTTCAATTTTTGATCCATTATAGATTGAGAAACAAAACGCTGACTTAGTAATTAAACCGTCTGCAAAAGGTGTACTTCGTAAATCAGCTTTCAATCCACATGCAAGAGCTGCTCAGAATTACAATATTGTTGAAGATTTGGTGATTTCCCCTTCAGCAATGTTAGCTTTGGAAGTATTGCAATCATGTCCAGCCCAAAGAAAATTACTTTTTTCAGCTTTATGAGCCGTAGATCTCCAGGATTTGAACCTTATGATCTTTGATTTAGAAAATTTTACAGTGCGCTTGCCTCATCAAATGGCTTTTCAGATTCCAGTAATAGTCAAGAACAAACGTATCTTTCGTACTGTTGTTGATGAAGGAGCTTATACATGTATAATGTCATTAAAATGTTGGAAATCACTTGGTTCTCCAACAATCAACCAATCACCAACTATTCTCAAAGCATTTGATGGAAGAGATTTTCAGCCATATGGTATTTTACAAGATCTACCAATAAAGGTTGAAGGAAAAACAATTAATCTAGATGTGGAAGTGGTTGACTCCCCTCTGGATTATAACCTTCTCCTGGGTCACAGTTGATCTTACGCTATGAATTTTGTTGTATCATCGATCTTTCGCCTCATCATGTTTCCTCATAAAGGAAAGATTGTTAAAGTATATCAGCTCTCATACTATTCATCTGACCCAGCCTCTACTGATAGTATTCAACATATCAGAAAATCGACTATCCCTTATAAGGATGTCGGAGTAGGTTTGATTAAAGATTCAGGTTTACTGGGAAATTTTTCCCTGCCTCCTCCTAACGTACAAAATCCTTTTGCTAATATCAATATGATTACATCAAGTACTATTTCCTTTGATGATCCTTGGATAGTACCTTTAGAATCAGAATTAGATTCTTTCGATGGCCCGATGCCTTTGAGTCCTTTTGAGTTAGCATATCAACAAGTACAATCATTTTCTGATACTCATTCAATCGACTTTGATCCAGTGAATATGATCAATTAGGAGTCATTTTCAATATCGAGTTTAGATTTGACACCAATTCCGGATCTTGCTCAACAAGTTTTCCATACTGATGAGCATATTCGTGAATTCTTGTCGGTAGATGAATTACCATGGGAAGATCTACACCATAGGTCTTCATTTTTACCTGATCTCAATCATTTTGAAAATGATTTTTCCTCTATTTTTACCACTGATTACGTCATAGAACCTTAGAATCCTCTCTCACATGCCAATTCTGAAATAAATTTAGAAAATATTTCTACGACGGTTCCTCTTGATATTTCAGTATAACCTGGAATTATTGAAAATGTTCACATAGGTGCTTCTTGTACGCCTGAAGAAATTCAAGCATATAAGGCCCTGTTTTAGGAATTTCGCGACATCTTTGCCTGGTCATATGAAGAAATGCCAGGAATCGATCTGTTAATCATTGTACATGAAATTAAGACATACCTAGATGCTAAACCCATTAGACAGAAATTACGTCAGATTCATCCAAGAAAAGATGCCGCTATCAAAGCAGAAGTTGAAAAATTACTTCATGCATGTTTTATTTATCCAATCCCATTAACGGATTGGGTATCTAATATTGTTCCAGTTAATAAAAAACAAGGAACAATAAGAGTATGTATCGATTATATGGATATAAATCGAGCTTGTCCAAAAGAAAATTATCCAACCCCTTACATCGATCAAATTATTGACGATTGTGCGGGAAGTGAAATTTTCTCATTCATGGATGGATTTTCCGGTTACAATCAAATAAACATACTCCTTGTAGATCAACCTAAAATAAATTTCATTTGTCCATGGGGCACTTTTTCTTATCGCAAATTACCTTTTGGCCTTAAGAATGTTGGCACTACTTTTCAAAGGGCCATGTCTTATGCATTTCACGACATTAAGCACATTGTGCGACCCTACCTCGATGATTTTCCCACTCACTCTTCATGCAGAGCAGATCATATTACTCATTTACAAGCCATCTTTATGCGATGTAGGCACTATAAGATTCATTTGAATCCTCAAAAATGTGTTTTTTGCATAGAATCCGGACAATTATTGGGATTTATTTTCTCAAATGTAAGCATTTGTGTCGACCCATCGAAGGTTGAGGCAATTATTAAGTTACCTCCTTCTACTCTTCGCCAACTCCAAAGTTTGCAAGGGAAAGAAAACTTTTTATGTCGATTCATTCCTAACTATGCCGAGTTAACGAAATGTTTCACTAGGTTGTTGGAACAGAACATTCCATTCTTTTGGGACAAGGTCACTGATCAATCTTTTGATGCTTTGAAAAATGCATTGACCCATGCACTGTTACTGCATCCTCCCAACTACAACCAAGATTACTTTTTGTACCTTGTCGCTTCCGATTCCACGATAGGGATGGTTTTAGTTTAGGAAGATGAATTCCATAGTGAACCTGTGATTTGTTATCTTAGTTGGAATTTGCATCTGACTGAGATAAAATATTCACATGTGGAGAAATTGGCCTTGGTAGTTGTTCAAGTTGTCCAACGTTTTCATCACTACATACTTTTATGCAAAACGACAGTGATATCTGATTGCAAACCTATGATGTAAATCTTGACTAAAAAATTTCTAGGGGTAAAATACTCCAAATGAATTGTTATCCTGCAGGAGTTTGATTTGGAATTTGAAAAATCCAAATCCAAGAAATCACTGATTTTTGCTGAACTTATGTGTGATTTCCCGCATACTGATACAGAAACTGTGGCAGAGCAACCAATTGCGGATGAATCCTTGTTTCTTATTAGTACTGTTGATCCTTGGTATGGAGATATTATTGTATATCTTCTGACCCAATCTTTTCGGCTTGAGCTTTCACGGTCACAACGATGAAAGATTCGTTTCTAGTCTCAACAATATCATATTGTTGGCGACACACTATACCGTCGTGGTGCGGATTCGGTTTTTCAACGTTGTCTAACTCATGACGAAGCCGAAAAGGTTCTCAATGACTGTCACTCTGGAGCATGTGACGGTCATATGTCTAGGTACGCCACAACCCAAAAGATATTATGCGCAGGATATTTCTGGCCATCTATGTTTAAAGATTGTATTTACGCGGTCTGAAAATGTCATAATTGTCAAATATTCGATCGAAAAATATGTGCACCACCTGCTCCTCTTCACCCCATAATTTCTGTCGGTCCTTTTGCAAAATGGGGCATCGATTTCATTACATGTAACCCTCACTCGGCCGAGGGGCATGGGTATATAATTCTCGCAGTAGATTATTTTACCAAATGGGCCGAGGCAATGTCTACATTTGTGGTAGATGGAAAAACTACAACAAATTTCATATTCAATCACGTGATTGCTTGTTTTGGTGTACCCCAAGCGATAATTAATGATCACGGGAGCCATTTTCGAAATATCATAATGACCGAGTTAACGAAACAACTTGGCCTGTGCCATGACAGTTCTACACCATATTATCCGCAGGCCAATGGTTTAGTTGAAGCAATTAATAAAGTTTTAGTCACCGTGAACAAACAAATTATTGGCATTCATAAGTCGACTTGGCATACCATGTTCTTTTCAACACTTTGGGCATATTGAACCTCAGCAAAAACATCGACAGGTTTTACCCCTTTTCAACTGGTTTACGGTTTAGAAGTGGTATTATCCATTGAATGCGAGATAACGTCACTCCAATTATCCATAGAGTTACTCCCAGCCACTTCTAAAGAGGAGAAATATTTTTTATACTTAGCTCAATTAGATGAGAATCACACACCATTGCATTAGCTACTGAGGCTCATGTGAAAAGAATGAAAGCTCAATATGATAGAAGTGTTACCCCTCGTAGTTTTTCAGAAGGAGACCTAGTTTTTATTTATGATCAAGCCAACGATAAACTAGGGGTTGGGAAATTTGAACTCATGTGGCATGGGCCTTACATTGTTAAGCAAAATCCTGCAAAAGGGGCCTATGAATTGATTGATTTTGACGGGGCCTCTTTAGGTAAACCTAGAAATGGAATTTGCTTGAAGAAATATTATGCTTGACTTTGTGTGAAGATCTTCTCTACATATTAGTTGCTTTTTAGCTGGTGTGCTATATATTAGAAACGTGTGCCTAGCGTAAGTGTGCTCTTACTATTATTCCTGCTTATCTAGATACTTTTATCGCAGATGTCGACATCCTCTCAAACCTATATTGGTTTTTCTGATGGCGCTTGTCGTAGTACATGAAACATCTCTTCCGTAGCTTGGGTTATTTATTCACCCACTGACGAGTTAGTATCAATGCATGGGGTAAGTCTCGGTCAAACAACGAACAATATTACCAAATATAGTGCGGGTATTGAATTATTATCGGAGTCCATTTCATTTGGAATTCGAAGTTTGATCGTTAAGTTAGATTCTGAACTCATTGTATTACAGTTAAATCGAGTATATGCCATTAGAAATCCAGTATTATTAAGATTATTTTTAAGGGTTCGTCACTTGGAATGAGAGTTCGATTATATTGAGTATCAGCACATTCCAAGAAGTTTAAATACATTAGCAAATGCAATCACTTATAATGTTATAAACAGACATTTGCAATAACAAAGTAACAAATCAAACATTCCATAACATGATTAAACAGGTAAACTGAAATAATAATATATCATAGTATAATTGTAGTGTTCAAAAAATATACATCGTCTTCGATCACAGGCTCAAAAATGCCTTATGATCAGAAAAAAGTGATACAAAAAAGAGTCTACAAGTCAATCAACCACCATCCGTGGTGATGATCATGATAATACACCACTGCTCGTGCCACCCTAGTCAAAAATCTCCTGAATGGACATGGAACACCTATGACATATCTCTGTAGACGAAGCGAGATATCATCTATAGTAGTCTCAGGAATATCTATAGTGAGCCACTCCAGATGGTGCTCTAAGTCAGTCAGGATCTCTACAGTTTGATCCTGTGGGGGTGGTGCTGCTGCTGCTGCATCCCTTTGCCTCTGATCAAAGGGGTGGAGAATGGTTGGTCGAGTTGGAACCACATTTGCATTTGAAAAATTTTGTTATCAATTTTGGACGATTAAAAAACAAAATAAAAATTAGAAATTAGAACATGTTAAAAAAGATTTTTTACCTGACTCGTCCCACTGAACTCCTGGAGGAAGGGGTATCTCCCGGTCACCATGAAAATCCATACCAGCATAAGGAAAATCATCTATAACAAAAATTTTGTGTTCCAGCCAACGAAAATATATAGAGGGAAATCTCACAATCTCCCCACCTTCACTATGGCGGGCCATCAAAGCAACCCAACGAACCATTCTAGGGTCTCGAGGCCGACCTGCATCGATAGGAATATGCTGCGGGGCTAACCTGGGGATCCTCTCCAGAGCAAGGTGACTACAATGGAACCATATCCAAAGTTGTTTAGCTTTCCATTCTTTTTTCTAGTAAGTTGGCCTTTCACATTTGCCGACACTGCCTCACACCAGTTGAATATGGTGCCTCGAAAGAAATCTACTGTTTTGCGCATCTAAGATCCAGTGGCTACATGCAACGCTGCACTTCCACATAAATTGAATATGGTAAAAGCGATCACTTTCAGCTCTGGACGGATGATAGATTTTATGTCAATTCGTTTGTCCCGGGGATTGGCCTCATCATTGCAAAACTCTAATTGTAGGCTGGTGATAGACTAGCCACCTGGCCTAGCCCCAAATAGAGATAATGGTTTGCCTCTCTTGGACAAACCAGTAAAGAAATAGATGTCTTCCAGCTCTATCTCAAGCTAATGACCTCCGATCACAAAACACTGGTCCTGCACATCCCATTTACTTACCAGCCAAGTAAGAAGATCCACTTAAGCTCTCATGCCACTGATAGCCCAAAATTTGTAAAGCCTGTGTGCTCTTAAAGCTTGCAGAGTTGGTTGATGAATTATTGCTGCTTCATCTACCTCTTCATGCTCTCTTTCTCACCAAATGAGCATTGTAGATATCCTACAACAAGTAAAATGAAGGATTAAAATAATTTCGGAGCAAAATTTTCTGGGTAATTTAGGAAGAAAATATGTCTTTTAATTTTCCATGGCACCTTTGCACTTTATGCTCAGGAATGGTGCGTAGATACGCACGGGCCCTGTGTTAAAAGTGCAGGGCCCCACCATTTTTCTTTGTAGAAAAATTTCGGGGTCCGCAGATATATAATGCATTAGCTGCAGACCCCCAAGGGCAGATTTTTTGGCATATTTTCCTCCCAAAAATGAAATTCTGACCCAAAATTAAAAAATTGAACAAATGAATTGCAAGATAAGGAGGTTGCGGATTACCTAAAGCAGACGGTTTTCGAATCCGACGATTGCTTCACCCAGAATCTTCTTCGAAACGTTTTTTTCCCAGAGCTCTAAAAACTTCACTCCAAATTCAAATGGTAAAAATGAACTTGGAAAAATCCTTTTTATAAGTTTTTCGAATAGATGAATTTTAAATTTGTTTATTTTTCACTTTAAAAAGTCAGTTTTTCAAAAATATTTTTATTATTTGAAGAAGATATGTTTAATATTTTTATTTTTTGTGCAGAATAACGGATTTTTTAGGCGAAATAGTCATTTTTGACAAAGAGTAAACTTTTATCACTTTTTCGGGCTCTTTAAATTCTACGAAAAAGCGAAAACTTGGAGTCCTCTTTTAAGCCCTTTTCAGACTCTCTAAAAATGAAAATATTGCTGAGTATTTGACTATTCAAACTCGTTAAAATAAATTAACAGTCGTCCCTTCAGTATAAGTTTACCCCTTTCTGGACTGAAATGGACTATTTACGAAAAAGGTATACGTTGAATAAAAATGGTCAATAGAGTTCTCTCTTGCATTATTTTATCCTTTTTCGAGCCTGAGAGACTAAATTTACGAAAAATTACACCCATGGAGTTTTCTTAAGTTTTTCTTTTGACTCCCTAAAAATGAAAAAAACCGAGTTTTTCCCATACTAGACTCATTAAAATTTAACAGTAAAGGACCTGTCGATTACAAACAGGAACGGGCCACTCCTTCTTAGGGTTTTATTTTTAAACTAAGTTGGACTCATCCGAAGGATGAGCTTATAAACAAGCAAATGTTATCCTCCTCAAGCTTGTCAAAAATAAAGAGGTACTTGCCAGAAATGGTGGGGGAAAAGAGAGAAAAACATATTCATTTGTCACACTTTGATTTGTACAAGTATTACAACACTCTTGAACATGACACATTTTTCATACTTACACTTGGGTTGGGAAATCCTTTGTCTATCAGTTAATCAAACCATATTAAAAGTCTTCAGCTAGTTTTTAGGTATTAGCTTAGGGAAAATGTCACCAAAGCATCTGCAGTGTCATTATGTGTTCAAGAGGTCAGTCAAATAAACCATTCATCTACAAACATTTGTCTCCATTCACGTTGACCATCCTGCGTCCGGTCCTTGCAAAAAATTTATTGAAACTTGATGTCCCCATGGTTTCGAGTTGTGAGCTTGCTTACAACATATCACTTTCTATCGATGACAGCTCATCATCTAGGAAGTTGATCTAGAATCCGTCAATACCTTGGAATTTGCATGCCTTAATGGTAGGTTTCTCGCCTTCGACGACAGGTTGCATCATTGACCTTCGATTGAATGATTCTGTGAAATGTTCGACTTCAGATCACTTATTCACATTTCATGGATTATACTAAGTAATTTGAGAGCCATTTTCATTATTGGTGGTTTCTCTCACACTTTTTAACAGTTCACATCGTTGACTGGTAATCAAGTGGTTTCTACCATGTTCGACTTCAACAGATTTAATCACATGGATAGAATCGTACTAGTTCAGGAAGTGGAAATTAAGACCCTGGATCTAGTTTCCACCATCTAGGCTGTGAGGAGTTTTATTATTCATTATGCAGTAAATGATTCATTACAGATGGTTGTGTCCATGATGTGTCTAAATTATTGATGTAATACTAAAATCATTTCTGTATAAGAACAATTTTAGTTAGTTTTGATCTGAGTATGGGAATATCCACCTCAGGGATGATATATATATGTGTTGCATTGAATTTTTTTACAGGTTTCTGACTGGGGTGTCCACAGGCTGATCCTTGAAATGATAAAGCATTTCACTTTTCAAATATTCTCAAAATTCGCACTTTAGGGGGTAATCTGTTACACTGAAATTTTTCACCATGACATTTTAGTACTCCCTTGAAAGTCTAAAATATCATAATTCCCAAAGTCAAGCCTTGAAACTAAGTTAAAATCTCATAAAAGCCTTAAAACTCTAGTACCGCACTTTCTCCTAGTTTTGCCTGTGGTCTCGCACTTTTTGGCTCTAAATCCTGTGGAGCAAAATGCACTGTCTGTTTATTAAAAGTGCGGACCCCTGTAAAATCTAGAAGCTCAATTAAATTCATTTTTGGAAGCTTCTAGAAACATTCCTGCGGTGGAAAGATCGCTCCTTTCATGTTCATCCATCCCATCCAATAAGGAGCTAACCCCTTGATGTAAGGAACTAATCCCTTTGAAGGAGGATTCTATCCCTTCTTGTTTGGAGTTGTAACCTCCTCTCTTCCACTATAAAAAGAGGCATAGGGCAGCCTCAAGGGGGTTAAGATTTTAGAAGAGAATTGAGTTGAAGTTTTAGTATTGTAAGAGACAAAGTGCTGTTGAGACTTAGACCCGTTTAGCTGAGATTACATGTGGGAAAGATCACATACCTATATGTATCTTGGTTGGAAGAGTGCAAGGCTGATCTGAGTAGAGGAAACTCCTGCTCCAGACCCTAGGAATACCTGTACAACATCAAGGCGAACGTGGTTGTAAGGCTCTTCTTTATTTAAGTTAATACAAATAAATATTTTTTTCTCAATAAGTTGTCAATTGATTGGTTTATTTTATGGATTTCTTGATCGCCATAATGGATATGATTTATGAATATATGCTATGCATGTGCTATTTGATGTTTTCTTGTTTGTGATTGCAGAATCTTTGAGGAGAACTCTTTCGAGCGATTGAAGGACTACTACTACAAATAAGCGTTGGATCAACGGTAGAATCTGTAAACTTTTATAGCATTTAATTATAAATCGTAATATATCTAGAGAAAGATAGCTTTATTTGTCTGTTTGTTGCTAGCTCTCTATAGGACACTTGGGAGGTCTATCTTGTCCACAAGAACGACTAATCCGTCCAACACTTCAGTTGTTATCCCAAGTGTCTTATTTTGTGATTTTCATGTCACAAATGTTGCAAAGCGACAAAATATGTATAAACTTGTTTGTTTTGGACAACATGCTTAATATATCCCTGAAGACCTAAAAGAGAAATGTCTTGAAGCTTTCTACAAAGTTTGTAAAAAGCCTTGTTTTGCAAGCCCAAAGCGGTCCTCCCCTTACTAAGCTCGCGCTTGTCACCATATCCCTATCCTGTGAACAACGCTGCTAGTGCGGGAATTCAACAGTAAAGTCGCGTTGGTCCTCTTCAGGCAGGCTCTTCAAAAATGGAGCAAAAGCTTCGGCCTCTAGAATTCTCGAGAACAGAGTTCTGGTACTTGTTGGTTGAGGATATGGTCGAATACTCCCATGTTTGGCCCTTGATCTTATCTCCAAATATTTTCCCCTAAAAGATAAGACCTTTCCCCCTCATTAGTGGATCGTTAATCTCCTCAACTCTGCTATAAGAGAGTGCTATGCTAGTGAGTCTTGGTTGGTCATTGCTGCTTACGTTACTTTTGCCTGATTCCGCCCATATGCTGCCGATTTGACAAAGAAGGAGAAGATATTGAAGAGCGCGGCTTGGACTTGGATTACCACTTCAAAGGAGGCCTTCAACATCAAGGCACCGGTTGTAAGCTTTCCTTTGATCATTTGATAATACAAAGTATACTTTGCTTCCCATAAATCTGTTAATATTAACTCGTTTAGCATGATACTCCTTGATTTGTCATGTAGTTTGCTTTGAAACACATATACTATGTATCTTTCATCTTTTGTCGTGTGATCTTCTTTACAGGTATTCGGACGTAGAAAGCATAGCGAGGACCAGGCCTGAAAGCGAAAGGACCGACATCAACAATGAGGAAATGACTGCATAAGGAGCAAGGTAGGCCATCTCTCTTTCACTTTAATTTTCAATGTTAAACTAAGAAAGCTTGTATCCTTTGTCACAGTTGTTACTAGACCCACTCATTGGGCTAGAGAGATTGCTTCTTTCCGAAGAAAGAATTTTAACTTGCATAATAGAGCCATTGATGCCTACCGAGGTCGGAGTGGAGGAATGTAACATAGGTACATCGGATAAGACATAGATGATCAATATGTCGAAGACTCTAAGTCCAGAAATGAAGCAGAAGTATTTGGATTTGTTGAGAGAATTTTCTGATGTATTTTCTTGGGGATATGAGGATCTGAAATTATATGATAAGAACACCATCCAACACACAATACCAATCAAAGAGGATCAAATGCCATTCAAATAGAAGCTGTGGAGGAAAAATCGTATTTTGTTGTCTTTGATAAAAAAGGAGGTAAGAAAATTATTTGATGTTGGAATTATAATACCTCTTAGATTTTCTAAATGGCTATCTAACTTAGTTCCAGTTAGAAAAAAGACAGGAGAAATTAGATTATGTGTGGATTTTAGGAATTTGAATAGGGTGTCTCTCAAGGAAAACTACCCATTTCCCAAAATGGATCATATGCGTCAGAAAGTGGTGGGTGCAAGGATAATGTCACTGTTGGACGGGTTTTCAAGGTATAACTAGATTTTGGTTCACTTGGAAGATCAAGACAAGACTGCATTCACTACACTGTGGGGTATTTTCAAGTATGTTAAGATGCCTTTTGGTTTGATTAACACGGGAGAAGCATTACAATGAGCTATGGATATAAATTTTGTAGAGGATAAGGAAAAGTTTCTAGTGATATATCTTGATGATATCACTGTCTATTCACAGTCAGATGAGGATCATTTGCAGCACTTGAGGGAAGTTTTTGAAAAGTTCAGAAAATATGGCATCTAACTGAATCCAAAAAATATTTATTTAGGATGGAGGAAGGAAAACTATTAGGCCATATAATTTGCAAATACGATATTAGAATTGATCCGAGCATAATTGCAACTATTCATAAAATGGACATCCTGAGAAGCAAGAAGGAAATTCAGTCCTTTATTGGCAGGATAAAATTTTTAAGGAGGTTTATTCCTAATCTAGAAGAAATTTTAAGGAAAATTGTAGACATTCTAAAAAGGATAGTGATATTAAATGGAATGAAGAAAGAAAAAAATCCTTTAATGAAGTGAAGTAAAATATGCACTGTCCTATGCGCCTATAATTGTAAGTCTGGATTATACTCACAATTTTATCATCTATTATTTTTCCTCAGAGCATAGTATAGCTACTATTTTGATGGATTGTAGATTTATGTGGTGTAGAGTTTCAGAATCAGAGCTCAAAATCTCCACAGTTCTCATTTTTTAGTCTACGTTTCAGGTCTAAAGCAAGACCCATCATCAGGACAAATCTACAAAAAAGAAAAATCAGCGAGGTGTGGAACAACCAATCTCATTTTTAAGTAGAACTCTCAGAGATGTTGCTCTTAAATATGACATTACGGAAAAACAAGCCTTTTCTCCTGTAAAAGCTTTGAAGGATTTTTGAGTTTATATTTTTCATTCGCATATTATTGCTTAGGTACCAAGTGTTCTTGTTGAAGATATTGCTACTCAAAATGATCCAGATAGAAGGAGGGTAAGTGGATTTCCTCCATACTTGAGTATGACACAAAAATCAAGCCCATAAGGCTGATCAAAGGGAAGGTACTAGTGAGGATGATGGCAAAGTCAAATCTCCATTCACTTCAAATTAATTTTTTGGCTAATTTGTCAGAGGAAGATGACTCAAGTTAAGTTCAACAAGTTCCAGAAACAATTGTTGCTTCCCCGTGGTATGTTGATATTCTGTATGTATTGCAACACCTACAAGCACATCCAGGTTTGGACAAAACCAAATCTCATTTCCTTAAGTTGAAAGAAATCAAATTTTGCAATATATATCAGTTTTTGTATTGGAAGGATCATGGTGGAGTGTTTTGAAATTTCTTGTTGGAAGATGAAGCTCAAAGGATGAGGAAGGAGTTTCATAAAGGATAATTCAGAGGGAATTTGTTTTGGAAAACCATAGTATACAAAACTCTAAGGGATGGATTTTATTGACCAACTTTATTTTTTAATGTGTATAAGAAGGTTGCTAATTGTCGTGAATGTCATATATTCTAAGGAAGGAATAAATTGCTCCTCCTGCCCTTGAAACCCATAGCAATTGAGTCACCAGGCTAGCAGCGGGGAATAGATTTTATTGGTAAAATTCATCCTATTTCCTCTGGAAAACACAAATGGATATTGATAGCAACTGATTATTTCACCAAGTGGATCGAGGAAATTCCAACCAAACAGGATACAGACACAGTGATCATTCAGTTGTTGGAAGACAATATTTTGTCCATATTCGACTGCCCACAGAACATTATCACAAAAAATGTTGTTTTATTTAGATTGAAGAAAATGGTGTATTTTTAACATGAATATAAAAATATTTTGGTCCACTCAACAACCCATTACCCTCAAGGTAATGGCTTGGTCAAATCTTCCAATAAGAGCCTAGTCAATGTTATTAAGAAAATGCTACAAGAAAACAAAATATGTTGGCATGAGAAATTGGTAAATGCACTATGGCCGGCCAATGTGAGCACCAAAAATTCAATAGGAATGTCTCTTTTTCATTTATTTTATGGAACAGATGTAGTTTTTCTTTCTTCCTTGGGAGTTCTGGTCATGAAATTGTTACATGAAGCTAAAGTAGAACCTAACAATATGTAGAGAAGAATTAGTCAAATAATCCAACTTCAGTAGTCTAGAGAAGAGGTGTTCAGGAGTACATAGCTGATACAAGACCAGATCAAAACAATTTATGACAAAAGGACTAAATTAGTTGGTTTTAAAATTGGAGATTTAGTATTGAAATGGGATGTTAGAAATGAAGATAAGGGGAAGCATGGAAAGGACCTTTCAAGGTTGCTTCCTTCTATGGAAAAAATGCTTATTTGTCTGAATATATGTTTGATGAGCCAGTTGGAGGAGGGTTTGTAAATGGTAGGCTGTTGAAACATTTTCTTCCCTGAAATTAAAGTTAATTCACCATTTCATTGTATATATCATTTTATTTTCAATACTACAAGTGAGGACAGTCGTCGTTGGAATTTGAAGCTGGAAGTGAAGGCCCTAAGATTTCAACGTTCTACTTCCACATGTAAGTTTTTCAGTCAATCAGTCAGCTCTGGTTTTTATATTGACTCCATTTCCTAATGGTCTAAATAGGATACAAGTCTGTGTTTTTTGTTCTTAGCACTTCGCTAGGACGTTTCCATCCCCATTGGAGCCAATGTCAGGGTCATTAGTTTTCATCGTCAAATGTATTTTCCATGTCCTCTAATTTTTTAGTTTTTGAATAAGTTGAGCCTATAACAACTGCTGTTGTCATAGCCTCAAAGGTCATTGTCTGACATTCTCAATTTTCTATCATCAAGGGTTCACCAAAAGCATGAAAGAGTTTCAAGTTTATGAGATTCATGGTCATCCATATTTATATGGTCAAGTCAAAAGGGGTTATGTGTTTTTTTTCAGTTGGTCAGAATTGTTAAATTGAGTTTATTGTAGTTAGAGCCTGATGATCATGAGGTGTAGTCTTTAAAAATATTCCATATTTCTATCCCCTATTATTATCTATCCCATGCATCCATATTTCCCTTATTTCACTTTCATTTACACCCCTTCATATATAACTTTCCTTCTTATATATCATTCACCTAACATAACTTACACCCTATTCCCTTCTCACATCCTATTTACCTATCATTCCTACTACATTTATGTGCCCCCCCCCCCCTCCCCCTTCATTCCAAACCTATTCCACCCACAATATCACCACCATCACTTATAACATGAAACAAACCTCATGGAAAACATACAAACCCCCTTATACCTAAGAGCTATCATATTCATCACATTTAAATGATTCCCCCATAATTTTTTACACATTCCAAGTTAAGTGGATCACTCCAAAACATCATTTCAAACATCATTACGCTACAGGGGTTAATTCAAAATCATTATGTCGCCTTAATCTCATGCATTTTACACACATTTTGCACTAATCACTGGATAAACTATCAAAACAACAAGTCACAGATTATCCCTATCTAACAGTGAATAAGGAACAAGATCACCCTTATAGTTGAAAGCTTGCTACGCATAAGCAATGCCCAGAAAGTTCGTTGCACAGTGTTGTGCAGTCACTGCACAACGATTCTCCAACAACCTGCATAACATTGACATAGGTCAGAATTTTAGTTTCATCTATGTTTGAGGTAGGAGTCTTAGTGCGTAAGTCTAATATCCATTCATAAGCATAAGTCATGATTAATTAAATTGTGTTCATCCATTGCTTCCAAAGTATTTTTAAAGCCATGTTTTAAGATGACTTAAGCCCAAAAATCAAACTCTAGCTTTAGGGTGGAATTTAAATGTTGACATGATTTGAATAGGTTTGGGTAAAGGTACGTAGGCCATTTAATTGCAAGTAGTTATCGTGTATACACCAAAACGCTCCCTATTTTCCATTAAACAATGTGTTGAGAGTTGGACCGTTAGGTAATTGTATTGTTAGGTGCACTGTACACATAGTTTTGTTTTGTCCTTTTGAATTTTTCACGAGTGTTAGAACATGTCTTGTCATGTTTAAAGACAGATGGCTCCCACTGCTAGTAAGAAGGGAGGGGAGATAGTGTGAGATGAGCCTAAAAGACTAGACCTAATCAACTCCAAACCATCAATTAGAGTAGCCTTTGAAAACACAGGATGTATTTAATTTTGTAAGAAGATACAAGAAATTGGTCATCATGTGCAACTTCCTAGCATGTTTGCATTAAATTTTAAGGAGGGAAAAGTTAAATTAGGAAGCCTGGAGCTTGTCATTTCAAAATAATTTATCTCTAGTGCCACAACTATAACTTCAAATGGATAAAAATTATTTGAAGGTGAAGACTTGGATGTATATGATTTTTCATGGATCTTGTGAAACCACAGTTCAAGGACAATTTTGACACAACATTTCCTAACACATACCTCAATATCCATTATAATCAGCTACTCAAAGTTATCGAGAGTTATTTTACCTATGAGGGAAAGTTTAACAAAGTCTACTGATACCTCTTTAGACTCCTTATGCACTTCACTTCCAAGAAGACCATGAATCTTCCATATTTTTTGTTCAAAATCCTGTGAAGAATGGCTGATAAAGTGAAAGAAAAGAACAATAATCACATGCCCAGCTTATTTCATTTTTATTTAATCAAAATGTTAGTGTTGAATGAGCTTTAAAAGAGGAAAATTTCATGGAAGAGATTCCTGTCAACTGTGGGTCTTCTACCCCAAGAAGATATCTCACTTGTGAATATTTGTGAAGAGAAGGAAGAGCCCAGAATTGAGCTAGTGGTCAAGACAACAAAAAATAAAGTGATTTGGGGAAAAAATATGAGTATAAAGGGAAAGGTTAATATTCAAATAGAAAAGGTTCATAAAGAAGAGTTTTATAAAGCAGAGATTCAAAAATCAAAGGTTCAAATATTAGGGGCAGTCCAAACAGAAAAACAAGAGACACGGGTTCCAATAAGGCCTAGAATAAGGTTTAGGAATAATCAAGTCACTGAGGGGCCAAGTCATTATCAAGTTGTTTTCATTCTAGAAGATAGACAAGAGGGAGACACAAAGGAGGCACAAGCTGTTCAGATGGAGGAAGAAAACCGTGAGGTTTCTAGAATGAATGATTCTCTTGCTAAGGCACAACTAATTATTTCCTTTTTGAAGATACATAACATAGAACTTAGGAATACATCCTTACAGGAAGCTTGACAAAAGGAGGAATCTAAATAACCTCATAAACCTACAATACGCAGGAGAAGGGCAAGCAAGTTATAAATGTTGAGCAAGTGGAGGAGCCCAAGATGAAACCTAGGAGGCATAGGACCAGAGAAACAAAATCTAAGCCAAGATGGGTATAACATATGAAACAGATAGCTAAGTCACCAGAAAAACCTGAATTTGATCAATGGATATAATATCAAAGGTACTTGGAAGAGATTGAAGAATTCTGAATGGAAGTGATGCAAAAAACTCAGGATAATGAAGGCTTTAAGAAATTTGTTAATCAATTGATTTTGGATGTTGACAAAGAAGTTATTAAAGCCATTAAGGAAATTCATAGAGCAAAGGTGTTCCTCAAATGATCCATCCTTGCAAGAAGACAAGTGAGGAATCTCTACACCAGGAATCTAGTGCTGAAGATGAGATTGAGATTCATGAAACATAAATTGTTAAAGGCCTAGAGGTCAGTGAAAAAATATAGACTTGCAGCTGGATTAGCTACACCTAGAAATGTACCTATGCCAAGGTATAAACCACAGCCAGAGCCACAATAAACTTAATCATCATTGGTTAAATAAGCTAACACCTCTTGTAAGGACACTAAGGCATCTCCCAGCAATCCCTCATCCAGTAAGAGAAGAAGGTGATGGTATAGTTGACTATTTCTGGAATGTTTGTTTTTTTTGAAGTTTCATTGTTATGCAGCAGGGGTTTTTCATGTTTTTGTGGAGGATGTATTGATATGTTTGCATTTGAAAGGTTTATGGTACATAAAATAGCTTTAATGGAGTAGTGGTAACTATATTATTTGAGCTAAGGCAGGAATATAGGTGAAAAACACAATTTTGAAATTTTTCTGCACAGGTGTTGCCTAAGTGTTGTGCAACTGTTCTGAACATGTTGTACATAGGTGGTATGGGTTTTTATTTTTTTTGGTTTTCCAGTTGTCATAAAATGTATGGAATGGTCCATTTCCTACTCATATGTTTACTTAGTGCCCATTCATCAGCCAGTTTCCCTCTAGCACATAGGAAAGTGTGCCAATCTGAAGTTGTTGTGCAACACAACTTGAAGCACTGTTTCCATCTTCAACTTTAGTCCGAGATTTTTTGATGTCAGGATAAGGTCTTTTGAGATAATATTTTCATCTGGATAAGTTTAATAGATAGGCATAAAGTAGGTTTTTATGTTTTTTCCTAAAGAGAAAAATATGTTGTTTATGATTGCATTTATATAATTTTTTATTCCAAAAAACAATAGGTTTCTGAATTTTGGTATTTTGATCCATTCTGAATGGATAGATCATACAATGTATCTGGTCATGAGATATCTCTATGATGTAACTATATTAAAGATGATGAAAAACAATTAATTAGGGTTTTTCTGGTTGATTGATCGAACTAGGCCTTGGTGTATGTGTTTTCTCTTTTGGAATAAAAATTTAGTGCCAGGTTTTTCGAGTTAGTGTCAGATATCCTTGTGGTATTTTCTTACAAATTAGTGTTTTATCCTATGAAATTTTTATTCTAAATATTATATTTTATTCTTGTTTAAATGTGTATTGCAACAATTTTTCTATAATTCATCCTGGATGCTCAAGATAATTGTGGTTTTTTGTTTCATATATGATGGAAATTATTATTCCTTTGTCATGTTAGTCTTCTAAATACTCAGTCAACATATTCTGTAGCGTAATTCTAAAGTGATCTAATAGTTTGACTGGATATAGTTATGTATTTTCTGCTTTCCACTATACTAAAATTGATGTCAATTTGAGAGATGTACCTATCCAACCTCTATATCAGTAGTTGGCTAATATATGAAATGATGCTTTGAGTTAGTAATTTAAATTATGTCCCTAGTTTCATACTCCAATGGCCTTTCCCTTTTTAAATTTTTGAACAATTATCATTAAATTTTAATTTCCCTTTCAATATATAGTCTCTGTAAGTCACTCAGCTTCAGAATTTTTTATCTTTAGACATTTAGTGAGGGATCCCCCTATAGTTATAAAGGACTAGTGTCTAGCCCAAAGACACTTTTGGTTAGCTCTATAATCATTTCCTCATATTATGATGCAGGAGCATCAAGGCCAATTTTCATTTTTAAATATGTAATAAAGGGGGGGTGTGATATTTTAATTGTTTTATTAATTAATTTGTTATTTTTAAATAAAATAGGAGATAAATTAGAAAAGTGAGGATTTTGTAAATATTCTTTTATTAATTAAAAAGATATGAGAGAAAATAGAATTAAGTAGAAAAATTAGGAAGTAAGAATGCTATGTACGGGACTTAGTTGAGTCCACACCTAAAATGTATTTAAATTAGATTTAGTTGAGGATTAGGTGGAGAGATTTTTGGAGTGAATTAAATTCATTATTTATGTATAAATATTAGTGGTTTTTGTGAGGAGAACACACTTGAATAGTTGAAGAGCTGAGGGGAGTGAGTGAGGAGTAGTTTAAAGGGAAAAGAGCCAAGAGGCCGCCCAATGTAATATCTGGCCACAGAATTTTAATGTAGTTATGTTGATTTGATTTGTATGGCTCTTTTTCGCCTTCATGTTTAATTAAGTTAGATGTTTTCCATGATTTTATTGTAGAACCTTTGAGTATTTTTCAGAGTTCTTGAAGGAGTTGTGTTATTATATGCGGGATCTGCTTTCTAGAAGAATTCCTACATCATTTTTGGTATCGGAGCCTCAGGCTCGTAATGGGATTGTGAGAGATAGTAAAATAATCTCTTTCTTAATGCAAGTTATGTAGACAGAAGAAGCTTTGAGCATGGACCGATTTTAGAATCATGCTTCAATTCATATAGCAATCCATTGCTTGATCATGGTATTGACGTGAAACCAGGCTAACAGTATTGGGGGCTACGCACTCGATTGTTGTGTTGAATTTATGGCCAGCGGAGAAGAGGGAACAACTGAAGAGATGAAATGTGCTGCTTGTAATTCTCACAGCAGCTTCCACTGGATGGAAGTTGAAAACGAACCTCGATGAGAGCACCATCGCATACCCAGGTGATATTCCACCATTCCAATCCCTGAAGAAGCCTGCAACAGCTTAGAGACCAGTGAGAACTACAATCCAAAAATCTGAAAATGTAGCTGCATGTTGTAGACATGAAGAAAATCTAGTAATTGCGTGCAGTGAGGGAAGCTAACCAACACAGAGAATTCCAGGTGGAGAAAAACAGAGTTTAGAACTCGTTGAGGGAAGCATCGCTTATTGCATGTATATGGGAGAGGTCGATCTGCATCCATGGAGAAGTGATGACATTCAGCAAGTATAGATTGTGTTGAAGCGGTGAATAAATCGTCTGAAGCTGCGTTTGAGAGAACTGTAACATTATTCGATTCTTTGAATTGTGTGGATCTGGAATGTGTGTAGAGAAAACAAGCCTCTGCGTAGGCTTGGAACACCCTTAGGAGCAGAGTCCGGCATGAGTTTAACTGTAACTGTGTTTTATTCTTAAAAACCATGTTGAAAGGACTGAGCCGGTGTTGAATGGCATTCAGTACGTGTAATGATCAGATGTAGCGTTCTTGAAGGTAACACTTGGTTCAAAATTTATGAATGACTGTTGTTGATTATACTCCAAATAGACCCGTTGTTGCAATCGCATGGTTCGAAATTTGTGAATGACTGTTGTTGATTATGCACCGAGTAGATTCGTTGTTGCGATCTTTATGTTTGCTAGATTGGTCGATATGAATGTTACAGCCACAAATTCTTTGCTGTGATGTTTGATATGAACGTGGATTGTTTGTTGTGTTGGGCAATGAGAAATCGATATATATAGCCATCGATTCTTTCCAGTGATGGTCGATATGAAGTTTGGATTCTTTGTTGTGAAAGTCGATATGAATGTTGGGTGTTTGCTGTGATGATCAATTGTGTATAACGCATATTCCCAAGTTTGAGATCGATTGTTTGCTGAAGTGAAGCTGTGAAAATAAAACAATTGAAGTGAGGATGCATCGTAAATCAGCAAATCCGATGCAAAGGTTCTCTCTACTTTATGCCTGAGGGAGACCACAAAAGTAAGTTAAATTCAAACGTTGGGTAAGAATTCCAAATTGCAGCATTTCAGTAGCACAAATTGTTAAACACAAAACAGGTAAGAACATAACGACAATTGCATTATAAATCATCTGAAAGATGCATGGATATGTTTGCGGAATTATGAATTCGATTTTAATGTTAACTGGGTTTTGTATATGAATGAGGCGTTGTGAAAGGCACAGCCTTGAAACTCAATAGAAAATGCTGAAGAGAAAACATGCAGAGATTGCAAACAGCGTTGGATAGTTGATGCTATGGTTCAAAGGGTTAACAGTTGATAACAGAAGCGTTGGGAATGTTGATCAAAATCGAGCGTGGAAGGATCTAATTTCTGGGATCGTGTTTATTTTGGTTGAGTTTGGGCGGTGAAGAAAATTTGACTTTAGCATAAATGGAGGTCGATTTCAAGTCTTAGCACAGGTGAGGTGTGCTTTAGAAGAGCGATGCATTTCAGAACTGAATTGAATTAAAATTTTGTTGAAAGCCAGCGTCAAAGTAATCAGAAGTGTGATTGAAGAATTAGATTGCAGAGTTGGCAAGCAGGTGTGAAAGTTTATTATTGCGTTGAACATAAATCGAAGACAGATCTTTAAAATTGAATGGCTAGCGGAGGTACTGTGCATATCACTATTCAACAGTAAAAGAGTTTGAAGGTGTGCATTCGCATTAAGTCGACATGAAGTGTAGGGTAAGTAAATACGTGACCACTGGTAGTTGACATTTGATCAAATACTGTGTTATTGAAATTTTCCATAGTTGGAAATGAAGGCTTGAATGCATTAGTTTTGATAGTCAATATCAAACATGGAAGTTTTAAAGGGCGCATGTACAATTCAAGGTTTGTTATTTTAAAAGAATTGGCATTTGGTAATAAATTATATGTCTTGGGATTTATTTGACCAAGCTCCACTCTTGAAATTTGAGAATTTTGCATAAGTTAAAAATCATGGAAAAGGTTTTCATGAATGGAGGAAACCTTACATATGAAGGTTAAAAATTTTATGAGAATATGAATGGAATTTCCATATTGCTAGAAAAGAGAGTGGGCATCATATTAAATTGAGGAGGAACCTTTACATAAATGAATGTTAGTAAAGAGTTTATAGCGAGAGTATGATTTGGTTCTAAATGCCATTTGAGGTGTGGGTTTAAATGCAAAGAAAAATGATTATTGGGTTTGTGGTTCTTGAACCATATGTTAAGAAGGAGCTTCCGCAATGATAGTGTATGAAATTTCCCGGAATTGAAGTTTTATTTAGGCAAAATTTTTGAGATGCATTTTGTATATGCTAAGGTGTTGTTTGCAGCAATTTGTAGCAAGGGGTTGTCATGGATTGATCCCAGGACAAAGAGGAGCCAAACGTGGGAGGAAAGTTGCATTTTGAATGACAAGTATGAAGAATTGCGGGGAAGTGGCTTAAATGAAGTCCACACGTGAATAGATGCAGTTCACAAAGGAGGGGAAGATGACGGTTGATAGTCATTTTCAAAGATCTGATGAAGAGTATGAGCGGGAGAAGGCCGAGATAAAAATTCACCTGGAATTGTTAATGAAGTTGTTGCAGGAAAATGTGAGACACTAGACACATGGTTGGACCATGAGAAAGAAGGTGAAGTGGTAGATGCTGCACGCAAAGAGGGAAAAGCAGGTAAACATACAATTGATGGAGGAGCTGAGGAAGCTCGAACAGATGCTGAATTGTGAAGAACTCAGAGAGGCTGAGTTAAAAATGGATGTTTCCATTTGTGGCCCGGAACATGGCGAAATTTTGGGTGAAGAGATCACTGAGGAGTATCTCATGAACTATTGGGATAGTTCAGAAGCATTTGAAGAGGTGATGGCGAGAGAAATAGATGAGGCTATGAAGCCTTGCAATTTTTCTCACAATTCATGTATGTTTACAGGATATGCAAAAGACAGTGAACAGTCTGATGGAACTGTCACAAAGGAGAATGAAATTCTTGAGGTAAAGTCTAGTAGAGAATTTCTTTCAGAGAAGGAATGTGTTGGTTGGTTACAACAAGAAGAAATCAAAAATGACTTCTTGTTTGGGGTAAGACAGCAAGTCGACGCTGTTATGGAAAAGGAACAAAGTGGAAATGCTAAAGGAACATTCCAAGGAGGTAAAAAAGTGTATTTGTTCAATGGGATTGCTGACAAAATTTTACAATGTAATGATGTTGAAACCAAGGAAATTCAAGAAGATTGCCAGAGGGAGAATGGAAGTAGTGATGAGACAGAAGGGAAAACTACAAAAGAACTGAATCAAATGAAGGATTCAGAATAGCAAAGGGAGATGTCGACTGAAGCATCCAGTGAGATCACAAGGTCTTATGTTTTTAAGACTAATGATTTGTGTGTGATGACAGGCATATCCCAAGGTTTTGGACAAACTTTGAAGTTTGTTAAAGAAGAAGAGTTGAATCTGAAATTTGTTTAGAATGATGCTGAGGTAGCAAGATCTCAAACAGAGGGGTCTTATGGAAATATTCAAGAGAATATTGAAGCGGGGAAAGAAGGACCATCTGATGATTGGTCAACAGCAAGTGAAGGTATGGAAAATTGTGTAAAATTTCCGAGTTCTACTCCAGTTAAGATTGTTCAGTTATATCGGAAGTTAGATCTTCAGAGGAGAGAGTTGGAAAAGCAGAGGATCTATGTTCAGGAAGAGTTACTAAAAGACACAGAACAGGGAAACATTTTTCAAACAGATGATGTGGAGGAGGGACTAACTGATAGTCTCACAGAGAAAATGAATCAGCATACTGATGTGCTGATGGAGGAGGGAATTTCAGAGCAGCATACTGAAATGTTGCTAGCAACAGCAGAAGGGGCACTGAAGCCTTATGTTTTTTATTCTAACAATTGTTTTTTGAGTACAGGTTTTATTGCAGATGCTGGAGAAAATATTTTAGACAGAGAAATTGAACTAACATGGCGAATGATGATGAAAGTATCCCGGAAGAGGCCAGCAGTAGTAAAACAAAGAAGAAGCAACAAGAGAAAGACAACAGAAGATTGTGAAAGTATAGCCAGTGGGGCAATGCAGCATAAAGTGTGGAGACCTGGAGAAGAACAACAAATAGAAGCAGTGACAAGTGGAAAGTTACAGCACAAGATATGTGATCTAGGCATACATAGATGTGAACACATGCTCAGGCGATCATGTTTAATTTCAACCTTGGGAGTCTGATGCAGGAGCATCAAGGCCAATTTTCATTTTTAAATATGTAATAAAGGGGGGTGTGATATTTTAATTTTTTTATTAATTAATTTGTTATTTTTAAATAAAATAGGAGATAAATTAGAAAAGTGAGGATTTTGTAAATATTCTTTTATTAATTAAAAGGATATGAGAGAAAATAGAATTATGTAGCAAAATTAGGAAGTAAGAATGTTATGTATGGGACTTAGTTGAGTCCACACCTAAAATGTATTTAAACTAGATTTAGTTGAGGATTAGGTGGAGATATTTTTGGAGTGAATTAAATTCATTATTTATGTATAAATATGAGTGGTTTTTGTGAGGAGAACACACTTGAATAGTTGAAGAGCTGAGGGGAGTGAGTGAGGGGTGGTTTAAAGGGCAAAGAGCCAAGAGCCTGCCCAAAGTAATATCTGGCCACAGAATTTTAATGTAGTTATGTTGAGTTGATTTGTATGGCTCTTTTTCGCCTTCATGTTTAATTAAGTTAGATGTTTTCCATGATTTTATTGTAGAACCTTTGAGTATTTTTCAGAGTTCTTGAAGGAGTTGTGTTCTTATATGCGGGATCTACTTTCTAGCAGAATTCCTGCATCATATTATATGGATTTACAAAGTGCTAACAGTATGCATGCCATTTAACTCAAATACGCAATATCTTACCCAATGGTGAACTCTTTTCTTCTTACTTGTGGCCAACTGCACTAACCAAGATTCTACATTAATTTCCTTACTCAAACCACACTTATCCACCAGGTCAGAATTAATATAAATATATTTATATCTAGGGTCAATGAAAATATAAACAACATGAACACATACTTTACCGTCCATCTAAATGATAGAAGCTTGATGATCTGCCTGCATTTTTTCCACAACAACATAAATTCAAGGAATGTTATGCCCAAGATCTCCCACTTTCTATGCCTCCTGCATATTATAGATATATGGGCTACCACCTTGATGTTGTGGGAAACCTCTCCTATGGTGATCTTTTCCACAATTCCAACAATGTATAGGTTTCCAATCCTCATGCTTATTCTTCTCCTCAGGTCGAAATCCTTTTCCTCTACCAGATGTATTTAACTTTGTAGGTGGGGAAAAATTCTCCTTGTTACCTTTCTCTTGAGGCCTTTCTCACTTCTTGTCCCATTTTCCTTTATTTTTATCATTACCTATCTAATATGGCCTAGTTTATGATATGCTCTTTGATTGATCATAACAATGTTTTAATTTTCTAATTACCTCCTCCAATTATCTAGGATCATCGAACTCAATCCTATCTCTGAATGCAATCGGTAACCCAACAATAAATCTCTAAATCTTGGCCTGCTCCTCCTTGAGGTAATCTCAATAACTCCAAGAACCTACTAGTATACTCCTCATCTATCATGGAACCCATCTTCAGCTCATAAAACTCCTTTTATCTACCATTGTAGTATATATATGATAGATACTTCTTTCGGATTAGCCTTTCAAGCTCACTCCAAGTCAACTCCTCCTAAGAAATATCTTTGACGTTCTTCACATATTCCCACCAAATGTATGATCTACCTCTAAGGCTAAATGTAGCTATCCTAGCTTTCATATTTTCTGAGTTATCATGCAATAAGAAAAACTTAAATTCCAGGAAACCATGCCTCTACATCTTATGGTTTCTTCATCTCTTCGTCAAATGTAGGTGGTTTTCCATTTTTAAAATATTTTGGAAAATAGCCTTTTCACTCCTATTATAATTATGATAATTATGATGATCATGATGCCTTTTAGAACCATAGCTAGAATGGTACCTGTGTCTGTCACCTCTCCTATATAGAGTGTCCATCAACCTTCCATCTTTAACTGTGTCATCCATATCCAACATGTAACCACCAAGATACCTACTACCATATGCTCCATTGGTCCCATACTCCTTCCCATAACTGATCCTAAGTGGCCCATGTTTCTTTAAATCTCACAAACTTTGAAGGATGGCTGCATTAACCTCTTCTTGTTTTTCCTATGCCTCTATGAGTCTATCATTGTATGCCTTGCAAATCCTTATTTATTCCTTTAGAATTTTCAATGTATCTTCCAAATTAGATTAATGTCCAACACCATGTTTTTCCCTATGACTCATAGGGAGAATCTCTGTAGTCTACTATTCTGCTATTTATATTTGAATCCTTCCTGTAATGTGCAATATGTTAGCTAAAACAATTCATAAATAAACCAACATGCCTTAGCATAATTTGGGGAGGATACATCCTACAAGATTGACGAATCAATGAAATACATGTATACACATAATCATAATCAGCATATAAGCTCATAACACATGTTATACTAGTGCATAAATATTATTCTAGTTGGAGTCCAGTCATGGATGCATAATCGTACCAATTACATGACATGACCTAAGGCATAACCATACTAATGAAAATTGACCACAAATAACCACAAGCACGGACCATACACAAGTGTAAGCGACATGTAACCAAGTGTGAACGGCCAATGGATGTTCAACATATAACACCACACAATCAAGCATACACGAGCACTACACAAGCATGACCACTACGTGACCTAGCATACACAAGTGATGCATATACAACATGTAACTATATGTAAGCTAATGTGCATGCACAAAACAAAAACATGAAAAACACATAATAATTCATACACACATAACCACATGTTGATAATAACACCATCACTGCCACCATGGAAACACCCATCCATGGAAACACCACTGCCACCACGGAAAACACAACACGGATGCAATAAAAACATAAAACATATCTATGGAAAACATATACACTATTAACAAAAGCATGAAAAACACACTGCCGATCTTGTCCAAGGGTTGAAACATTCTCTGATACCACTCTGTAACACCCTCTTCCCACATCTACCTAATTAACCAGCCAACTAGGGTAAACATGCAATGAAAGGCTACTAATATGAGATTCAACCTGCTAGATGACCTTAAGGAAGTCGAACTGACAGAAATAAGACAAACATGCTTTACACAGCATCACATTGGGGTATTTTTGAGGTATAAAATGGGCCTCCAAAGGAAATTATAAAATAATCATGGAAATATTAAAATAAGATTATATTACATCATCAAATTTTAGAGGGAAAAAAGAAAACAACTATTTTTCAACTTATCCCCCTATGGGTTTACTCAAATTTCAAGCGGAAACACACGTTGGATGCATAATTTGATTCCTCTTCCAAGGAGTACCATGTTGCATACTTTCTATGGACCTTTCTACACTAAAAATGAGAAACACATGAAAAACATGATCACAATCACGTTTTTTTTTATTTATGTATTTCTCATTTTTTGTGTAGCAGGGTCCATCAAAAGTATACAACATGGGTACTCGTTAGATGAGGAATTAAATTTTTCATCCAACGAGTAATCCCACACAGAATTTGAGTAAAACCTTAGGGAGATAAGTTGAAAATACAAGTTGAAAATGTAGTTTTATTATTTTATTATTTTTTAATATTTTTACTTTTTTACTCCAAAAATGGTGAATATTCACCCATGGTTGACATGACCATCTTGAATCCTATGGTTATTTTAAAGTTTATTTTGGTTGTTCATTTTTCTTAGGAGGCCCATTTAGACCTCAAATTTCCCCTAATGAAAACATCCTTAGGAGATAACCCAACCTTCCAGGCCCCTGAACCCTGAGGGAGACTGAATTTTTGAATAATCTAAGCCTTAGCCATGAGAATTCCAAAGAAAGGTAGCAGCTATAAGCCTATAGTTTTAGGCATGCCAAGTTAAGGTAGCGTCCATGTCCCCATTTGGCCGGCCTGCCGTTCGTAACTCGAACATGTCACTTGTTTGTACCAAACAGAGTCACGATATGGTGATACTTTCAACGTAGGATGATGAATAACATTATATATATATATATATATATATATATATATATATATATATACTCTGAGTGTGTCACTTGTTTAGCCCCAAAGCCTAGAGTCACTGCTCAAAACTTCATGAAACTGTAGAGGATGATGAATATATATATATATATATATATATATGGCAACATTCACATCATTAGGAAATCATCTGGACCCCTCCTAGCCATGAAAGGCATTTCGTCAAACATGTTACAATCATTGCATATACAGGTTTAAACAACAACTTTAAGAAAAGGGGTCTCTTACTTATCTTAGAATCGCTAAGAAGCCCTGATCCCCTACAACATAAGCTACAATATAATCTATCTGACCATTTATACATTTCTTATTCATTTACAGGTAAAAACGTGGATAGAGCCATACAACATCACTAATCAAATACGTGCTTATAACTAGCAAAATAATAACAAAAATACAATGGATACAATAATAATCAAATCCATCCATAAAATAATGCATTTGGATAAGGAATACCAAAGGAATGATCTCTTCATTACTTAATGTAAAAAAAACTGGAGATGGGACTTCCACGTTCCACCTGACCATAGATTGGCTGAGCCAAGTCTCACTTCAGCCAATCACCTTCGTGCCATATTCCAAGCATGAATGTGGGATCTCATCAAAGACATCAATCATAACCAATCTAGGGATTCAAGAGACTAAAACACCTCAACCCTCAACCAGTTATTCCACCTCACGGTCGAACATCACAACTATCATGGATTGGTATCTATCCAAGTTATTCCAAGGATCCATAGTGCTTCTTCCAACCAGGGCTTCCATCTAGTACTAGTAACTTAACCGCAATTGTTACGGTGATTCTAGAGCATTTTTCCAACCAGGACTTCCAGGACTAGTAACTCAACCCACCTAGGGCTTCTAGAGCATTTGTCCAACCAATGCTTCCAAGACTAGCAACTCAACCCACAGTTGTCCACCGGGATTCTAGATCATTTTTCCAACCAAGGTTTTTAGGAACTAATAACTCAACCCAAAACTAAAGGAATCATGAGAACCAACAAGAAGATAATGAATGGAAATAAACCCACAACACCATGTCTATCTAGGAAATGAAAGGCTAGGAAAATCCACATGCATACACCATGCATGCAAAACTAGTGAGGAAAACATACATGCAACTCAGTACCTGCAATCAAATCTTGTTGTAGTTGTTGATCCCGATATCCACTTGCACTTTCCTACTCTTCATTTTCCTTATTGCTCCAAATTTCCAAATATCCACACTCTCCAAGAGTGCTCCAAGAAAACTCTAAGTATCCAAGAGTATGAGAGTGAGAATAATGCAAGAGCTCCAAAAATTCACTGACCAAAAGTACCAACTAATCCTTAGAATCCTTTTTGTAGAAGAGGCCTCTCTTTTCTTCATTTTCCATTATTTTCCTTAATTTTCCTCCTCACATGTAACATGTGACCTTTCATCTCCCTTTTCTCCTAATTTCCATTATTTTCATAAATAAATGTGCCAATTTTTTTTTTTGCCTCTTTAATGCCTTATCCATAGCCTTTTCCAGTTTCCTTAGCCATAATAAACCAAATGAACAAATGCACTAGGATGTTTTTCCAAACATTTATCTTGGAATAAGTGTCCCATCAATCATGGTTATTATTTTAAATTTATTACATGGAATTTTCACCAAGGAAGTTACAGAACCCTCTGCCTTGGGGGACACCATCATCGGTGTTCAATCACAGATATACCTCAGCAACACCACTAAAAAGAAAACATACTGCCCATGGAGCTTTTATACATATAAGTACATATAATCAAACATCACATCAAAAAATTCATAAAAAAATCATCAAAACATATACCAAACATATACCAACATCACACCAAAAATTCTTTTCCTCAACTGGGAAAGTGATTCCATTACGCTTGAACTTTCTCTTTTCTCGGTTCCATAGCATGAGCGTCTTTTTCTACAAAATTCATTGTGGTTCAAGCTGAAACTCTCCTTCTAACTCTATATGCAATACAAACTAGTCAATAACATGATCAACATATTTAACATACTTCTTAAGCAACGATATATGAAAAAATTCATGGAATTTCATTGTGGAAGGCAGTTCAAGTCGATAGGCTACTAGCCCAATCCTCTTAATGATCCTGAAGGGTCCACAAAACCTTGGTGCCAATATGGCACATGATCCAATCTGCAAGGAGCTCTTCTTTGGCTTCATACGTAAGTACACCTGATCCCCAACATGAAACTCCTTAAAAAAATGTTCATGTTTGCATAACTCTTCTTCATATCCTACGTTTATTTCAAGTTTTGCTTGATCACCTGCATTTACTATTCCATTTCTTCCAAAATTTCTGGTCCAATCGATACCATGTTAACCGAATCACTCCAACTGATAGGAGTGTTGCAACTCTGCCCATACAATTCCTCAAATGGACTCATCCTTAATGACTCCTAATACCCATTTTTGTAGGTGAACTCTACCAGTGAAAGATACTCTTCCCATTTGCATTGTTGATGCATCACATACATCCTCAACATATCCTAAAATATCTTGTCAACCCTCTCATTCTATCCATATATCTATCAATAATAAGTTGTGTTGAATTCCAACTTAGTTCCGAAACTTTCAAACAACTCCTTCCAAAACTAGTAAGTGAAATTTTCAGCTCTATCAGACACAATATTCATTTTAACACCCTGCAATCTAATTATGTCTCTGATAAACACCTATTCTACATCACTAGATGAGTATGTAGTCTTGACTGGAATGAAATGTGCAATGTTTGTCAACCTTTCCAAAAAAAATCATGATGGAATCATTCTCTCTAACTATCCTTGCCAACCCTGTAATGAAATCCATGGAAATGACCTCCCATTTCCATTCTGGAATCGCAATCGGATCTAGTAGTCCACCTGGATTCTTACACTCTACCTTAACCATATGAAAATCCAAACATATGGCTACAAACTCTTCCACATCCCTCTTCAAATTCGGCCAATAGTATAATATCTTCATTGCATTCAATGTTTTATGGTAGCTTGGGTTACTAGAATATGGTTTCACATGAAACTCCCTCAAGATCAAATTTTTTAGCTCACTATTGTCCAATACATATATTCTATCTCTAAATATAACCAATCCATCTGCTGTGAGATGTTATTCCAAAACCTTTACACCTATAGTTGTACTAGTATGTGTACATGTACCACTCCCTGTACCTGCACCTGCACCTGTACCTATACCAACACCTGTACATGTGCCAACACTTGTACCTATAATAACACTTATACTTGTACTTGTACCTTTACTTTGTTGAAATCTATGCATATGATCTATATACATATGATCTAGCCAAACTGCTTGTAAGATCCTATCCTGTAAGTGTTTCCCATAGGAGCTCATAACTGATATGTGATTTACCTATACCTGACTTCTAAGAGCATATGCGACCTTGTTTTCCCTTCCCTTGATGTATTTGATATCGAAGTCAAACTCACTAATCATGGCCAACCATCTAGCCTACCTAGCGTTTAGATTCAAATGGTCAAACAAGTACCTCAACCCAATGTGATCACTCATAAGTACATATCTCCTGCTAAGAAGATAGTACCTCTGCATCTTTAGTGCATGTATAATCATTGCTAGCTCAAGATCATGTGTCGGGTAGTTCTTCTCGTGATCGTTTAGATTTCATGGCTCATAACATACCACCTATCCATCCTGCATAAGGACCTGTTATGCTATAAAACAACCCCCCTATTTATTTGAATATCAATTAAGGTTATGAATAATAAATGGGGACCCTTTAAAAAAAAAATAGAGTTTAGGAAACATTACTTCGCTTTACTTTAAAAATTAGGAATAAAAGGCATGAAATTTTTCGCTTTGATTTCATTTCGCTTAGCACAAATTGCAAAACTCACAAGTTAACAAACATTGAAACATATATAACTTTTGAATTGCAATAAGTGCTAACTACCTTCGTGAGTTATGTGCAATTCCACATTAAAGAAGCCAAAAAGCCCTTATAACTACAAATCGCATCGCACCTCCTTAAAAGATAAACTTATATCATTTGAAAGGAAATTGTGATGAGTCTGGACGCGTTAGAACAATAAAAAACATTGAAATATATCCGAAAATTTTAATTAGGTGCAATGATTTTAGTTTTATCACATATCGCACCCAGAGCATCATCCCTAATGAATTTTATGCCCTCCTTCATAAAGTGCGATATGTGATTTGCGCAGATCACATCTCGCATGCACTCACTGTCAAAATACATAATATGGATGCTTGTAAAATCTGCGATTTTTGATACAACATTTATTACTAAAGCACTTGAAGCGATACTTAATCAATTGGTCTGTTAATAAGATATAATGATTTAAATATTTTGATTGGACATATAATGCAAAATATGTGAAAGATTTGATAATCGTTTAAAGGGTTATTAATGGCAACCAATGGTTACGAGGCTCAAAAATATTGATATGTTTCTAAAAGCATGTTTCAAATAAAAGTGCCAGATTTTTTATTTATATTAGTTTAACTTTGTTTCTCTATTGCTTTTCACTCTTCATCTCAACACTGAATTTCCTTGTCTTGCTTGAATTCAGGAAACTATCTCAGAAAGCGATATCAACAGAAATGACAAACAAAAGGAAAATCATTTGCCTGATCATCCACCTCTGAAGTTACAAACATGCCTCCACTATTTTTAGACACTACATGAAATAAGGACAGTGGAATTTCTTCATGGGAAGCCATGTATAATCTATTTGAAGGAGAAAATCCAAGGCAACTAAAGAAAGTAGCAACGAAAGATGCGGCTAATTCATCAAAACCTTCCTACTTCGAAGTTGCGTGTTCATTATTACATAGGATAGCTGCAAGGCCAAATATCTTACCATATACTGACATGGTAAGATGGGTCATCGAGAATCTCAATGTTGCAGACAGAATGTTCAAGAATTCCAGAAAAAAAGACATGGGTTCGTTCACCTCAAAATATTTTCACGCAATGTAACATTTTCCAATGCCGCAGAATGCTTATGATAAAGATTTCCTGAAAAAGTTTTCAAAGTAGAATCAAGAACTAATGAAGGTGGTGAAATAATTGAAGGCAGATCAAGGAAAATTAAAGCAGGAAAAACTCGGTATGTACCCAATAACGCAATTTCCATCACCCCATTGTTTTGTAGCAACAATGTTGTGTAGAGTTTTTTCTAGACATGATGCCACTAAGTTTTCCATTGAATCGGTTTCCTTAATTGACACAGTCTTCAATTCTACTATCATGAATTGGGAAAACATTTTATCCAACAATTTGGCCAAAACCATTATGGATTACAGAAAAATTAGAGTCGTTTCTATGAGGACAATCCCTCCTTTTTACATGAGCGCATATATTATGGATTCCATCTATTTTTGCTCAAATTTTCCTATTATGGGTTCGAAATGGACTATCCAAGACCCTAACCCTATTCATATTTATCATAATTCCCTATGGGAGTCTGAATTTCGTTCCCATTTCTATAATATTTGTCATGGAGTAATGTTGCCCATTCATCAAACCATTTTTAATGAGAAACCTCCTAAAATTTCTAAAGAGCCAAGTGTAGATATTATGTTTGTGTCTAGATGGTTCAAAGAAGAGAGTTTTACTTATGTCATAGTTTTTGGGAGTCTTGCCCCTCCTCATGTTTTTCCCTACTATGTCCCAGATAAACTCTTGGCTAGATAAATTGCATATCAAACACTTGTAAATAGTATAACCAAGAAGCTCATGGATTATAAGAAAGCCATTTGTCCTACATTTTCATTAGAGTGTGGTACTTTCTTTATTTTTGATATAGGTCTGTTGAAGCCTAGAAAATCTCTGCTTCAAACATCGGGGATAACCACCCGGTCGGGACCTTAGGACAGCTCCTTTTCCGTTTGGTATGGTGGCTCCGACTGGATTTAAAGGACCTGGCTCTTTTAACTAATGGATTGGATCGAAAATGGAAATGGGACTAAATTAACTGAAATAAAACTATCTAATCTAAGCTAAATACTGATAAATAAACTGCTACTAACCTGTGGTCAACATATCAATAATAACTTAATATTGTTTCAATCCAATAATGTCTCATGAAAATGTATTATTAATCAAATTGAAATGTGCATAAACAAGATCATAACCTTGCCAAGAAATTAAATGTAAGAGTTATAATAGCATATTGTATTCATCATTGTATACCATTTACATGTAATTATGAAAAATAACGTTTCAATTATACTCAGAAATGATATATAAAAGAGAGTGTTGTGAAAACAAATACATATAAATGATAGCAATCTTAAAACGAATATCATACAACAACAGAAATAAACAGAAAACAGATAGAAATACCTTGTTCATCTTGATGACTTCCAGATGCAATCTGATACTCTATCCAGCAATTATAATGCAAAATCGAATTCTAAAGGTACAGAAATGCAACACTTCAAAGATAATTTCGCATAAAAATCACCAGATGTGATCCTTTTCAAAAAATATATAAGACAATGGAGTACAGAAATGCAATCTCCAAGTCTAAAAATATTAAGATCTAGGACCCCTCTCTCCATGTATGAGAGGGGTTTAAATACTACTTTAACTAACTCTAAAAATAGTTTATTACAAAAATTAAGGATTCGGTTCAATGAACGTCCTTTTCCTAGGCTAAAATATAGTGACATAAAAACTAAATCTATCTAACTATTAACTTGATCTTTGCTCTTGCATGCATCTAGCATAGTTTTGAGAAGATGCGGTTAACCGACTTTAGGATTGAGCTGTCTTGAAAAGACAGAATTGGCAAGCGTAGGAGCAATTTCCCCTGTTGCCCCTTTCTGCTCTTGTGTCATGCTCCTATTATACTTTAACCAGAGTAGTTTCTTTTTATCGATTTGACCTTTTGCAGTAATTTTCCTCTGTGTCGAACACGCTCTACATCTTTCCTCTATCAAATGCCTTGAATTTGGTTAATGTTTCTTCATTTTATCTGACAGCTATTTCAAGTGTTTTCAACTCCTGGCTTTTCTCAAGAAGAGCTTTGTGTTTCTCTGAGAACTTTTGACCTCCAACAGTTTCTTTGTTAACTTATAAAAGCTCTATAGAGGATAATTTTGGCAAACTCACCTACCTTATCTTGTGGTAGAAACTGTGTCAATTTTCCCCCTTGGATATTTGAACTTGTGAACGGTGTCTAAAACATCCTTTTTTGGTACTGTCCACCCGTGCTTGTTTTTCTTCAATAGTTCATCTCTTTTGGTCCATTCATGTGTGCATTCTGAGAAATTTGCATGTTCTCTGTCAAATTCTTTCATGAATTTCTCATTATCAGGCGCATGAGGTTCTGGCGACTTATACATTAGCCTCACGTCTTCAGTGGAGAATGATCCGATTAGCTTTTCAGGTGGAGCCTTGAATTTCCTGTCTGAGATATCTGTGCTATCCAGCACCCATCTCACCATATCTGTATATGGGAGAATCCTTGGCCTTGCTGCAATTCTGTGCAGGAATGAGCAAGCCAAGTCTCTAAGGGTTGCTTCAGATGTATCCTTTGAACCGGATGTAGCTGCAACTTTCAACACCACAAGGTTTTCATCCTCCAATAGATTATACATTCCTTCCCAAGTGGATATGTCCGCCTCCTTGTTACAGGCGGTGTCTGCATATAGTGAAGCCATTTCTTTGTTCTCAGAACTTGAGCTCTTCTCCTTCTTACCCATAATGTATAATGGAGGCTTTGTATAGTGATCCGCTCCTTCGTGCCTGCGTTTTTACGAATAAATGAGAGTAATGATAATAGAAAGGTGACGAGACTGTTTTGAATATGAACGCGGATGAAATATAATATTTAAATTATGAAACGACTTCCAATCTAAACACAATCTCTTTTCACATTAATAATCACTCCAATCATTTAATATAGTCATTAAAGCGCATAACAAATTTGACACATGGGAATATTGCCTCGGGATAGCGCACTTACGTGAATCTGCGACATTGCGATGTGCGATTTGCTGTGCAATATCGCAATATCGCAATGTCGCAATATCGCGATATGAAATCATCACAGTCATAAAACTTATCGCAAAAGAAAGAACTGCGTAACAGCGCAAAGCACATATCGCAAAAATCATAAAAGCATATATCGCAAACGCGCAGAATCACAAAAAGCGCACAATCGAAAAATGAAATCGTCGCAAAAGCGCAAAATCGCAAAAGCGCATAATAAATCATAGCGTAAAAGATATTTGTTAATCATTTATGTTTTCTATGCTATGCGATCTGCGATCAATGCTTTTTGTATAGACCATTTTTGTTATGGATGCGTTATATCGTTTCAAGAGCAAATTTTATTATAATCTATCATAAACTTAATATTTTCGCAATATTCTGTCAAAGGGATTTTTGTAGGTTTATGATAGAAAATTTTATTTTCTAAAGGAAACAAATCCTAATTGATTTTTTTGGATTTTAACTAAGGGTCCCCATTTTATTTAGTATTATTACTAATATTAACCAAAAAAGGGGAGGTTGTTGCTAGCCACAACAATTGGCGATTCACTGGAAGAAACAGTTATCTCTGAAAAATAAAATGAACATTCTATCTTTAGTAAGTAAATTTTTTTAAGGATGATGAAAACTTATCTAAGAATTATTCAAAATAAAATGTAACTATGAAAGAAAAATAAAAATCATTTCATAATTTCTTTCTAGTTCCTTGAGAGAAAAAATAAAAACATTTTGGGTTATCTCAAGCTTTGATTGGTGTTAATAATAAAGTAAGTGGATCTCTTCGAATTTTGGTTTTATAATATACTCTATTGTCATAGGTATTGCCTCTGCTGCCAGCAAACATTTATAGTCTCGACAGGGTTACCTTTAAACCATTAACCATTCATTGTCCCATCCAATTAAAATTATGACCTTTTAAAAGATAAATTCATAAGATTTATTATCTCATGTTTTTTTGTCTTTTATTTATTTTTTTATTTTAAGAGCCATTGTTCTGGTTTGGTGGCCAGTTGATAACAATGCCATTCACTAGTTATAATTAAACTGAACAAGCTGGCTCGTGATGAGACCCCTTGTCTTATATTTATAAGCCATTACCCTGTTTTGGTATGCAGTATTGGTAACGTCAGTTTTATCATTCCTTATGAACATAGTAAGTCGGCTCATAATGAGACCTCTTATCTCTTAAATTTTCGTATAATTTCTTAGAATTATATTCTAAAAAATCACAACTTAAATGGATGGGGTGAAATAGTTTTATCCTTGAGAATCAATGGATGACAATTTTCAGAGTTTTTTGAGTTCCAAAACTTTGAAAAACTTTACTTTTACAAATAACCTTTCTCTGCTTGATAAACTTCTAATTATTTTACATTTTCCTCAATTTTTCAAAAGATCATGTAAATGATTGAAATAATCTTTTCAAAGTTTAAACATCTTATTTTAAACTACTCAAAAATTATGATCATTTACTTTAAAAATTCTTATTTACATAAAATAAATATCTATAATATTTTTCCGAAGAAATTTTCTTAAATAGTAAACAGTCAATCAGGGACTTATAAACAACCTTTATTTGTAACAACAAAAACAATCAAAATCTGCAGAAAGAAATATGTACAGTTTAAGAAGGGGTTACCTCCTTAGGAAAATAATTTCTTTAAGATAAGCCCGTTTACAGGAAGAGGTTCTCTCTTACCTGTTAGATCTTGGAGTATGTATGTATTTGAGCCTATCTTCTCAACGATCTGAAATGGTCCAAGCCACATTTTCTGAAATTTGGTATGTTTACCTTTTTCTTCGTGTGCTTTATCCCATTTCAAAAAGAAATCACCAATTGATAAAAGTTTTGAGCCGGTAGAACTTGCATCAAAAGAAGATTTTACAAGTTGTTGATGTTTTTCATGAGTAATTTTTGCTTTATCCCTATCTTCTTCTAGTTTAAGGATTTGATCGTATCTCAATTGAATAGATGATGAAGGATTTTCTTCAATAAACTGCACTAGGGCTAATGATGGAAGAGTTAAATTTGAAGGTATCACAGCTTCTTTTCCATAAACCAGATTAAAAGGTGAAGTCCTTATCGAAGCTTTTTCAGTGATACGATCAGCCCATAACGCAAAGATTAAAGATTTGTGCCAATTATTTTGATTTTGATCAATGGTTCTTTTAATGATTTTGATAAGGTTTTTGTTAGTGGATTCAGCCAAACCATTACCTTGTGGATAATAATTTGCTGAATATTTTAATTAAAAACCTCTTTTGACTGCAAATTCAATTAAACTATTACCAGAAAAGTAAGATGCATTATCAAAAACAAGAGCTTGAGGTACACCAAACCTGGTTATGATGAATTGATCTATGAAATCAATAATTGCATGAGAATTGGCTACCTTCAATGGGATTGCCTCTACCCATTTTGTAAAGTAATCAGTTGCAGTAAGGATGTACTTATGTTGTTTGGAAGAATGAGGTACTATCTCACCAATAATATCAAGTCCCCATTGTTCAAATGGTTGTTCAATAGTTACTGGTTGCAAAGGAAAAGATGGTTTCCTTTGTCTTCCACTTGCAGTCTGACAAATTTGGCACTTCCTTACATCATCATGTGTATCTTTAAAAGGGTACAAGACAATCAAATATTAATTATTTTGTGATCAGAGTATTACTCCAAATGACTTCCCACAATAAGTCCATCATGTAGTTCCCCAAGAAACCTTTTCACCAGTTTTTTCAAGAGATCTTAATAAAATTGAATCATAATTTTTTCTAAATAACACATTATCAATGATTTCATACGATTAGCTTTTAAATGAAGGTTAGCGTTACTCTTATAGCTGGGATTGGAAGGAGCATACCCATTTTTCAAGTAATACATGAGATCAGCATACTGAGATTCAGAATCTGTAACACTTATCTGACTTACTTGAATATCTTTATTTGAATATTGATTTTCTGGTATGTTATGAGCTCCTGCCAATAATCTGCAAAAACCTTGTCCTCTAACAATCTTAGCTGGCTTAATATCAATATCATATTCTTGCAAAGCTATTACCCAGTTAGCTCTCTTTTCTCCTACTTCTTTTTGAATTAATAATTGCCTCACTGCAGAGAATGGGACAATGATTTTTGTATGTGTTTTTAAGAGAAAAGGTCTGAAATGTTTGATTGATTTAAACACAGCAAAGGCTTGTTTTTCAACATCGGAATAATTAAGCTCATCTCCTTGCAGATTTGAGCTAAAGAAAGAAATAGGTGCTTCAATTTCTTGATCATTGAGTTGTGTCAAAACGGCTTCATAGGATGTTTCAGTAGCCAAAGTATACAAAATAAAATCTTTAGAAAAATCCGGGGTATTCAATGCTGGTGCATTAATGATCGCTTGTTTGATTGAATCAAAAGCTTCCTTTTCTTTATGCGTCCATTTGAATATTGAATTCTTCTTGATCATATTTTGCATAGGTAAAACAATTAAAGAAAAATCAAGAATGAATCTTTTTACAAAATTGATCTGTCCAAGAAATGATTGCATGGATTTTTTGTTATGTGGTAAAGAAATATCAGAAATTTCTTTTACTCTTTCTGGATCAATATATATACCTTCTTTTGACACAACAAATCCTAAGAGTTTTCCTTCATCTAAAGCAAAGAAAGATTTCTTTGGATTTAAGGAAATACCAAACCTTCTACATCTTTCAAAAATTTACTTTAAGTCATGTAGATGATTGGCTCTCTTTTTTGAAAATACTGTTATGTCATCAAGATAAAAAACAACAGATTTATTGATCAGACCTTTAAATGTAATGTCCATGGCTCTTTGAAAAGTTGCTCCTGCATTTATTAGACCAAAAGGCATTTTCTGATAAGCATAAGTTCCCCATTTTGTTCTGAAAGTTGTCTTCAGTCTGTCATCTGGGTGAACTAAAACTTGATTATACCCTGAAAACCCATCAAGAAAAGACATAAGTTCAGAACCAGCTACCTTTTGAAGTATCTGTTCCATGGTTGGTAATGGGAAATTGTCTTTTAAACATGCTTTGTTTAGATTTCTAAAATCAATACAGATTCTTATATCACCATTCTTCTTTCTTACAGGTACCATATTGGAAACCCAATTAGAGTGCCTGACTGGAAAAATGATCTTGGCTTTCAAAAGTTTATTGAGTTCTGATTTGAGTTGACTCTCGAGATTTGGATGGATTTTTCTCAGTTTCTGTTGAACAGGTTTAACATCAGGAAGCATTGGAATCGTGTGTTGAATAATCGAAGTATCATATGTTTTTAGATCATCATAATTCCAAGCAAAAACTTTTTTATACTTGTTCAGCAATTTAATGAATGCACTTCTTTCCTCTGGTGTTAAATTGAGTCCTAAATTAATATTTTGAGGTTTAGAATCAGAACCAAGATTTACTAATTCAAACTTCAAAGTGGAACTTTGAAGTTTTGTATTAACAACTTTCTTGAATCTGTCCTTAATATCATATAAGTCCTCTAATTTAACAACAGATTTAGGAATGGAGTTTTCATTACCTTTTGAAATATTTTGTAAATCATGATCTTTTTCGTCAATAATTTGCTCATCATATGATTTCTCCGAAGTCATGAAATTTAGAATATCTTGATCGTGATAGAAGACTCTCCAGTTTGTGACATTGTCTGGGACATATGGACGAAAAATAAATTCTACAGAAAACCTATCAGGACTGCAATCTTCAGCAGGTAGGAGTTTAGATGCAACATTAGCTAATAAGTCAGCTGATGTATTCTGATTCCTAGGAATAGGAGAAATATTGAATGCTAAAAATTGAGTGGTGAGATCTTGCACTAGGGTTTGATAGTGTTTAAGATGTCCTGAAAGGAAATGAATAGTATTCCTAACTTGTTTGATTACAATTTCGGAATCACCAAAGACTTTCAAGTATTTAACATCTAACCCTATGGCTTTATAAAGTCCTTGAACCAAGGCTTCATATTCTGCAGTATTGTTAGTACACTCAAATTCTAATCTGCATGATAACATAGTTTTCTCTCCATTTGGATCAATCAATATGCATCCAGCTCCAGCTCCATCACTAGACTTCGATCCATCAAAATATAACGACCAAAATAAAGAATTATCTATTGGCTTATCTACAATTAAATCTGAAATATTTACAATTTTGGAAGAATCAGACTCTGAAAAATTCTCTATCTGAGAAACAAAAGTATGTACAGAAAAAGGAGACTGAGGAGCTTTGAAATTTCCAAGAAATGATTCAGCAGAATATCCTCCAAGAATATTGTTGTTGAATGCCACAGGTTCATTAGGTTGTTCAAATTCAGTGACAGTGTGCGTCATATGTTTTTCTCGTTCAATTTTAATTTGATTTGGTTTCCCTTTATAAGGAAGCCACATGTGGGAATAATCAGTTGAGATGTAACCATTAAGTTTCGCAGACCAGTCCCTGCTTAAGATTAATCCATAGAATTCAGGAATATCAGCAATCAAAATATCAATTCTTTGGACAATCCTAGGATCAGAAGCTAATCTGATTGTGACTGAATTGATTTCTCCTACCACTTGAACTTTGGATCGATCCAACTGAACAATATGTACTGCTGATTTCTGTGTTTCAATATTCAATTTAGCACAGACAGATGTAGGCATTATATTGGAGGAAGCTCCAGAATCAATTAAACAATTGTGCAGATTTTTATTGTACATCTCATAAGTCAAAAGAAAAGGAGGAGTTTGAGAATTTGACTTTTCCCCAATGAGCACAGTATCAGTAGCATCTACCTTATCGGGTGGCTTACCAGTTCCTCTTGCTGCTTTTGCCACTACACCGCTTGGTACAAGAGCAATTGGTGTAGCGTTAAGTTCTTTTAATAACAACTTTTGCTGGTGTTTTAGTTTGCTGAGTTCATGTAAGGAAATGTTGGCTTTGATCTTTTTCATGTCTTCGATAATGTTGTATTCCATGGGTTCTGACACTACTAAAGTTTTGGTTGTTGATGTGAGAGGATTAGAAGAAAATGGCTGATTTTGAGTAGGTAATGGAGAAGTTTTCTTCACAGTGGGTTTGTCTTTGGTACTTGGAGTTGCAATTTTCTTTTTTGGAACTGTTTGTACTGGTTCTGCTGTAGATTTACTCCTAGTACTTATAGGCATAGCTTCTTCACTATCAGAATTAGGGAGAATAAAATCCCACATTCCATTTAATTCAGCTATTTCTTCATTTTCGTCCTCTTGATCTGATACTACAGATGTATCTTCTTCTTCTTCCTCTTCTTCTGATTTTGCATTAGAGATTGTATTAGGAGGTTTAGATTCAACTTGGTTCTTTCTAAAATTCCGGAATGGTTTCTTGGTGGAAGTTTCAGCTACTTGTTTTTTTATTTCGACCATTTCGTTTGACATGGTTTTAAGAACTTTCTGTAAACTTTCCATGTCATATGGATATTTGGCCTTTTTCTTTGAATCATCTCTAAAGCTGACCTTCTTTGATTTCCTTTCTTCAAGAGCATTTTTCTTTTCCAGAGAAGTGATACGTTTTTCAACTGCAATAGCTTCTTTCATACTTTCGGCTAATGTGGGCTTTGCAGCTCTGTCTACGAAAATTGTTATGTTTGAGGGTAAGGAAGTAATATACCATTCAATTCTGACCTGCTCACTTGGCTTGGAATCAGTGGGAATTTTGTTCAAGAGCTTATTGAATCGGGAGTTAAACTCCTTAATTGGTTCCTTGGGTTCAATTTTCAAATTTGAGAGATCATTAAGTAAAGTTGCAATTGATAGGCCATCTCCAAATTTGGTTAAAAATTGATCTGCAAAAATGTCCCAACTTGTTATAGATCCCGATGGTAATGAAAAATACCATGATCCTGCTGTTCCTTGAAGGGTGTAAGGAAATAGTCTAACTACAACATCCTCCTGTGTGACTCCATTCAAATTAATGGCCAACATAAAGTTATTGATATGTTCTTCAGCTGGAATGTTAAGATCTGGGCTAAATTTTGGGAGCCATTTTCCAGGATTGTCTGGTAAATCGTGTAAAGGTGCAGCCATGTTGACTGCTCCTGGAGTAGACCATGGTCTCTGTGCCATTGTTGGGATGACTATCGGAGGGACAGTAGAAACTGGTGGTGTTTGGATAGATGTTGTTGGAATAAATGATGTTGAGACTGATGAGGATTGAGGAGAAGATATTTGTGGAGATGATATGGAAACGACTGTACTTTGTTGAGACGGGATTTCGGAAACAGGTATTTGGATATTAAAGGTTGAACTTGCTGATTCCGATTGTGTTTTTCTTGTTTTAACTCTACTAGGTAAAGGGAATTCTTTGGGAGAGATACCAAGTTTTTCACTTTGAAGCCTAGTAAGAGGTTTTGAAGAAACAAATTTTGAAGTTACACTACCTTCAGATATTTCATACTCTTCAAGAGATAATGAGAATCCTTTCAATTTATGAATTAAATCTTGAACTTCAGGAGACTCAGGATGTTGATCGTCTGAATGTTTAAAGATTTTGGTAGTGGGTGTTTGAATATTTTCTGCAATTTCTTCTCTAGGATTTTGAATTTCAGAAGAAATTGAAGAAGTTAATGAGGGTGTTTTTCTCTCGGAATGGCTTGTGGATAGAGATTTACTTGCCATTCATAGCTCAGGCCCTCCTTCTAGCGCCAAAAATGTTGAAGCCTAGAAAATCTCTGCTTCAAACATCGGGGATAACCACCCGGTCGGGACCTTAGGACAGCTCCTTTTCCGTTTGGTATGGTGGCTCCGACTGGATTTAAAGGACCAGTTTCCTTATAACTAAATGGATTGGTTTGGATGGGTGGAAATGGGACTAAATTAATTGAAATAAAACTATCTAATTTAAACTAAATACTGATAAAGAAATTCTAACACTAACCCGGGTAATTATATGTGAATACAACTTAAGATTGTTCCAATTCAACAATAACCATGAAAATGTATTATTATTTTAAATTGAAATGTGCATAAACAAATAAAGATAACTCTGTTTAAGAAATTAAACAGAGTTGTATTAGCATATTGCATTCATCATTGTATACCATCTACATGTAATTATGAAAAATAACGTTTCAATTATACTCAGAAATGATATATAAAAGGAAGCGTTGTGAAAACAAATATACATATAAATGATAGCAATCTTAAAACGAATATCATAAGACAAAAGAAATCAACAGTAAACAGATAGAAATACCTTGCTCATCTTGATGACTTCCAGATGCAATTTGATACTCTATCCAGTAACTATGATGCAAAATCAAATTCCAAAGGTACAGAAATGCAACACTTCAAAGATAATTTCGCATGAAAATCACCAGATGTGATCCTTTTCAAAAATATATAAGACAATGGAGTACAGAAATGCAATCTCCAAGTCCAAAAATATTAAGATCCAGGACCCCTCTCTAAATGCATGAGAGGGGTTTAAATACTACTTAACTAACTCTAAAAATAGTTTATTACAAAAATTAAGGATTCGGTTCAATGACCGTCCTTTTCCTAGGCTAAAATATAGTGACATAAAAACTAAATCTATCTAACTATGAACTTGATCTTTGCTCTTGCAGGCATCTAGCATAGTTTTGAGAAGATGCGGTTAACCGACTTCAGAATTGAGCTGTCTTGAAAAGACAGAGTTGGCAAGCGTAGGAGCAATTTCCCCTGTTGCCTCTTTCTGCTCTTGTGTCATGCTCCTATTATACTTTAACCAGAGTAGTTTCTTTTTATCGATTTGACCTTTTGTAGTAATTTTCCTCTGTGTCGAACACGCTCTACATCTTTCCTCTATCAAATGCCTTGAATTTGGTTAATGTTTCTTCATTTTATTTGACAGTTATTTCAAGTCTTTTCAACTCCTGGCTTTTCTCAAGAAGAGCTTTGCGTTTCTCTGAGAACTTTTGACCTCCAACAGCTTCTTTGTTAACTTCTAAAAGCTCTATAGAGGATAATTTTGGCAAACTCACCTACCTTATCTTGTGGTAGAAACTGTGTCAATTTTCCCCCTTGGATATTTGAACTTGTGAACGGTGTCTAAAACATCCTTTTTTGGTACTGTCCACTCGTGCTTGTTTTTCTTCAATAGTTCATCTCTTTTGGTCCATTCCTGTGTGCATTCTGAGAAATTCGCATGTTCTCTGTCAAATTCTTTCATGAATTGCTCATTATCAGGCGCATGAGGTTCTGGCGACTTATACATTAGCCTCACGTCTTCAGTGGAGAATGACCCGATTAGCTTTTCAGGTGGAGCCTTGAATTGCCTGTCTGAGATATCTGTGCTATCCAGCACCCATCTCACCATATCTGTATATGGGAGAATCCTTGGCCTTGCTACAATTCTGTGTAGGAATGAGCAAGCCAAGTCTCTAAACGGACGTATCCTTTGAACAGAGCCGTAGGCGCAGCTTTCAACACCACGGAAGTTTTCATCCTCTAATAGATTCACATTCCTTCCCAAGTGAATACCGCATCCTTGTTACGGCGGTGTCTGCGTATAGCGAAGCCATTTCTTTGTTCTCGAACTTGAGCTCTTCTCCTTCACACACCATGTATAGCGGAGGCTTGTATAGTGATCCGCTCCTTCCTGCAGCATTTCTGAATAAATCCAACCAATGATAATAGAAAGGTGGACGAGGCTGTTTGAATAACGAACGCGGATGAAATATAATATTTAAATTATGAAACGACTTCCAATCTAAACATAATCTCTTTTCACATTAATAATCACTCCAGTATTTAAATATAGTCATTTAAGCACATAATGGTTGACACATGGGAAGATTGCCTCGGGATAGCGCTTACGTGAATCTACTGACATTGCGATCTGCGATTTCTTTAGCATGATATCATGTAATATGTAATGTCTATCTCGCGATGAGATCATCCCACTTGATCCAACATATGCAAAACACAGGGATTGCAGTAAGCGCAAAGCGCATATCGCAAAAATCACAAAAGCACATATCGCAAATACGCTGAGAATCTAAAAAGCGCCTGTCCTTAAAAATGAAATCAGTGGACAGGCGCAAAATACAGCATAACTCATCAGAGCGTAAAAGATATTTGTTAATCATTTCTATTTTCTGCGCTATGCGATCTGCGATCAATGCTTTTTATATAGACTATTTTGTTATGGATGCATTATATTGTTTCAAGAGCAATTTTATTATAATCTATCATAAACTTAATATTTTCGCAATATTCTCTCAAAGGGATTTTTGTAGGTTTATGATAGAAAGTTTTATTTTCTAAAGGAAACAAATCCTAATTGATTTTTTGGATTTTAACTAAGGGTCCCCATTTTATTTAGTATTATTACTAATATTAAAAATAAAAAGGGGAGGTTGTTGCTAGCCACAACAAGGTCATACAACGAAGGAAATTCCAAACATTATTTCCTTGAATTTGGCTTTAATGCTAGGGATAAAGTATGATCCTAATCATGTAGTCCAAAATTTTACCACTGCTCTTAAGGTTAGACCTTTCATGCATGAAAGGGATGATTTTGATGATTTATTTGAACAAAAAAAGAGATTTAAATATGTATTAATTAAATATGACATCTAATAAGTTCAGTGTAGCATCCCTTAAATATTTTCATGAATACAAAAAAAGGAGGTTGGAAATAATCCCATTGGACTTGTTACAAATTGAAGAAATCATAGATCCTGATATCACTCTGGTAATTCTAAAGTTGTGAGATTTTTTGTTTTTAGTGAAAGGATACTAGAGGTAACCACAAACCTACTTCAAACTCTAGGATCTAGCCTTCCTAGGGTTCAGAGAGGGCTCTCTCTTTAAGTTTTAACTTTGTTTGTTTTGTAAAATATTAGGCTAGTCATGAATGTGCAATTTTGGTTTGACTTTGATTGATTTGTTGGGAAATAATCACTTAAAGGGATGGATAGAGAGAGATATATTTGTCCATTGGGCTAAGGAGTCAAAATCAAGTAAAAAGAACTTGGATCTAGGCCAAAAAGGTCAAATGTTTTTAGGGAAAGATAGATAACCCATGGATATCTTGGAAATTTGTTTTTATGAGGTGGTATGATCAAGATAAAGGGAAATTAAGGATCCTTTGATCCAGAAAACAGAAGTAGTAGGCAGAGGTCAAATGAGTGAGAGAGAAATTAAGAATTATCTACACTAGAAATTAGAAGAAAATATAGAAATGATAACTAGTTAAAAACAAGGCGCTCTTAACAAATCATGTAGTAATACTCCTAGTTATTAATTCAAATTTAGAATTAAACATAGATGGATGCATGTAACAAATAAATATAACAACGAAAATTTTGGAGAATACTTCACTCCAAATAGCTCATCACAGGAATCCTGAAGTATGATGCCAATTTGGTGTGATCCAGTCTGCTACTCAAAATCTGAACCACAAAGCCTTCATGTCCAACAAAATGTCTATAGCAATCTCCAGCAATTTTATTCCACACCAAAATACTTCTAAAGATGAAGTATTTATACATAATGTTTTACAAAATATCCTAGAAAACTTCTAGGAATTAACTTAGGAAAATAAAATATCTTTACAACAATAATAGAGACAGCTGCTTAACAAATCAACAAGCTGTCCTATTTTATGCAAAAGAAATAGAAACTGCTTTGAGGATAAAAAGTAGTTGGCTGCCTAGGTGTCCTCCTTACTGGCTCTTAGATATTTTTTAGAATCTGATCTACCTTGTTTGATACTCTCTATCTGATTCTCTTTATTCACTTATACTCTTTAAACTTCTAGTCAAAACTGTTTACTATTGTAAAATATGTTTTGACTAAAAATCTGAAAACAGTTTTTGTCTTCTTCTCATCTGCTTGTTTTCATCCTTCACAATAAATCAATGAGTGACTGCCAATCCTCATTTTTAGGAATTTTTATATTCTTTAATTTCCTAAAGTTCTCATCAGCTTCAGTATATCTAGCAAAGGTTGGCTTGATAGCAAATATGTGTGTGATCTCATGCTACAAGTAAAATAAGTCTTCAAAATTTTTCAGTAAGACTTTCCCTGTTGGAATGCCTTGTCCTTGTGTCTTATTTACCTGTTCCTTGGAAAATTCTCTTATCTTTTTATCATAATCATTTTAAGGCATCAGCTTATCATTAATTACCATAATGTCACGCAGTCCTCTTTACCTAAAATTTGTGAACTTGACCATGAACCTGGTGATGGCTTCATGAAATTTGTGAATTGAAGGCCATACATCATGGATGGCTCCAATTACATTTTTCCAAAGGTAATTTTTGATGTATCATATCTTTTATATAAAAGTTAACTCCTTTTGCAACTTCTTCAACTCTTCATTCAGTCCGATAGCATTTTGTTCAAGTGTCTTTGCATTAATCTGATTTAATTTGTTTGAACTTTCAAGATTTTCTACCATCTTTGTCAACCTATGAATCTCATTTGTCTTCAAAGACATCTCTTCCATTACTTTCACTAATTTGTTGGCCTCATATAGAGGATGAACTGTTGTTGAGGATGACTCAGTAGCTGATGTGGTGGATGAATTCACTGGCATTGCAGTAGCTAGTGGAGCCTTTGGTACCAACTCTTCAACTAGATTTGAAGGAACAACAGTAGTGACCATGGGAATAACTGTAGGTGGCTTTGGTATTTTCACTGTCTCATTTTCTTGGACAAGTTTTTCCATCTGTATTTCCATCTCCTTAACCTGGTCTGTCAACTATAAGATGATATTCATCATGTCATCTTTTTCATTATTTTCCTGTATGATTTCTTTTGCTTGAGGATATTCACTTTGAGGAAGCTTGAGCTGTTTCATCAAAGCTGCTATATCTTCATTTTTCTTTTTTACCAATAATTTTTTTGCTTTGATATTAGCAAGGTCATATCCCACCTGCAAAAATAATTCTTCTAAGGCTTTTATCATTAGATCCTTTGCATACAATGAGGGGTTATCCATCTTCATCTGATCTTGCATGTTGGTGATAGTGTTCTCGAGCTTTTTAACACTCATGGATTTTGTTGTAACTGTGGAGTACAACATCTCTGAGCTTTTCTTGTGAAACTCTATTTGATCTAATTCATGGATACTGTCAGTAGCTACTTCTAGATCCAATTTATTATATTCAACAAATGTTTTTGGCACTGGTACTGTGGGCTGCAAAACTGACATGATCATTTTTTTCCTTGAATAATCAAATGTTGACAAGAATGTGTTTTGGTTGCCTGGCTTTTGTTTCAAGAACTGAGAATAAATTTCAGTTTTGATTTCTTCATTTTTCAGTTTGATTTGTTTATATTTTTCTTTAATATCAAATATTTTTCCTCAACTACCTGTGAGGAAGAGGCTTCCATGCTTTGTTGTCTTTCCATCAACTGTGTATCTTCATTCTAATTGTTAATGGCTGATTCATTTATGATGACTGTTGCAATATCATCATTTGTTTCTGGTGTAGCTATGTCATCTATGTCAATTGTCACCTTTTCTTTACCAACTGAACTTAATTTAGGCCTTTTGTTGTAGATAAGTTTGAACTTAGTTTCAGTTGTATTTTCTGCTGCATAGGCTCCTTCTTCCCTAATTCTCTTAGTAGACTTTTCTGGCTGATTTGCAGTTTCTAAAGGATAACTAGTATTACCTTTGTTCACTGCATCTGTTAAGGTGTTTTCAGTCCACTCAATTTGATTTGAAAATTATTCTATCTTTGCTTTAGCTTCATGAATAAAAGGGGTGAACTTTCATTTAACCCTTAGTTTGCTCAGGATCCCTTATGGATCATAGCTCCAAGGAAAACTATGTTCTAACTTGTATTCCAATAATTTTTTTGCTGCTTCTTTCTCTGCATCCCTATGAGTGCAGATGAATGGCCCTATGTATTACCTTTGTTCACTGCATCTATTTCTTTAGTTTGAATTGGATTTTATTTTTAGTTGCCATGAAATTGATGGAATCAGATTTTAGGGTCTGCCTGATATACTCCAAGGCAAAGATCCTCATTGAAGGATGTTTGGGCAATTTGTAAAGTAACAAATTTGACCCAAAGACTCTGATTTCAGTGTATTTTTCATATAAATACTAGTCCCCAACCTTACTCTACTCTGACAACTGCAATATATTTTTCATTTCTTCATTTATTCTTGGCTGCTCTGCTTTTGTTAACATAGTGATCACTGGATGTAGGAATAATTCGGAAAATTTTGAATAACTGAAATCTGTACATTATTTCCTGAGCAATGTAGTCCAAAAAATGACAGATATAGGATTTCCCTCTATGTCAAGCTTTTGTAGAGTAATTTTAATTTTCTCTTATGGGAAATATAAAAACATATGGAGAAGGAAAGAAGTATATCTAAATACTCCTTCAATTGGAAAATTGATTAATTGATAATGGATACTATCTGCAATGAAACTAGCATAGTCAAAGATTACTGATGGGATTTGACCTGGGGAGAAAGTGGATAAGAATCCCAAGATGGATTCATCAGTGTGTTCATTAGTAAAATATCCAAGGATGAATGAAAGCATGGAAATCACATGCCTTGAACCTTTAGGAAATTTGGCAGTAGAATATGGGGGATCTAGCTTAGGAATTTCCACATGTGAGGGCATAAATGTCTAAAAAATCATGAATCTCTTGGGAAAATCTAGGCCAATATACAGCTAGGTTAAGGAATCTATGGATAAAAGGACTGCTTGGGGGTCAGGTTGCAGCTGCAAAATTTGATTGATAGATTGAATAGTGATGGTGAAAAGGTATTCTTTATTGGCATTGATTATGGCTCTTTGATCAAGCACGTAATACTTTTGAGATAATCTGATGACTTCCTGACATGGGTGAGTTAATGGGAAAAAATATTTGGGCAAATGGGATTCCCAAATATGGATTTCTTCTTCTTTATCTAGAGACTTTTCAAAGCACCAGTTATGGATATCTAGCAAGTTAAATTCAACAATGAGATCTGCTATTTTATAATCAATATCAGCTAGTGGGATGTGTTCAACATCAACAATAGGTGGTTGAAGAGGATTGACCACTATGGAAGTCTTAGAAGTGATAATAGGGGTTGGTTTAGGTACTTTGGAACCTTCAAGCTTGCTTGTACTCTGGTTTTTAGGCATTTTGGGCCACCTATGCAAGTTTAGACAGTTTGCAAGAGTAATTTTATTTTAACAAAGGATTTATGGAAAAAAAATGCAAAGTATAGTTTCTTCTTTGGGGTTTTCTGTCTAATTAGGTCTGTCAAAGAGGTTTAGAGGCTCTAGAACTAGTTTAAAATAGAAAACGAGGGTTTCCTGAGTCTCTGAATGAGAAATAGGGCTGAAAAACTCTTCTATAAAGGGTCATAGAAGCTTAGGGTGTTTGTAGAGGTTTTCTAGTTTGATTTCATGCTTGAGATAGTTTTTCAAAGTGTGATAAACTCACAAATTTCTTGAAAAATGATGTGCAATAGAGAAATAGGGTTTCTGGGAAAAATTTGACAGGATTTGGCCTATTTTTGGGGCTTTTTGGCAGTTTATTTTAATCAATTTTTAAATCCTAAGTATGATTTTGTCCTTTAAAGGTATTTTAAATCGATTGTAGGTTCAACTTTTTAGAAAAATACCTATTGTAATGCAGGTATTTGGCTTTGGAAGAGTTTTGGATTTTTTTGACTGTATTGATGGCTTTTGTAGCTTTTCTAGAGCAATGTGCAGCTCCTCGACAGTCTTCACAGGTTACAGGGTAAATTTTGCAGGTTTTGGGTGCAAAAATGGTGAAAAGAGGCTTAAAAGGAGTGTTTTTACAGTCAGGAAGGTGCAAGCATAGGTTAAATGCAGAAGAAAGGTATGGAAGAAATACATTTCTAAGGTATTGTATGTATATTGGTTACATTATTTCTGCATTGAATGATTGTCACGTTAGGTATGAGCAGCGGTTTCAAGATTCAATCAGATTAAAAACTAGTGGTTATCGCGTGAAAATTTGGCAGTAAGTTGTGTTGGGCTTAAACCATGCGATCCAATGATTGAAGGGCATGTGGAGGAGAGATAAAACTGTGAAACCATCCATTTCGCATAGGTTTGGAGTTTGGATGATTGCGCATATTTTCTACGCGATATTGTATCTGTGTCGTCAGATATGGGAGATCAATGTGAAGGGTCCAAATTTGTTGGGTGCGCTGGATTAGGAGTGGGGCTAGAGTTTTTTATATGCAGCGGAAATGGCTTAACCTTTATAAAACTATGTTTTAATAAAGTTTAAGCCTTTAAGATTTATGAAAATAGCGGAGGGGTTTTAGTTTCAAAAACATTTACAATGGGTTGATCACGGTATAGGTGGGGTTAATATTTTTATTTAAAACATTTGTGAAATTTCAAATTTTATATGCGGGTGTGATAGTATATATTATATAGTTTTCAACCTTTGAATAGTTTTCAAACTAAAGGGGCAAGCTATTTAAATAAAGATATGTTTAGACCAATGGGTTTGTAGGGTGGGGTTTTTATAATACGCATGTGGGATATAAAAACTTTGGTGTAAAATCTTAAAATAGTGGGTTAAGGGGGTTATTTAGATATAAGGGAATTAATAACTAGGGGAGGGTGTATTTAGGGTTTTAATACACTAAGTTAGGTGTTAATATGAACAGGGTAGTGAAATGGAAACAAAACACATATTATCTCTAAGAAAAGTATAAAAATAAATCATTTCTCATCTTTTATATTACTTCACTAATACTTAGGATAAATGTATTTTGAGGGTTTTTATCAATGATTTTGAAGGGAATGAAATTAGTTATTTTAGGGTTTAAATTTTACTAAGTAAGAACGTGTCTTCACTTAGGAAAAATGGGTTTTGATATATGAATGAAGGGTAAATGCTGATAAATGTGGTTTTAACATAGGAATTCAAAATTTTGATTAACCAGTCATAGAGCCTTGGGTCCGGTCCCAACAGAAGTCAGAGAAATGCTCTGAGCTTTTTTTACTGATAGTTTAGAATACTGAATACTTGTAGGGGAGGGGAAATTAGTGATTTTTTCCCGATGATGCTTTATAACATGCTTGCTCCACTGCTTTCTACCTACCCAAATTTATTTCTAACATTTTTTCTTCATTTTGTAGGTGCATTTAGGCTTGCAACCTTAAAAAACAAATTCTTTCAAAGCATAAAAATATCTAATTCTAACCTTATTTCATCCGAGGGTTCAGATTAAACTGTTGAGCTCCTCATTATTCTCTACCTATTTACTGATTTTTCAATTTTAAACTGTTTGAAAAATCTTTATTCTTTATCTAAAACATGAAATTGAAAGCATGAAAAGTTAAGAGTAGACTATTTAACTGATCATGAATTATGGCATTTATTGACACTCTGCACATAATCATTATTCTTGCAGTAAAGTAAAAAGTAGTGGCATTTGATCTTGCTCACTTTCATGTCTTATTTTTCTCTTTTTTCTTTTGGGGTTTATATTTTTCTAAGTCCTTTGATCTTTCTTTTAGGACTTTTTACCCTCTTTTTGGTTTTTTATAATTTTTCATTTTTTAAAAATATGGGAAAACAACTTGCAGAAAGAAAGGTATGTACATATTTTACAAGAATATCAAAGTCAATTCAAAATTTATGAACCCTATTATTATAGGACCCTAACAATGGCTCCACATTGGGATGTCATTTTCTGGTGAAATGTCAAGAACTCTAAGACTAGTAGCCTTTGACTTTTGACTGTGATGAGCTTATAAGTGTCTTCTAATTTCTGCAATAATTTATATTTATGATATTCGACATCTCAAAGCTTAGGGCCTTACTTTGTTAGGAAAATATCTAATCCAATCTAAAAACTTCAATTTATATGTACAATGATTAAAGTAAATGAGACTAACTATTGGTTAACGCAGATGAATAGTAGTGCTTCAGCATTCTACCATTTACTGGTCCTTCTTGCAGATCTGTTCCATCCAATTCTTTCAAAAAGAAAGCGTTATTACCTCTATATCCATAAATCACATAAGGTCCTTCCCACATAAAACCAAACTTTCCATGTTTACCTTTGTCTTCTCTTCTGGAATCCCACTTTAACACTTGGTCTCCAATGAAAAAATCATCTTCTTTACTCTTTTTATCAAAGATTTTTTTTATTTTATCCTGGATAATTTGGGATTTAACATAAATTTCTTCCCTTGTTTGCTGCAAGTGAATAGTTTGATTAATCTTTCTCTGAATATCATTTGTTTCAACCTGTAATTCTTGGATAATCTTCATCACTCGTACTCCTAAGGAGGATGGAAAAATAACATCCATTCCATATACAAGCTGGTAAGGAGATGTACCAATATATTTCTTAGTTGTAAGTTTATCTGCCCATAAGGCATTGAATAACTTCTTGTTCCAAGATTTTTTGTTATCTTCCAATAGTTTTTTAATGATGTTTACAGGGCTTTTATTTGAGGATTCTGCTAGGCCATTACCCTGAGGGTAATATGCAGTAGAGTGGCCTAGAGTAATATGGCATTTATGACAAAAAGAAATCATCTTTTTGGATTTGAATGTTGCTGCATTATCAATAATTATCTTTTGGGGACATCCAAATATTGAAAGAATGTTATTTTCTAGGAAGGAAATAATGACTGTATCAGTGGCTTGTCTGGAGGGTATGGCTTCAGTCAACTTTGTGAAATAATTAGTGGAAGTTAAAATCTAATTATGTTGGCCTCAAGATGGAGGGTGAATTTCACCAATGAAGTCTAAACCCCATTGTTGAAATGGCATCTCAATTGAAATAGGCTTTAAAGCCAGGGGTAACAGTTTTTTATTACCCTAAAAAATTTGGCACTTATGACATGATGTAACAAACTTTTTGACATCAGCAAACAAGGTAGGCAATTAAAAACCAGCTCTCAGGATCTTTTCTGCAATAGTTTTCCAGTATAAATGTCCTCCACAGTCAGCTACATGAAATTATTCAAGTATTTTGTCAGCTTCTTCCTTTAATTTTTTTTTAATAAAATCCCACTATGATCTCTCCAAAAAAGTACATTATCTAAGATACAAAATCTTACTGCCTTAAGTTTTAGAAATCTAGCTTTAGTTCTTCACAATCCAGGAGGAGCTTGTAAGTTTTGTAATACAAATATGATATCTGTTTACCAAGGCAAATCTGAGAAGGCTTCACTGATCTTTGGAGTCGCCATCTCTTTCAGATCATCTACTTGAGCAATAAAATTTATATCTAGGGCATTACAATTCGATTCAGCCATAAGGCTGGCTAATCCTTGACCTTTAATGATCTTGGTGGCTTTTATCTTAATGAGCTTGGTGGGTTTTATCTCTATGTCATATTTTAAGATAGTGGCAATCCACTTACCTCTTCTTCCATCAAGACCATCCTGAGTAAGAATGTCTTTTACTATAGAATTTGGGACATAGGTTATAATGTGTGAATAGAGAATATAAACTTTGAAGTCTTTAATAGCCTTTACCAAAGTTAAGGCTTGTTTCTCCATGATGTTATAATTCAAAGGGGCATCTCTAAGGGTCTTACTAAAGAAAGCTATGGGTTGTTCAAATCCTTGATCATTTTTCTACAATAAAATTGCAGCTATGGTGTGTTCTGAAGAAAATGAAAAAATTATGAAATCTTTTTTAAAAGAAGGCTTATTGGGACTGGAGGTTTTATTAAGGCCTTCTTAATGGATTCAAATGAATATTTGGCCTCAACAGTCCATTTAGGAACTGATTCTTTTTTAAGCATGTTGTTTAATTCTCTAATTATCTCAGCTAAGTTAGATATGAATCTTCTTAAAAAAATTATCTTGCCTAGAAAGGCTTTTCATTATTTGATATTTCTTGGTAGACTGATGTTTAGAATTTCATCTATCCTAGTAGGATCTATTCTAATTCCTTCTTTTGAAATTATGTGTCCAAGTAACTTTCCTTCTTCTAGTCCAAATAAAATTTTCTTAGGGTTTAAAGAGATGCCAAATTTCCCACATTTAACAAAAACTTGTCTCAGATGATCCAAGTGTTCATTATCAGTTTTGGAAAACACAGTAATTTCATCTAAGTAAATTACTAAGAAATCATGTATTTCCTTTCCAAAATCTATGTCCATAGCCTTTTGAAAGGTTGTCCCTGCATTCATTAGACCAAAAGGAATTTTTACATACATAAAAGTGCCCCAAGGAGTAGTAAATGATTTTTTATTTTGGTCTTATTTTTGGACTAAGATCTGGTTGTGTCCTGAAAAACTATCTAACAGTTAAATCCTAGAAGAACCTACTACCCTTTGTATTATGTGATCCATTTTAGGTAAAGGGTAATTATACTTTAAGGATATGTTAGGTCCCTATATTAATAGTGTAGTCCCTTATTATGTTAGTGTAGCCCCCCTTATTGTTATTTTTGTACTCCTGTAACCCCAATATTGTTATTATTGTGCCCTTAAATTATTATTGTTAAGTCAGCTAGGATTACATTGTGGCCCCATGGACTCCTATATATAGAAGGAGGTTTTGGTCATTTGTAGCATCCAAGAATTGTTCATTTATGTAATGTATTGGAGGTTTCCCCCTCTAAGTGGCTTATTTCTAAGGCGTTGATATCTCTTTTCTTCTATTTTTGGAGCTGGTTTCACAACATTTGGTATCATAGCTTTGGATTCTAGGGTTTCGCTGCTCCAAATAGGTCATCATGACATTTTCGCTATAATTTTTTTTCCACAAAGGGTCAAAAGCTGAAATGTTTAGAGTGCGAATCTGCAATCTTGAGGAACATCCTCACAAAATTTCAGAGCTTGGATTGCAATATTTTTGGAGATGTGGTCTGTGGAAGGTAGGTCATTTTGCAGGCTCCTGAATTTAACCTAAACAGGTCATCATGGAATTTTCGCTATAAATTTTTTTCTACGAAGGTTAAAAATGTGAAATGTTTAGGGTGCGAAGCTGAAATCCTAAGGAAACTCGTTGAAAAATTTCAGAACTTGGTTCGCAACATTTACAGAGATATGATCTGTGGAAGGTAGTGATTTTTTAGGCTCCCGAATTTCATCTCAAAGAGGCGATCGTGGGAAAAGATTCATAACTCTCTCTCTGAGAATTAGATTGGAGTGTCGTAAAAATTTGTCGCAAGTACATAGACTGTAGTTTCTTTGCTATCAACTTTAGAGACAAAGGACAAAACAGTGAGATGTGGCAAGTCGTACAAGTTCACTCTACTGAACCAGTCCATAATTAGGTCATTGTGGGGGATTGGACATAACTTTGTCTTGGAGAATCCAAATCAGGTCAGACCTGTGGCATTCAAATCATAATTCAGAGGGCTACCTCAGTGCCAAATTTCAGCTATTGAAGAGCCACAATCACAGAGATAATAGAATTTCAATATCGAGCTCCTCAAAAGCAAGAAAAATGTGTGTATTTTTTTTCTAAATTGCATAAGTCTTGTTTGAAGAATCAATTTGAATTTATTACAAGGGCATATTGTAGAATAGATACTAGTATTGGGTTCTAAAAAATGCCTCATAAAAATAATTCAACACCCATTAAGCCTTCAGAAGGCTCTACTATGACTCATGAAGATGAAGAATTGCAACATGATGTATCAAAATTACAAGAGCAAGTGCACCAAATTTCTCTCTTGCAAAGAGCAACAAAAAATGAAATGGAAGTTTTGAAGAAAGGCGTGGAAGTGAAGATGGATGGTTTGAAGAAAGGAATGGAATATAAGATAGATGGCATGGAAGCTGGCATGGAATATAATATGTATGACTGGAAGCTAAGATGGAAAACATGAAGAATGATCTAAAAGCAGACATGGAAGGTTTGAAAAATTTGATACAAGAAATGTTTCCTAATGGTGAAAATATAGTAGAGGAAACTCATGATGAGAACAAAATAAATGTTAATCGTGATTTCATAAACTCTAATGTTGGCGGTAAGAACCACCATATTCCAAAAATGGATATGAGGAAGTTTGATGGAAAGCATCCTGTAACATGGATACTACAAATGGAGCAATATTTTGATCTCCATAATGTGCAAAACACAGAAAAGGTAGGCATTGCAAGTTTACATTTAGAACAAAATACATTTGTATGGTATCGATGGCTTTGCTCCTGTAAAAAAATTGTCACTTGGAAAATTTTTTAGGAGGAAATGATAGCACATTATGAGGATAGAAAGAGCAACACCTTCTTTAGCCAATTGATAAATCTCAAACGAAAGGGTTTAGTGGGGGAGCACATTGAGGACTTCCAAAAGTTGATAATAAGGGTAACTGATATTCCAGAGGAACACATGACTGATCTCTTCATAGGTACTTTAAAATATAACATCTAAAATGAAGTTTTCGTTTTGGAACCTGATTCATTAGAGAAGGCATTTAGGTTGGCAGGAAAAACTGAATGTAAAATTATGGTGACAAGGCAGCCTACCACTCACTTCTATAAAGAAGGAAGTTTTGCTATGCCTAGATTTCAACAACCTACAAGGTTGACACCACAACAATTGGAAGAAAAAAGAGCAAACGAGCTTTGCTACAGTTGTGATAGCAAATACACTAAAGGTCATAGGTGTGCTGAGAAGAAATTATTTTACATAGTTTGTGAGGAGGAAGAAGAAAATGAACAAGAAGAGGATATACACCAGGAACCAACCCTAGAAGAAGAAGAAATGAGTCCGACCATATCATGTAATGCATTGGAAGGAATTACAACTCCTCAAACTCTCAAGATAGAAGGAAATATCAAGAAGAAAAAGGTAATAGTGTTGATTGATTCAGGTAGTACCCATAATTTTATTCATTATAAGGTAGCTAAGGAATTGAATTGTTTCCTATACCCAACACCAGAATGTCAAGTGATGGTTGCAAATGGAGGAACTATAAATTGCTCTAGAAAATTCCATAATATCAAGCTAGCCATGGGGGAATATGTATTGAATATTCCAATGCTTTCCATCCCAATGGGAGGTGTTGATGTTGTACTAGGAGTACAATGGTTACAATCTTTAGGGACTGTAGCTTTTAATTTTCAAGAACTTTTATTGAAAGTTTTTTTGGAAGGAAAGGAAATCGAATTACGGGGTATCACAAGGAAGCCAGGAAAGATAATAATCTCTAATGTCATGACAAATCTTCTAAAGAAAGAACAACGGGGCGTAATTGCACAATTATGCTCACTAGAAGTTCCAACATCAAAATCATCTATTTCTCCATATCTCCAGAAAGTCTTGGACAATCATTCCAAGGTTTTTGATACTCCCAAAGGACTCCCACCTATTCGTTATCATGATCATGTTATTCATTTGATTCCAGGAAGTGTTCCTCCAAACATTAGGCCTTACAGATATCCTTATGTCCAAAAGAGTGAAATTGAATGTATGATTGCAGAAATGTTAGAGGCTGGTATAATTCAGCCTAGTCAAAGTTCTTTCTCTACTCCAGTAATATTGGTGCACAAAAAAGATGGATCATGGCGCATGTGTTCGGATTATAGGGAGCTCAATAAGCTCACTATTAAAGATAAATTTCCAATTCCCGTGATTGATGAATTATTGGATGAATTACATGGAGCAATTTATTTTACCAAGTTGGATCTTCGTTCAGGATATCATCAAATTAGAATGAAGACTGAAGATATTCTGAAAACAACATTTCGAAATCATGAGGGTCATTATGAATTTTTGGTCATGCCTTTTGGCCTTACCAATGCACCTTCTACATTTCAAGGGTTGATGAATTCCATTTTCAAGCCCTTCCTTAGAAAATTTGTGCTAGTATTTTTTGATGATATACTAATCTATAGCAGGTCTTGGAAGGATCATGTTGAACATGTTGACAGGGTGCTCAAACTATTGCAGGAGAAACAATTATATGCAAAAACATCCAAATGTTTCTTTGGAGTACAAGAGGTGGAATATCTGGGTCATATTGTATCTCACGAGAGTGTTAAAGTAGACCCTAACAAAATTAAAGCCATTAAGGAATGGAAAGTCCCCACAACCATAAAGAAGTTGTGAGGATTTCTCGGGTTAACAGGGTATTATCGCAAGTTTGTTAAGAATTATGGGAGAATAGCAACACCTCTAACAACACTATTGAAGAAAGATGCATTTTCATGGACTCCTGAAGCAACTAAGGCCTTTGAACATCTTAAAGAGGCAATGTGCCTAGCACCAGTCTTAGCTACGCCAGACTTCACAAAAACCTTTATTGTGGAATGTGATGCCTCAGGAAATGGAATTGGTGTTGTTTTAATGCAAGAAGGAAGACCCATTACTTTTGAAAGTCGTTCAATCAAAGGAAAGTATTTACAAAAGGCTATTTATGAGAAGGAAATGTTGTAAATACTACATGCACTAAATAAATGGAGATCTTACCTAATGGGAAGACACTTCAAGGTAAAAACTGATCATGATAGTCTTAAACACTTTTTGGAACAAAGACTATCTTTAGAAGAGCAGCAAAAATGGGTCACAAAGATTTTGGGTTATGACTTTGAAATTTTATACAAAAAGGGGAAGCTAAATGTTGTTGCAGATGCACTCTCAAGAAAGGATGAAGAGGTGGAAGCATTGCTTTGTGCCATTTCAATTATCCAACCAGATTGGATAACCGAAGCAAGGGATGAATGGAAGAAGGACGAAGAAGTGTGGAATCTCATTCAAAAGTTGCAGCAAGATCCTAGTACATCTAATACATTTAGTTGGAAAAATGATTCCTTATGGTACAAATATCACTTATATATTTGCAAGAATTCTGAACTAAAACAAAATATTCTTTTGGAATTGCACACTTCTCCTTTTGGAGGACACTCAGGATTTTTAAAAACTTACCATAGGGTGAAGAATTTTTTTTTTTGGGATGGCCTTAAATATGATATTCCAAAGTTTGTGGTAGAATGTTTGGTTTGCCAGCAAAATAAAGTTGAGACAATTAAGACCCTGGGTCTTCTACAACCTTTATCCATTCCATGTCAACGTTGGGAGGATATTTCAATGGATTTTATCATAGGTTTACCTAAGTCTGAAGGAAGGAGAGTCATCATGGTGGTAGTTGATAGAATTTCCAAGTATGCACACCTTTTTGCATTATCTCATCCATTTAAATCGAGTACAGTTGCCACCGCATTTATGGAAATAATTCAAAAGCTACATGGAAACCCAAAGATTATTGTAAGTGACAGAGATCTCATTTTTACAGGAAATTTTTGGACGGAATTATTTTCTTGTTTGGGTACTCAACTAGCTTATAGCTCATCTTATCATCCTCAATCCGATGTTCAAATAGAGATAGTGAATAAATGTTTGGAAGGATATCTTTGTTGTTTTGTATCTAATAAACAAGCATAATGGGTCAAGTGGTTACCTCTCGATGAATGGTGGTATAACACTTCCTTGCATACTGCAGCAAAAATGACCCCATTTATGGCACTTTATGGATATCATCCATCATCCATCACATCTTATTCAAGGGAAAATTATAGGGTTCAAGCAGTGGAGGATCACATCGAGCATCAACAATAAGTTCTCCAACTCTTAAAGGATAACCTAAATTTCGCACAAAATTGAATGAAAAAACAGGAATATCAACATCGCAGTGAGAGAATTTTTGATGTGGGAGAATGGGTATTTTTACGGCTAGAACCATACAAAAAAATGTCCCTCAAGCAAGCTAATAAGGATAATAAATTATCGCCAAAGTACTATGGTCCTTACAAGGTTTTGCAAAATATTGGTATTATGGCATACAAATTGGAGCTTCCTGCTTCTTCGTGAGTGCATCCAGTTTTCCATGTTTCATGCTTAAAAAATGTTATAGGGGACAAACTTCCAGTTCAAACAATATTCCCAGAACTTGATGAGGAAGGAAAAACCATATTCGAACCTGAAGCAGTCATGAAAACAAGAACTCGACAACTAAGGAATCGATCAATTTCAGAGTATCTCATCAAATGGAAGAACTTACTCATTGAAGATTCTACATGGGAGGATGATAATTTTATACAAAAGCACCCAGAGCTACTAAAGCGTTGAGGACAACACTTGTTTGAATGAGAGGGGAATGTTAGGTCCCTATATTAATAGTGTAGTACCTTAATATGTTAGTGTAGCCCCCCTTATTGTTATTTTTGTACCCATGTAACCCCAATATTGTTATTATTGTGCCCTTAAATTATTATTTTTAGGTCGCCTAGGATTACATTGTGGCCCCATGGACTCCTATATATAGAAGGAGGTTTTGGTCATTTGTAGTATCCAAGAATTGTTCATTTATGTAATGTACTGGAGGTTTCCCCCTCGAAGTGGCTTATTTATAAGGCATTGATATCTCTTTTCTCCTATTTTTGGAGCTGGTTTGAGGTTTTGGTCATTTGTAGCATCCAAGAATTGTTAATTTATGTAATGTATTGGAGGTTTCCCCCTCGAAGTGGCTTATTTTTAAGGCGTTGATATCTCTTTTCTTCTATTTTTGGAGCTGGTTTCACAATAGGATACTTTGTTAAGATTTCTAAAGTCAACACATAATCTAATCTCTCTTGTTTTCTTTCTTGTTGGAACTAGGTTGAAAACCCAACCAGAATATCTTATTCATGAAATTATTTGAGCATCATACATTCTTTTCACTTCTTTTTCTATCAAAGGTAATAGAACAGGGTTAATCCTTCTCAACTTTTGTTTGAAGGGATTTTGATATTCTTTTATTGGAATTTTATGTTGAATTATGTTTGTATCATAAGATTTGAGATCTTCATAACTCCAAGCAAACACATCTTGATATTCCTTTAAAAGAGCAATATATTTATCCTTTTCTTTTTGAGGTAAGATTTTAGAAAGTTTTATCATTTTGGGTTTTAACTCTGTACCAATATTGCATTCTTCTATATCAGATCTAACTGGTTCCATCTTAGGTTTTCTAGATACATCATTGCAATCAAAAAGATATTCTAAAGGAGTTAAACCTTTGGGTAAGAAATTATCCTTAAGATTCAATATGTTAGATTCATCATTAACAATTTCTTCAATCTCTACTTTCTCTAAGTTATCAATATCTGACTGACTAAATCTAGTCGCTTTAGAAAACTTTACTTTTTTTATATCTAATTTATCTAAATCTATTTCACAATCCAAATCTTTATCTATAGTACAATCTGTATGTATATTACAGTTCTGAAATTCACCTTCAATGTTCATAAACTTGTAAATCTGTTCATCTTGAGAAAATATTTTCCAATACTTTAAGTTATCTAGAATTATTGGTCTATGCTTGACTTCAGCATTATATCTGTGATTAGGTTGGAATGGTAAATTTCATGTACTAGCAAAGGTTGCTAGACAATGAGCTTGTATATTTTGTTTTCTAGGTATAGCAGCAAATTTACGTTCCAATAAATCATCAGTTAAATCTAGCACAATTTCTCTGTATTTTCTTAATCTAGCATTGTAAACAGAATATATTCCATTTATTTTGTTTATGATCAACTCTGAATCTCCCATGATTAGTATTATTTTACCTATTGAGTTCCTCATAATTTGGAGTCCTAGAATGAGGGCTTCATAATCAGCCATATTATTGGTACACTTAAAATTGAGTCTGAAAGCATGGCCTTCTGAGTGATTAGTCTCCATGTTGGTTATCCAAAATCCTACTCCTGCTCCTAACTTATTAATAGCACCATCAAAGTCTAAATTCCATAAGGATTCATGAAAGATATTATCATTGTTTTGTGTTTTCTTTTTCTCTATTAGTTTAGTTTGGATTTCATTAGTTATAGAGTTACATAAGATAAAATAATAAGGGTTAGTTGGTGTAGAATAAATTGGGTAATTTATAGATCTTTCAGCACTACTGACCATATACTTCATCAGTGTTTCCCTATATAACTTCTTAGGGTGGACAAAAACTGATATAGTAGCATAAGACATGTGTAATTGTAGAGATCCCTGTAACTTTGCTCCCCATGAGCGAGAAAGTAACATTCCATATTTAGGTGGGATATCAGCTACTACAATGTCCATTAATATACTCTTACCAGGATACTGAAATAGCGTTACACATAAATCTTTGATTAAACCTACGCATTTAACTTTACTTGAATCAAATGAAAACAAATGCTTATAAGGTCTTGTGATTTCTAAATTCAGAGTTTTGATGATGGCTTTGGGCATTAGATTATGAGAAGCTCCTGAATCTAGCATTGCGTTGTGTAAAATTTGATCATGAATTGTAAGACTGATATAAAATGGAGGAACTACACCATCTGCATGTTTTCCATTTATATATGGGCCAAAAATCAACTCTGGTTGATCATCATTTAAGTTTATGGAATCTTCTCCATCGTTTAAGTTTAATGTCTCAGAAATGGTTGATTTATACAAGTCATGTTCTACCAATTCTGTTAAAGGAATTAATATTTTTAACTTTTCAATCTTAGTTTGAAAATTAAATGAAGGTTCAGATTTATTGATTTGCATTAATTCTTCCTTAGTAACTATAATTTGGCTTGGTTTTCCTTGTGTTTCTACAATTATATTTTCATTTTCATTTGGTTTGACATTCTCTGTTTGGGTTTCTTTTGTTTTACTGCTCCTAACTTTATTTTCAGGGATTGTTTGTGAAGCAGTAGAAGTTCTTTCAGATTTAGAATTATCAATAGGTGTTTTTGAAGTAGCAGTTTTTGGATCTACTGATTTAGGATCAGTAGAGGGTATTTTAGGATCTAAATTTTCTGATTTAACTGGATTAGAAGCTTCTGCATCAATAGATTTCAGTAAATCTTTAGTATTTTGAGCAACTTCATCAGTAATATCAACAATTTTAGGGCTTGATGTATTTTTAGGACTGGTAATGTTTTGGGAAGAAGTGGATTTTTGTTTATTTTCCCTTGGGAGAATCTGCAGAAATTTTGTTTTTGGAGCTTCTACTGTTTTCTTATTCTGTGTTTGGGAAGTTATTTTTGTATAAGACTCATTGTTTTTCTTATTTCTAAGGTTATATTGACTGTGTATTTCATTTATAGCATAATCATAACCTTGTTTATAATCAGAGGATTCACTTGAATCTAATTGGAGCTGTTGTAGTTCAAATAATTCCTAATCTTCCCAAGTGAGGAAAATAGTATTATTATCATCTATTCCCATTAGATTAATTGTATCCTCATCATCATCATTATTATTCTGAGAAATTTCAGCATAGTTCTCTTGGAAGGGGGGTCTTATTGTCTGGTCTGGGGTTGTTTCTTTTTCTTTTCTTGAATTTATGTTTTTCCTAAAATTGGGATTTCTAATTTGTTGTTGATTATCCCATTGTGGTCTTCTTTCTATATTATCTAGTCTATCCATCATTCTTTCTAGAGTTTTAGCTAACATTTCTATTTTTGTGTCTGATTTGGCATTTTATTCTTTATGGTCACTCTTCTTTCATTCCCGAGTCTAGCTTTTTTAGCTAAAATATTTACTTCTACACTAAAAACATCTGTTTGCATTTTTTCTAAGGTCTCTACATCTCTTTCCCTTAATTGATAAGCCATATCTGAATCAAATCCATCAGGGAATTTTAACATGAAAGAATGAGGAGTGGGTTTAATATTTGTAGGGATGGAATTGTAGACACTATTATATCTAGTGTAGTAGTCTTGGACTGACTCATTTGGAGCTCTTTTCATTGCATCAAATTCAGACAATATTTGGAGGGGATTCTTTTTCTTTTCCCATTTATTTAAAAACACTGTATGAAATGCAACTAATCAGTTATACTACCAGCAGCTAGATCTTTAAAGCACTTCTCAAATTCTTCTGTCAAAGTTTGTGCAAACAACCTCATTTGAGCATCTGAGTCATCAATCTCATAAATTTCAAAGAAGTATGTCATCTTAGTAATGTGCTGATGAGTAATATAATGGGTAGCGCCATCAAACTGTGGTATTTTATTCTGATAGTCTTGAGGCATGTCATGAAGCTGTTGTGGTAAGACAAGGGTAGCATACCTAGCAGCCATGGCTTGAAGCTTAGCTTGGCTAGGGGGTAAAGTAGAAGTGCTTGGGGCTGAACTGGAAATTGTAGCTGATGAACTAAAAACTATAGTTGAAGTGTTGGGAAATGAAACTGGAATATATGTGGAACTACTATGGAATTAGAATGATGTATTTGAAAAATCAGAAGGTAAACTAGTGGATATAATGGATGAAGTGGATGGTGGAAAAGTATTCTAGGTTGGAAAGGCAGTGTAGGGATAAATGGACCTGTAGATGAGTTGGTAGTGGAATTTATATATGATGTAACAACATACAAAGATGAATCTTCAGCTAGTATTATTGTGGTATGCAATTGAGAAACTGGAGGTTTGTTTGCGTAGGTTAATAACTGAGCTAATTCAATAGCTTCATCAATATCCTTGAGAATAGTAACATTAATTTATTCAAATTTAGTTTGATATTCAGCTTTCTTTGATTTAGAATTTACTGCAATAGTTTTTTGTTTTATATTCAATAGTTAAATAAAAGCAGGGTCTAAAACAACAATTTTCAAATCACTTTCAGATTTACTTTTAAATAAAGAATGCTCAAATTTTAGATCAAAGTCAATATCTTGCAAACTTACTAATTCCCTTGGTAATGAATTGACTCTTATTAATGACACTTCAGCTTCTAAATTTTCTGTCTGTTTTTTCTTTTTGCCAATTTGGTCTGGGTTGTCTACTATAACAACAGGTTTAGGATCCAAGTTAGACCTAGTATAGTAAGTTTTCCTAGAAGCCAGAATTACATTTTTTCAATACCCACAACTTATAAAAGAAATGTTAAAGTAAGGATGAATAAAATGATTTCCTTTAAGACTGATTTTATGACTGAGGATTGCTTAGTTCCCCAGTATGGTTGCCAATAATGTTATCACTCTAGTAATTCTAAAGTTGTGAGATTTTTGGTTTTTAGTGAAAGAATACTAGAGGTAACCGCAAACCTACTTCAAAATCTAGGATCTAGCCTTCCTAGGGTTCAGAGAGGGCTCTCTCTTTAAGTTTTAACTTTGTTTGTTTTGTAAAATATTAGGCTATTTTTGAATGTGCAATTTTGGTTTGGTTTTGATTGATTTGGTCTGAAATAATCACTTGAAGGGATGGATAGAGGAGATCTATTTGTCCATTGGGCTAAGGAGTCAAAATCAAGCTAACAAAACTGGGATCAAGGTCAAATGTTTTCAGGGCAAGATAGATAACCCATGGAGATCTTGGAAAGTTGTTTTTATGAGGTGGTATGATTGGGATAAAGGGAAATTAAGGATCCTTTGATCCGGAAAAGGGAACTAGTAGGGAGAGGTCAAACGAGTGAGAGAGAAATTAAGAATTCTCTACACTGGAAATCAGAGGAAAACATAGAAATGATAACTAGTTAAAAACATGGTGCTCTTAACAAATCCTGTGGTAATACTCCTAGTTATTCATTCAAATTTAGAATTAAACATAGATGGATACATGTAACAAATAAATATAACAATGAAAAGTTTGGAGAGTACTTCACTCCAAATATCTCATCATAGGAATCCTGAAGTATGATGCCAATTTAGTTTGATCCAGTCTGCTACTCAAAATTCGAACCACAAAGTCTTCAAGTCCAACAAAATGTCTATAGCAATCTCCAACAATTTTATTCCACACCAAAATACTTCTAAAGATGAAGTATTTATACATAATGTTTTACAAAATATCCTAGAAAACTTCTAGGAATTAACTTAAGAAAATAAAATATCTTTACAACAATAATAGAGACAGCTACTTAACAAATCAGCAAGCTGTCCTATTTTATCTAAAAGAAATAGAAACTTCTTTGAGGATAAGAAGAAACTGGCTACCTAGGTGTCCTCCTTGCTGGCTCTTATATGTTTTTTAGAATCTGATCTGCCTTGTCTGATACTCTTTATTTGATTCTCTTTATTCACTGATACTCTTTAAACTGATACTCTTTAACCTTCTAGTCAAAACTATTTACTGTTGTAAAATCTGTTTTGACTGAAAATCTAAAAATATTTTTTGTCTTCTTTTCATGTGTTTGTTTTTATCCTTCACAATAAATCATTGAATGACTGCCAATCCTCATTTTTAGTATTCTTTAATTTCCTAATGTTATCATCAGCTTCAATATATCTAGCAAAAGTTGGCTTGATAAAAAATAAGTGTTTGATCTCATGCTGCAAGTAAAATAAGTCTTTAAAATTTTTCAGTAAGACTTTCCCTGTTAAAATGCCTTGTCCTTGTGACTCATTTACCTGTTCCTCGGCAAATTCTCTTATCTTTTTATCATAATAATTTTGAGGCATCAGCTTATCATTAATTACCATAATGTCAGGCAATCCTCTTTGCCTCAAATTTTTGAACTTGACCATGAACCTGGTTATGGTAGTATTCATACTTTCACACTTCTCTTCAAGTTGCCTCATCAAATTTTTCTTTGTAGTGACTTTCCTAATTTCTAGGAAAGTTGCAATTATATCTATGATTTTAAGAAGGTAATCAACCTTACAGCTTGCTCTGGTTTATCATCCAACTCACTTTGAGTCTTTTGAATCTCTGCTTGGGCTGCTAGTAGTAACTCTTTTTACTCAAAAATTACCTGAATTGAAGGCCGCACATCATGGATGGCTTCAATGACATTATTCCAAAGGTAATTTCTGATGTATGATATCTGATCCATCAAAGTTAACTCCTTTTGCAACTTCTTCAGCTCTTCATTCAGTCTGATAGAATTTTGTTCATGTGTCTTTACATTAATTTGAGCTAATTTGTTTGAACTTTCAAGATTTTTTACCATCTTTGTCAACCTGTCAATCTCATTTGTCTTCAAAGACATCTCTTCCATTGCTTTCACTAATTTGCTGGCCTCATCTGGAGGATAAACTATTGTTGAGGATGAATTAGCAGCTAATGTGGTGGATGAATTCACCGGCACTGCACTAGCCAATGGAACCTTTGGTGCCAACTTTTCAACTAGAGTTGAAGGCACAACAGTAGTGACCATGGGAATAACTATAGATGGCTCTGGTATTTTCACTGTCTCCTTTTCTTTGACAAGTTTGTCCATATGCATTTCCATCTCCTTAACCTAGGTTGTCAACTGTAAGATTATATTCATCATGTCATCTTTTTCATTCTTTTCTTGTATGATTTCTTTTGTTTGAGGATGTTCACTTTAAGGAAGCTTGAGTTGTTTCCTCAAAGCTTCTATATCTTAATTTTTAATTTTTACCAATAATTTTGCTGCTTTGATATTAGCAGGGTCATATCCCACCTACAAAACTAATTCTTCTAAGGCTTTTGTCCTCAGATCCTTTGCATACAATGAGGCTTTATCCATCTTCATCTGATATTGCATGTTGGTGATAGTGTTCTCAAGCTTTTCAACACTCATGGATTTTGTTGTCACTGTGGAGTACAACATCTCTAAGCTTTGCCTATGAAAATCTATTTGATCTAATTCATGGATACTGCCAGTAGATACTTCTAGATCCAATTTCTTATTGTCAACAACTGTTTTTGGCACAGGTACTGTGGGCTACAAAACTGACATGATTGGTTTTTTTCTTGAATAATCAAATGCTGACAAGAATTTGTTTTGGTTGCCCAGCTTTTGTTTCAAGAACTGAGAATAAATTTCAGTTTTGATTTCTTCATTTTTCAGTTTGATCTATTTATATTTTTCTTTAATATCCAAATCTTTTTCCTCAGCTGCCTGTGAGGAAGAGGCTTCCATGCTTTGTTGTCTTTCTATTAACTGTGTTTCTTCATTCTGATTGTTAATGGATAATTCATTTATGATGATTTTTGCAATATCGTCATTTTTTTCTGGTGTAGTTGTATCATCTATGTCAATTTTCACCTTTTCTTTACCAACTGAACTTAATTTAGGACTTTTTTTGTAGATGAGTTTGAACTTAGTTTTAGTTTTAGCTTCTACCACATAGGCTCCTTCTTCCCTGATTCTCTTAGTAGAATTTTATGGCTGATTTGCAGTTTATAAAGTATAACTAGTATTACCTTTGTTCACTGCATCTACTAAGGTGTTTTCAGTCCACTCAATTTGATTTGCAAACTGTTCTATCTCTGGTATAGCTTCATGAATAAAATGGGTTAACTTGCACTTAACCCTTAGTTTTCTCAGGATCCCTTGTGAATCATAGTTCCAAGGAAAAATCTGTTCTAACTTATATTCCAATAATTGTTTTATTACTTATTTCTTTGGATCCCTGTGATTGCAGATGAATGGCCCTATCTGATTCTTTAGTTTAAATTGGGTTTTCTTTTTAGCTGCCATGAAATTGATGGAATCAGAGTTTAGGATCTGCCTGATATACTCTAAGGCAAAGATCCTCATTGAAGGATGTTTGGGCAATTTCTAAGGTAACAAATTTAACCCAAAAACTCTGATTTCAGTGTATTTTTCATATAAATACCAGTCACCAACCTTACTCTACTCTCACAACTACAATATCTTTTTCATTTCTTCATTTATTCTTGCATGCTCTGCTTTTGTTAACATAGTGATCACTGGATGTAGGAATAATTCTGAAAATCCTAAATAACTGAAATCTGTACATTCTTTCCTGAGCAATGTAGTCCAAAATATGACAGATAGAGGATTTCCCTCTATGTCAAGCTTTTGTAGAGTAGTTGGAAATTTCTCTGATTGGAAATATAGAAACATATGGAAAAGGAAAGAAGTATATCTAAATACTCCTTCAATTGGAAAATTGATTAATTGATAATGGATATTATCTGTGATGAAACCAGCATAGTCAAAGATTACTAATGGGAGTTGACATGGGGAGAAAGTCGATAAGAATCCCAAGATGGATTCATCAGTGTGTTCATCAGTAAAATATCCAAGGATGAATGAAAGCATGGAAATCACATGCCTTGAACCTTAAGGGAATTTGGTTGTAGAATATGGGGGATTTAGCTTAGGAATTTCCACATGTGAGAGCATAAATGTCTGAAAAATCATGAAACTCTTGGGAAAATCTAGGCCAATATACAACTGGGTTAAGGCCTCTATGGATAAAGGGACTGCTTGGGGGTTAGGCTGAAGCTGCAAAATTTGATTGATAGATTGAACAATAATGGTGAAACGGACTTTTTTTATTGGCATTGATTATGGATCTTTGATTAAGCACATAATACTTTTGACATAATCTGATGACTTCCTGGCATGGGTGAGTTAATGGGACAACATATTTGGGAAAATGGTATTCCCAAATATGGATTTCTTCTTCTTTATCTAGAGACTTTTCAAAGCACTAGTTATGGATATCTAGCAGGTTAAATTCAACAATGGGATCTGCTATTTTATAATCAATATCAGCTAGTGGGATGTGTTCAACATCAGCAACAGGTGGTTGAAGAAGATTTACCACTATGGCAGTCTTAAAAGCGATAGCAGGGGTTGGTTTAGGTACTTTGGATCCTTCATGCTTGCTTGCACTCTGCTTTTTAGGCATTTTGGGCTACCTCTGCAAGTTTAGACAGTTTGCAAGAGTAATTTTATTTTAACAGAGGATTTCTGGGAAAAATAGGCAAGGTATAGTCCCTTCTTTGGGGTTTTATGTCTAATTAGTCCTGTCAAAGAGGTTTAGAGGCTCTAGAACTGGTTTAAAATAGAAAACGAGGGTTTCCTGAGTCTCTGACATAGAGTCATAGAAGCTTTGGGTGCTTGCAGAGGTTTTTTGGTTTGATTTCAAGCTTGAGACAGTTCGTCAAAGTATGCTAAACTCACAAATTTCTTGAAAAATGGTGTGCAGCAGAGAAATAGGGTTTTTGGGAAAAATTGGATAGGGTCTGGCCTATTTTTGGGGCTTTTTGGCAGTTTCTTTTAATCGATTTTTAAATCCTAAGTATGCTTTTGTCGTTTAAAGGTCTTTTAAATCGATTTCAAGTTCAAATTTTTAGAAAAATACTTGTTATAATGCAGGTATTTGGCTTTGGAAGAGTTTTGGAGTTTTTTTACTATATTGATGGCTTCTGTAGCCTTTCTGGAGCAATGTACAACTCCTCGACAATATTCAAAGGTTACAGTGTAGATTTTGCAGGTTTTGGGCGTAGAACTGGCGAAAAAAGGCTTAGAAAGGGTGTTTTTACAGTCGGGAAGGCGCAATCATAGGTTAAATGCAGAAGAAAGGTATGGAACAAATACATTTCTAAGGTATATTATGTATATTGGTTACATTATTTATGCATTGAATGATTTCCACATCAGGTATGAGCAACGATTTCGGGATTCAATCGGATTAAAAACCAGTGGTTATCGTGCATAAATTTGGTGGTAAGTGGTATTGGGATTACCCCACATGATCCAATGATTGAAGGGCACATGGAGGAGAGATAAAACTGTGAAACAATCCATTTCACGTAGGTTTTGAGTTTGGATGATCACACATCTTTTATATGTGATATTGTATCTATGTCGTCGGATATGGTAGATCAATGCGAAGGGTCCAGATTTGTTGGGACGGTGCGCTGGATTAGGAGTTGGCCAGAGTTTCTTATATGTAGCGGAAATGGATTAACCTTTATAAAACTGTGTCTTAATAAAGTTTAAGCCTTTAAGCTTTATGAAAATAGTGGAGGGGTTTTAGTTTAAAAAACATTTACAATGGGTTGATCATGGTATAGGAGGGGTTAATATTTTTATTTAAAAAATTTGTGAAACGTTTCAAATTTTATATGCGGGCGCGATAGTATATATTATATTGTTTTCAACCTTTGAATAATTTTTAAACTATAGGGGTGGGGTATTTAAATAAAGATATGTTTAGACCAATGGGTTTGTAGGGAGGGATTTTTATAATTTGCTTGTGGGATATAAAAAATTTGGTGTAAACTCTTAAAATAGTAGGTGAAGGGGGTTATTTAGATATAAGGGAATTAATAACTAGGGGAGGGTGTAGTTAGGGTTTTAATACAATAAGTTAGGTGTTAATATAAAAAGGGTAGTGAAATGGAAATAAAACACATATTATCTCTAAGAAAAGTATAAAAATAAAGCATTTCTCATCTTTTATATTAACTCACTAATACTTAGGATAAATTTATTTTGAGGGGTTTTATGAATGATTTTGAAGGGAATGAAATTAATTATTTTAGGGTTTCAATTTTACTAAGTATGAATGTGTCTTCACTTAGGAAAAAGGGGTTTTGATGTATGAATGAAGGGTAAATGCTGATAAATGTGGGTTTAACATAGGAATTCAAAATTTTAACTAACCAGTCATCGAGCCTTGGGTCTGGTCCCAACAGAAGTCAGAGAAATGCTCTGAGCCTTTTTTACTGATAGTTTAAAATACTGAATACTTGTAGGGGAGGGGAAATTAGTGATTTTTGCCCGATGATTCTCTATAACATGCTTTCTCAACTGCTTTCTACCTACCCAACTTTATTTCTAACATTTTTTCTTCATTTTGTATGTGCATTTAGGCTTGCAACCTTTAAACATTTTTCTTTCAAAGAATAAAAATATCTAATTCTAACCTTGTTTCATCCGAGTGCTCAGATTAAACTGTTGAGCTCCTCATTATTCTCTACCTATCTACTGATTTGTGAAGTTTAAACTGTTTGAAAAATCTTTATTCTTTATCTAAAACATGAAAAGTTAATATTAAACTGTTTAACTGATCATGATTATGGCATTTATTAACACTCTGCACGTAATCATTATTATTGCAGTAAAGTAAAAAGTAGTGGCATTTGATCTTTCTCACTTTCATGTCTTATTTTCCTCTTTTTTTCTTTTGGGGTTTATATTTTTATAAGTCCTTTGATCTTTCTTTTAGGACTTTTTACCCTCTTTTTGGTTTTTTATAATTTTTCATTTTTTCAAAATATGGGAAAACAACTTGCAGAAAGCAAGGTATGTACATATTTTACAAGAATATCAAATTCAATTCAAAATTTATGAACCCTATTATTATAGGACCCTAACAGATCCAACCCCTAGTATCAGTTTAGATGATGAAACAAAAGATATGTCAGAAGATGAGTCGCAGGAAAAATCAATTCAATGTTCATAAAATTCACAACACAAGTCTCAAAATTCAAATCATTCTAATAATGAATTTGAAAGTAAAAATGAGAGCCCTGAAAAGATAATTGAAGATGTAATCAAAGGAATTGATATACATAATGAGGAAGAAATTAGTGAAGCTAAATTATTAAAAGCATCATCAAAATAACTTCAGCAAGTTCGAACTACACTTGAGAAGACAATGAAATCTCAAGTAGAGAATTTGGGCACATAATGGAAAAAGTTTACTCAAGTACTACAGACACCACTTAATCATAATCTAGAAGAATTGACAAGTTTTCACACTCCTGAGAAAACTCAGAAACTAGCAGAAACAACATCGACACTTCAGCAAACCCCATAGGTTCAATAAAAAGAGATCATCCCAGCCTACCCAACATAAGAAATCATTTTAAATATTGAGGAAATAACTCCACTGGACATTTTCTATAGTCCTAGTCACAAAGTTGTGGTAAAGAGGAGGAAAATAAGAAGAGTTGATGAAACGGTGACAACTCTCAATAATGAATCAATAGATGTTGTTTGGAAAGACACTTTTGTCAATCCAATAGAACATCTTACCAAAATGTCACAATTTGCAAGGGTATATGAAAATGTCACGATGCATAAACCAACATAACTGCAACTTCTGCTGAGACAGAGAGAAGATATAGTTCAGGAGCTGGAAATACAACTAGAACAAGAAAATCATAATGGAAATAAACAATTTGAGATGAAAATGGCACAATGCCAAAAGGAATTCGAAATATTTAAGTTACAACATCAAATACAAATATCTGAGAAGGATACACAGATAGAGATAGTAATGGATAATATTAAAATCCAACCTCAAATAAAATAGTTCATAAAAGAGGCACTAGAATGGAATACAAAGTTTAAACAGAAGCAGGAGACCTTTTGTTAGCAAATCTCAGCTACCAATTCATATTGTGAAACAAGTAAAGTCTTAACTCAGCAAGTGGAAAATAGAAGATTGGAATGTGAAAAGATTCATAAGAAAATTTATAAATTCATTTTATGGCAAGAATATGACAAAGGAAAGGAATATGATCTCCCAAAGGTTGAAAAATTTCATAAAGATATTTTATTTAAATACTGCGAGATGCAGTTGAGACAAGGAAAGAAAGCAACATCAAAGGTAGAAAACTTAGAAAATGAGATCATTGAGTCTGTCAATGGACAACTTCATAACGCTAAGCTTGTTAAAGAACATACATTCGAAAAAATCCCAAAGGTAAAAATATTGGAGACACAGTGGAAATAAAGCATCGAGACATAGGCATAATCTATCAAGAAGATAACAAAATTAGATCAAGAAAATTACTGGAACTTCTTAATCAAACCACATCACTAGTGCATGACTCTCTAATATTTAACTAGTTCCACTAGAAAAGTGTTGTCGTCACTCTCAAATGTCATGTTTAAAGGCCAAGTCATATCCAAGATCACATAGCCAACTTAGTTAAAGCCGATGATAGACATCTCAGAGATCAAATGACGAAAGAAGATAAGCCCACTTAAGCAATATTGTTATCTTTTATTGCAAGATTGTAGTCTAGTTTACTTATTACGAGGAAGGTTGTTTGAAGGCTCCTCAAATTTTTATGTAATAATATATTTTTGACATATTTAGTTTTGTATTTAAACCCTTCTCATGCATTTTTTGAAGGGTCCATAATTTTATCAAAGAATAATTTGTGAAATATTGCACTTCTGTATTTTTATGAATTCCTTTGATGAAATATATGGAATAGGATCTACTTTTTGGAAAATTGAATATGCTTTACTTAAATTTCATTCATGTACTCTTAAAGTATATTTTAATTGAAGGGAAGCAGATCAATATTGTGGATTTCATGAGCAGAACTTATCATATATGGTACGTTTATCTTATGATTAATTCTTGATTATGATTTTACAGTAATTTATTTTTATATTGTGATATGTATGTAGTTTGACTTACAGTTTATCATTCGTGCATTTTTGTAGAATGTTTCATTTGTAATTCCTTATTATATACATAATGCAATTGATAGATGTGATAAACTACACATAATTATTTTGATTAACTATTTAGTCAAGATAATCAGTTTACATAATTTTCATCTCTTTCAACAATTGAATGATCTTTATTACTTTTTTCTATAAGACATATTTATAGATCACATCAATGGTAATTTTTCCTGGGTTATAGATTAAATTAAATAAATATATTAAGTAGATGCATATGTTTTTTTATTTAGATATATTACTTTCATTAGTCTAAATTCATTTATCATTACACATTGTATCAAAACCTACCATTACCATATCAATCTCTTTATTGGGAAACTGTTCCTATTATCCCTAGTGGGAGCCACTACAAAAAATAGAAAAGGATTTGATTTAAGGTTTAGATTGGGTGGTTATCCCCCATGTTGTTGCAACGAGATTCTAGGACTTCAACAATTTGGCACTAGAAGGAGGGCCAATTGTGAATGGCAAGGAAAACCGATAAAAAATATAGAAGCCATCCTAATAGTCGTTCTCCATCTAGATCCCCTCCAAATTTTGGATCCCCATATAGAATTACTAATTTAAGATCAGAAGTTGAAAAATCTTCTCCAAATCCCCTATTAGATCTCATAAGTTTCTTTCTTCAAGCTATCAATCTAAATCACCGGAATTTCAAACTTTTATTGAGAAGTTAGAACAAATCTCCATTTTAGTTGAAAAGTGTGCAATACCACAACTATCTGAAGAAAGTGTTTCATCTATGATAAAACCTAGAAGAATCATGAGTCATTCTATACATGAGAAAATTGGACTTCTCCTGTGGAATTCCCCATTACTTCTTCCTGAAATAATACCAAGAAATCTAAATCACAAACATCTATTAGTGATATTTTTTCCAATTCGTCATCTCAACTCCATTCACTTCCCCCACACATTATAACAACTCTCACTCACACTACTGGTGCTAGTTCCTCTAGTTTAGGTAGTCATCCTGACTCTTCTTCCACTCACATCCCATCCATGTCTTCATCCACCCAAACTACTACAATCATGGCAGGACAAAAAATACCACCATGTGTACAACCATGGAATAATCGAGGAGTTGTATCAATGGAAACTCCTCTTCACCCACTTCCTAAGTATCTAGAAATATGGTTACCCAAATTTGATCCTGATGGTGGTATACCAACAGAATTACATGTCCAAAATTATATGTCAGCCATCAATTTAAAAGAGGTAACTAAAGAAGACTGTGTGGTAAGATTGTGTCCATATACTCTTATAGGTTCTGTAGGATCCTAGTATTTTTCATTACCTGCTTGATCTATAAATAGTTGGGATATATTTAAAGAAAAATTCTTAGCTAATTTTGGAGATGACAGAACCATTGCATCACTATTAATGACTTATCAAATCTCAAGGCTAAAACAAGAGAGAAAATCAAAGATTTCAGTTCTAGATTCAATAAACTACTCAATAAAATCCCTGCTACATCAGTTTTTGGTGCTGAAGCTCAAATCTAGTGGTATATCGCTTCTTTTCCCTCTAATGTAACCATTTTTGTAGTAGAGAGAATTTAGCAACATTAACAGAAAATGTAATATTCCCAATTAGCCATGAGCTACTTGGAATATTAATTTTTGTTTTGCTATTTTTTTTTATGAATAAAAGGACAATGGAGGTCAATAAGTCTCCTTAATAATGAATAAAATCAATGCCAATATGAAAAGACAACATCTTGGCAGCTTAATTGAGCACCCTTAGGTGTGAAAAGGGGCTGGAGCACCTTGACTGGGTCAACTTTGACCAAATCAACAACGTTGTCATGGAGGAGTGGCATTCAATGAGGGATAACACAGTTTTAGATGGAGACTCTTTGCATGGAAGTAGTGTCATTAACGATTGGGGATTAAGGTTTGGAAGCTCATATCTTATAAAAGGAAGAGGATGGAAGCCATATTATTCAGTTTAGGATATGTTGATATTTGGATATATGGTCTATTTAGACATATATCTTTCTTTGGCTGTTTAACTAAGATTGCAAGTGTTGTTTAGCACTAGGTGTTCCTGGTCGGGAATCCCACCTCTATCGTTGACAGGCCTCTTGGTAGAGAATCCTACTTCACTTCCAAATTCAGGCTTAAGGCCAAGCGTCATCTTACATCTACAACACATATCCTATTGAGGGTTGAGTTGTGTTGCAGGTTGCAGCAGTGGAGACCACAGTTGGTTCACTTCAATACTTATTTTCATTGGAGAAGGGTTTCTTTCCATTGGGAGGATAGTAAGGAAGGCCCTTGGGCTTATTTTCAGATCTTGGCATCAGGCCACATATTTATTTTCCCCTACAGTGCAGATTTTGTCTTGGACTTCGTTATTTTGAGGGAGGAGTTGTAGGGTGGTTTCAGTACACCATTTGGGGAAGAGGTTTTCTAGTGAAGGGATTATCCATTCATATAGAGGATCCATTGGAGGAGGTTATATTTCTTTCTATATCAAATCAGCCACACTTTCCAGATTTATATGTTGGAGTGAATCTTTAGCCCTAGGGCTTTGATTCCCATCTTGTATATGGTGTATTTCTAGAAACCCTTGTTGGGGTCTTCATTGGAGGTTATATAGTGCCTAGATCTGTATTAGATATATATTTTGAGGCAATATAAGCCCTCTAAATTTTTTTTACTCATTTTTTGTAGTAGTGCTTTTAAAATTTCATTGTAGCAGTCTTTCGACATTTTTATTTATAGTAGCAGTACCTCTTTTGAGGGTTTTTCCATTGGAGGCTTGTTATATCTTGTTGTACATTTTATGGCCCATTTATTATGCATATTTTGCTGCTTATTTTAATATTGGAAGGTCTCCATATTGGCCTCTTGCTTTTATATGACGATTAACACTACTATTCCAACATTTTTCACTATATTCCTGCTTTTCCAATTTGGGAATATTGCAGTGGTATCAGAGCATAATATTGGCACATATTGTGCATCTTGAAAAGCCAATATGTCATTTGAAGAAGGAGATCCTCTCACAGATAGAGAGAGAAGGCATCTTAGAATAATGAACCAGAAGTTTGATTATACAAATGACAAAGAAGACAAGGGTGGAACCCCTTTATTAGGAGAATATGAAGAGAAAGAGTTTCATAATATTCTTCTCAAAGCTATGCAATGCACTTCTAGAGAAATAAAGGATATGAGGATGGATAGATACAAGGAATCCCCTAAAGGATTTAAACATGGTGAGTGCTCCGACATTTCTCATCATTGGAGTGATCAACCAGTGGAGCAGCAAAAAGTTTCCCAACGATCTACAATGCCTACATTCTTATCAGTGGGAAATGAAGGGTTTCAAGAACAAGAAAATCTTGAAGAATATTTCATGGAGTATGAGTCTCAATCTCATAGATTCAAGGACAACTTGAGTTTTCAAGAATTTTGTCATATCAAGGACAATAGGAGACCCAGGCATCACAATAGAGGTGGAGGATTAATTCAAAATCATGATCTACACCGCACTATGGGTAGATTTTTCTTACGCAACTTTGATGGGTCATCTAAATGCACTGCGAAATCATGGGTAGAGAAGCTTGACATCTACTTCCAGTTGAACAAAGTTCTAGAGATAAAGGCCATTAAGATAGCAACACTGCACCTTGAGGGTGAAGCACATGATTGGTGGTTCCATGGCTTGTCCACATTGGGTCATGCCAATTTTACTACATATTCAGAGTTCAAAAAGAGGTTGGTGGAGAGGTTTGATAAAAGATATCCTGAGGCACCACTTGTGGGGCTTGTAAATATCAAACAATTAGGTAATCCATAAACTTATATTTCTGAATTTCTAAAACTTTCTGTTATGGTTCTTGATTTATCTGCAGCAATAAGGGTCTATATGTTTGTTGATGGGTTAGAAGAACCTCTTTATGGGTTGGTTAAGTCTACCAAGCTCACTACCCTTCAAGATGCCATTGAAAGTGATAGAGATCTACAAGATGCCTTGCCAAAAGAAAATGCAACATTTCATTAAAATCCCTCTTTTCCATCAAAGGAAAAAGATGTGAAGGCTCCTCTTTCAAAGGAGAGCCAAAATAAAAAATCTCTTGATGATGATGTTCGAAGGGACTTGAGGAGGAAGAAGATTTTCTTCACATGCCAAGAATCTTGGGCACTCGGACATAAATGTGCAACACGAAAGGCACACTACATGGAGGTCTTCTTAGATGATGAGGAGGAAGAAGAAGAAGAACAAGAGAAGGGTCATAGTGCTGGAATAGCAAGAGATGATCCACCACCACTAGAAGGTAAGGATGGAGCAATTTCTCCAATTAGAAGGACTCTTTCATCATTAATAATGGTACCTAAATATCATGAAAATTCCACACAAGAAACATAGTTGGATTTGTGCAGTGGAAGTAGGGACATGATAGCCCCATCTATTATGCATATGAGATTGGCCCATGAGACATCACTGTTTTGTGGAAAACCACTTGGGAGGCCACCTGATCCAAATTTCGTGAGACATGTCTCACATCATGATGCACCATTCATAGATCCAGGAGGAATGGGAGCATTAGAAGGCCATGGTACAATGCTAAGAGTCTTGGGTAGACTCAAGGAGGAGGGAGACATTCTCCCAACATCATCAGTAGCCACTCCCATTTCAGACTCTGCGTTGTGGGAGGAGCAACATGGGAAGGATAGTAGCCTTCCAACACATACCTTTGGCATGGGAGATTTCAAGGAGGAGGACATCCATATGACATATGTTCTTTGTGATAGATCAACAACGTTGTCACTATGGAGGATATATCCCTATTGGAAATCCCAACTGTTGGTGGATTATTCCAAGGATATTTTTACGTGCATGATACTTGATGACCAAATTCAAGAGGAGGGATATCCAGTCCAAGATGAATTCATCTATTATCATGATAAGATATTCTTATCTAGAGCCTCCAAGCTCAAGGAGAAGTTACTACAAGCTTCACATGAATACTATCTCTTCAGCCATACTTATTCCATGAGAACCTACAACACTATCATGGAGAGCTACACTTGGGAAGGATTTGAAGAAGAACTATATCAGAATTTGAAAAGATGCATGGACCATGTGGAGATGGTCTATGTAGTAGTTATCACAACCACTTCTTTCCTCTTTTGGAATGAGAGGGGATCTACCTATGGACCACTCCATTTGTATGAGCAAAAATTTTGGTAAGGAACGTGCTTATGTACATGACGTTTCATTTGATGATTATTTGCATTCCTTTACCATGTATATGCATGCCATTACTCTAAGGAGAAGCATTCTTCCATATAAACTTCATGGCCAACTTTGGGCCATAAACATTTTTGAACATGGTCACTCCCTTGGAGGATATATGAAGATGTTGTATCACTATGGGTCCACTCCAAAAGCACCAAACATTTCTCACCTTTTCAACCATTGTGAGAAGACTTGGGTAGCAAGTAAGTGGTGGGGAAACCACTTACCACATCATTATCTAATGCATTCAGGAGATATAATGCGTTGGTTCCACATGTGGGACTATGACCCACCTCCATTTTTTCATATTTATATTTGCATGTACTTTTTTTGGATCACATACATTGATGATTGGGATCGGAGGATGATCGAAGGAAGGATGGGAGGATTTTATGTTCCTTTTTGGAGAGATATTCTCCATGGTCACTATGCTACATGTTTCAAGGAGAACCGTGGGAAAACCATGACTATTTCATTGGATCTCTTGCTTCCTTGTGGGATGAATCATTTGCATCTCATGAGAAATTTGGAGGAGCATTTCGTGGAGGGATGGATTGGGAGACACTTAGCTTATGAGGGAAGCTTATCACATGATTGTGCACCAATGATGGAGGAGAAGAGTTTCAGCACTCACCTTGTTAGTTTCTTGAGGACAAGAAAAATTTGGGAAGGGGGGACTGTAATATTCCCAATTAGCCATGATCTAGTTGGAATATTAATTTTTGTTTTGTTGTCTTATTTTATTAATAAAAGGACAATGGAGGTCCATAAGTCTCCTTAATAATGAATAAAATCAATGCCAATATGAAAATACAACATCTTGGCATCTTAATTGAGCACCCTTAGGTGTGAAAAGGGGCTGGAACATCTTGAATGGGTCAACTTTGACCAAATCAATAGCGTTGTCATGGAGGAGTGACATTCAATGAGGGACAACGTAGTTTTAGATGGAGACTCTTTGCATGGAAGTAGTGTCATTAATGAATGGGTATTAGGGTTTGGAAGTTCATATCTTATAAAAGGAAGAGGATGGCAGACATATTATTCTTTTTATGATATGTTGATATTTGGATATATGGTGTGTTTAGACACATAGCTTTCTTTGGTTGTTTAGCTAAGATTGCAAGCGTTGTTTAGCACTCGGTGTTCCTGGTCGGGAATCCCACCTCTATCCTTAAGATGCCTCTTGGTAGAGAATTTTACTTCACTTCCACATTTAGGCTTAAGGCCAAGCTTCATCTTAAATCTATAGTGTAGATCCTATTGAGGGTTGAGTTGTGTTGCAGGTTGCAGTAGTGGAGACCACATTTGGGTAACTTTAGTACTTATTTTCAGTGGAGAAGGGTTCCTTTCCATTGGGAGGATAGTAAGGAAGGCCTTTGGGTTTATTTTCATATCTTGGCATCAAGCCACATATTTATTTTCCCCTACATCGCAGTTTCTGTCTTGGACTGCGTTATTTTGAGGGAGGAGTTGGAGGGTGGTTTCAATACACAATTTGGGGAGGAGGTTTTCTAGTAAATGGATCAGCCTTTCATCTAAAGGATCCATTGGAGGAGGCTATATTTCTTGCTATATCAGATCAGCCACACTTTCTAGATCTATATGTTGCAGTGAATCTTCAGCCCTAGGGCTTTGATTCCCATCTTGTACATGGTGTATTTCTGGAAACCCTTGTTGGTGTCTTCATTCGAGGTTGTATAGTGCCTAGATCTGTATTAGATCTATCTTTTGAGGCATATATCAGCCCTTTATATTTTTTGTACTCATTTGTTGTAGTAGTGATTTTAAAACTACGTTCTAGCAGTCTTCCGACATTTTGATTTATAGTAGCAACACCTCTTTTGAGGGTTTGTCCATTGGAGGCTTGTTATATCTTGTTGTACATTTTATGGCCCATTTATTATGCATATTTTTCTATTGATTTTATGATTGGAAGGTCTTCATATTGGCATATTTATTTTATATAATGATTAACACTGCTATTCCAGCATTTTTCACTACATTCCTATTTTTCCCATTTGGGAATATTACAGAAAACATGAAGGAAGCTTTGTCTATAGAGAAACATATTATTGCTCTTGAAAAGAAAACCTGTCAAGAAGACAAAAAATCCAACGAAGTCTCTTTCAAAGATGATTCAAATAAAAATTCATCAAAAATTCATTTTGATGTAGAAGGCCTCCATAAAATACTGAAAACAATCACAAATGAAATGGTAGACATCAAAAAGCAAGTTGATGAAAATTCCAATGCTAAGAAAAATTTCAGATTTTTCAAGAGAAATAAGTTTTCTAGTTCTTAGCCACCCAACGCTATATGTAATGTTGAGCTTGACCAAGAAATAGAAGATGAAGAAAAATAGTAAGAAGAAGCTAAGGAAGAGGAAGTAGTTGAACTAAACGGTACGTGGGACTTTATTCTACCAAATTAAGAACAACAAGAAGCTTTTCCTATTACTAATAGAAGCAAATGACCCACTGAAATAAGTTAGCCAACTCAAAAGTAGAAAATTTCAACATCAACTTCCAAAGATAAAATATCTAATAATAAATTTGCTTCTAAGGTTTCACAATCTAATCCACCTTCAACAAATTCCCCAACTACATCAAAAATTTGACATCATGGAATATAATATTGCTGAAGATATGAGGAACATAAAGGAAAAAATTTCACTTCATTAACTTACCAAATTAATGTTGGAAATATGATGCAGAGTGTTGTCCTTGATGGCAACCCACTTAATGAAGATGAAGACATGAGATTGCTGGCATGTGTTGTCCTTGATGGAAATCCACCTAATGAAGTTATTCTTGACTTGATGGACTTGGTAATGATGTAAATCTGATGTGATATGATGTTGTTGGCAATAGGATGCTGAGTGTTGTCCTTGAATGACAACCCACTTGATGAAGTTGTGCTTGATAGAATATGTCTTGATGAACTTGTTAAATGATGTAAATCTGATGTACCTACAGTGAGTACAGAAGGAAATGAAGAAAGGAATTCAGTAAGTGCTAGATCTATGATGAAAAGAGTATGTCTCAAGGCATACGCGGATTTGTCTAGGAGAAGTCGCGTATGCACGCGGGAAATAACGTGACAAGTCGCGTATGGGCAAAAGCGCTCATAAAGTGCAAAACCAGGGGTAACCACCATGGTATTGACCCATTGTATTGGGTAATGATTTGTCTAAATGACCCCGTCTAGGAATACCATCGGAAGTAATGTGGTTTTGGCTCATGGTATTGAAAAAGGGTAAACCTATATAAGGAGAAGAAATTCATTATGCAAATCATGAGTGTGGGTGCAAGATGTCTGAGCTTGAATGAATACTTCTCTCTGAAGTATATCTGAATGGAAAAGGTTACAGTTGAATGATAGATTTGAATGCATGAAGCACCTATGAAGAAAATGATGAAGAAGGGAATCTAGATCTGAAATATATTTGTACTTGCTACATCTGTTTATGAAATGATTAGATCTGAGATGAGGCAAATATCTGTCTGAATTAAAGGGTAAAATCTGTGTGATGTGTCTATTCTGAAGAATTGCAATGACCTAAATATCTGAAGAACCATACGCTAGTTTGCCGCAGAAGAAGTACGTATACACGCGGCTTCGCTGAAGATAAAGAGCGTATGCACAGTGAAATTAACTCTATAATATGTACAGAAGTATACGTAGGTTTGTATGGTAGAAGGCGCGTATATACGCGGGATTAGTGAAAGTAAAGCGCGTATGCAAACTAGGGTTTGCTGAAGCATGGGGTATGAAATGTCTGATTTGTTCTGCTGTGTTACTGCTATCTGTATTCTACAGTTCTGAGTTGTCTATATCAGTTTGGTTGTATGATTGAGCTTAACTGTGTGGAGTGGTTCCAGTCTGAAAATATGATGAAATGTGGCCTACAAGTTGTGTTCTATTAGTCATCAATATTTTTCACTTGTTAGTGATGACTAGATCCATAGCTGAGTTTTCTAGAAGCTAAATTCCATATGTCATATCTATCATCTAGAAAACCCTCATAAAACTTTTTTCGCCCTCCTACTTTTCAGCCTGCCCAGGTCAAAGTCAAAACTCATTATCACTATCCTATCTAGCTTCAGCCCTATTGGTCTGCCCATCAGCTCTAAAAGGCAAATCCAAGTCTGTTTCAAAAGCCTCCCCTAAGTTAGGAAGTGGCGCTTTAAGGCATTTCACCCTTGGCAACCATCAAAAGGCCAAAAAACCTCCATTTGCTATAGACCAATCATGACAGGCCTCCCACTCTACAAATCAAGTTGATCACAGCTCTAAGTCGTGCCACTTACACACCCCTAGGTCTCAGCACTGCATAAACCACAGTCTCAAGCTGATTATTAGGTGTTTCACAGTGTTTTATGGATTCTACAAAGACAGGAAATATAACTTCATCTCAGGAGAAAATTCTTGAATCTACATTCAGAAGAACAGCTGCTTCTCAATGTAAACATGAGCCTGAGATATATCTGCAATACAGAGAGTTACTCATCAAGACCTTGCAGCTTCCTTTCAGCATGAAAATCACAGTAAGAGAAAGACACCACTGTCACAGCAAACTGGTAATTTGTCATGACCAAGAACCTCCTTCATTTACAAGTAGAGGGTTAGGGCGCCTCCTTCATCCACAAGTAGAGGGCGCTGGCCAATATTGACTTTAAGGATTGCAAAAGCCCAGGTTTGCTTTTACTAAACAGTGAAACAGTGACTCTAGGTTTTCTGAGTGTAAGTGATGATCATAACAGGGCTAGAGTCTGAAGCATGCAAGTTAAAGGGAAAACAGAGTTTTGGTCTTGTAAAGTAAGTCATTTGAAGTTTTCAAATCATATGAATTGTTAAAACCTTAGAGAGACATATCATTAGTGAAAACAATTCTAATCATAAGCAGCCTGCTATTTCAACAAGACCAAATTGAAGAAAGGTTGACAAATCATGTCATTACACAGGCAGAAGAAAAGGTGGTTGTTTTTCAAAGGGTGCTAACCTCCCTACTCACAGAGATTATCTTTCAAATAATTTTTCATAAGTTGACCAAGGCAAATGGTGACATTTCAGTTCCCCTCAGCAAAGAGCAGTGCAGTGAGACAGTGACACCTTGACTAGGGTTTTTCTGAAGCACAGAAGTGATTGCAGGCAGAGGTAAAAGTATTAATGTTTTCAAGTTTGTTTGCTTACCATCATATCCAAGAAAAATCCTTGTCAAGCATGTTTATCAAACAATCTTCAGATATTTCGCCAAGTGAGAGGCCTCCTTCATTCATAAGCAGATGGCCAGAATGTTAATTGATTTCAAGGTCTGTTTGAACAGAGAAAAATGTGAAGAGAACAAAAAGGAAAAAGCAGGGGTACCACTGCCATCAAAGGAGATCAAGCTCATCTCTTAACAAGGTTTTGATAAAAGACAATGCACAGCTCCAACAAAATAAATTTTGAACAGTAGTGATAAGATGAGTCATTGCACAGGTGAAAGGACATAATAGTGATTATGTTTCAAAGTACTGGTCTGATCCAATCATAAAAAGATGTCCTTCAGGTCGCTTTGCACAAGTTGACAAAGAAATTTTGAGTTTTTCTCTTCCCAAGAAAGGTATTGAAACTAGACTCAGTGTTTCATAAGCATGCAAAATGAATTTTGCTATACTTTTTGTTTCTGGAGAAGGTTTTAACACAAATATAAACATGTTCTTTATAGAAGGTTAATGGTACCATATTAGTGCATTCTGAATAAGGGAGGGGTGTTAGGAAAGGAACCTTTTTAGACAGAGAATGATAAACATAGGTGAGTGCAACTGCAGTTTTGCACCTCTAATAAAAATCAGTTTCACAGTGGGCATCATTAACTCTGGAGCATTAAGAGCAAGGTATGTAAGCCACTGTCACAAAGGTGGACACCTTCCCTTTGAAAACAAATCAAGATACTCTACTGCTACAATTTGAATAAGGGTAAATCAGTAAGTTCTAGATATGGTATGCAAGATTTCCATTACCTTTGAAGCAAAAGGTAAACTTATAAACTGACAGGTTTTATCATCATTGGAGAAAGGTTGTGAAAACAGATAGTCAAAATGGTAAAAAGGGGTCTTGATCTCGAAACAAACTCTGCCATCATGGTCAAAAGGAAGCCAAGCATTTGTCAAAAAGGCCATCCTTCATAAACAAAGTAAAGGACACTCATCCTCCTGCTCATAAGAGAATGCCTTCAAACAACTCATCACAGTGGAAAATAAGGCAAAGTACTTTTGGTTTTCCAAAGAAATTCTGCTCCTATAACAAAGTCAAAGATACCTTGCTGGTATATTTTGAGCAGAGGAAAGGTGTTAGAGGAAGCGCCCTTGAGTATAGAAAGAGGATGAAAGAGTTTAAGTGAATGAAACTGAAGCAGTGTACCCACAGTAAAAAAGAGGCTCAAATATCTCATCTCAACAAATACCAAGGGATAGTAAAATTTGCATGGTTGTTGAATCATAATACCTCTGCCACAGTAAAATTAGGGTTAAGGAGCGTTCGGGCAGTTTGTTTCAAAATGATTTTCTGACCAAAAATAGATGATATTTACAAAAGTGAGAGAGGTTTTTATCCCTCATAGGTTCAAAAATAAAAACCTCCTTCAGTTTCTACACAGGTATCATGGTTTGTGAGAAACGTGAAAAATTCAAATGTCACGGGAGAATTTCTGCACTAGGATTCATCATTTTGACCAGTGATGGGACAGTCAGATTTTGAACAACCAAATTGACTCAAAATAAAAAAATTCAAGTTTTTATGCAAACTAGACTTCCATAGCTTTCCGATGAGCCATCTCGGGCCAAATTCTGACAACAGGAAGGCATCCAAAAGTAGCCTGCAATCAACGCTATGTTTTTCTGCACCAGCATTCACCATTTTTGACCAGTGATGGGACAGTCAGTTTTTGAACACAAAAATGGACAAAAAATGAAAAAACTCAAGAATATTTGGAAATTATACTTCCCTATATTTCCAACGAGCCATCTCATGCCCAATTCCGACACCGGGAAGGCATTCAAAAATGGCCTACAAACAGCTCGATGCATTTCTGCACCAGGATTCACCAGTTTTGACCAGTGTTGGGAAAATCCATTTTTGAAGAATCAAATGGACAAAAAATTAAAAAATTCAATTTTTTATGGAAATTATACTTCCACATCTTTCCAACGAGCCATCTTGCACCCAATTCTGACACAGGGAAGGCCTTCAAAATGGACTGCAAACTTGCGCGACGCTCCTGGAAAAGTGCGCGACGCGCCTGTGCACAAAATTTACAAAGGAATGCACTGCTGCGCGATGCGCCTGTAGCAGCCCGCAGCACTCCTGTAGAAATGGTCAATAAAATCACTTAAAAACCTTCAAAAACTCTTTATAGAGCTGCTCAAACAGTTAAACAAGGGCTGCCATCCATTTTTGAGGGTCTTGTTACAATTCAAAGTGATGTGTTGAATGTTTTGAAGAAATTTGTCACTATGGGAGGTTAGAGGAGTGATTCTTTAGCTTCAAAGAGCCTAAACTACCCTTAAAAATGCCAAAACATCACACTCATTTTTTAGTAGGGTTTTCAAATCATTAGGGACATCCTAACTACTTTAGCACAAACCCTAAGCTCTGTCAGCTGTATGCATTGGTAAAAACAGTGGTAAGGAAGGTTGATGTTTTTGTTTAAAAGATCCAGGCATGCAATAGCTTTGTTTGCCCAGCATTGTCATAGTAAAGTAATGTGTTTGATGGATGAAAAAAGACCATACAAATTGCCCTCAACACAGTATTGAAAGGCTGGAGGCACTATTTTAGAGAGAGAAACACAGTATTTGGAAAAGTAAAACAATGACCTAATTTCATGAACAGTGATCATTGAAAAGGTGTTTTTGTCACTGTCAAAGGTCATCTCTATATGGTGAAAAGCAAAGTCAAAGCTGCCTCTTTATCCATAAAACAAACTTTAGGGTGTGAAGTTGTTGTTGCATTTTGAAGGTGTTTTGTCAAAAATATGTGTGAGAAAGCAGTGATTACAAGAGCAGTGTTTTGTTTGAAAAGGAGTGTTGTTGTTATTCGACTGCTACAAAACCTTTGTTAACACATCAAACTTTAAAAGCCCTATCGCCCTATCCTATAAACAGTCACCTTTGACTGTATATACACCTTGTTTGATTTTGAAATAGTGTTGAAGATATTTGATTGAAAGGCATACCAATAAGGAGGCAGGGTTTTGAAGCTAAGAAGATTGTGTTTGACCTTCTTCTAAAAAAGGACAAGGGTGTCTTATGTCCTCAAAACATCACAGAGCAGAGTACTCTTAAACACAATACACAAGAAGATCTTTTTGACTATGTTCATATTGTTGAGTTTATTGGTATTAGACTGCTACAAGGCCTTTGTAATCACATCAAAAGCATTACAAATTTGTCACCTTATCCTATAAACAGAAGCCTTTGACTGTATAGGTACACATTGTGATTAACTATTTTCATATGGTTGAATCCACTGATGGAGTGGCTTACTCCAGAGGGGAGTAGTGTTTTGAAATGAGAAGGTTATGGTTTTGCTTTTGGCTGAAGTACAAGGTTCTGTTGTGTCCTCAAAACATCAGAAGCAGGGCACCCCTACTACAAAACACAGAAGAGGTCACTTGGACTGTGTTTCTTTAACTGACTGTGTTTTTGGTGAAATTTTATTGTTGAGTGGCATACAAAGAGAAAGGGCAATATTTTGAAAGGGAGCATAGTGAGGCAAGGTAGCAAGGTGAAGGAGAATACAGTGATGAAAAGCAGCGCCATGAAGAAACTCAAAACAGTGATGAAAAAGGAGGCTAAAGAGAAGCGCCTAGCACGGAAAGAGGAGAAAGGCACATCAGCTCTTGACATTTTGGCCTCAGCTTCGGAGCATGTCGCTAGGGACCCTTGAGGGTCATGTGCGCCAATTTTGGGCCCATTTCGATAACTTTTTGTTTTTTGGCATTTTTTTGAGTTTTTGGTCGAAAACTCATAATTTTTCCATTTCAGTTTGAGGATTTGTCAAGGGAGGAGGATGATACCAGTTGATGCCATAATTTCATGATCAGGTCCTCAATGATTTTCAGAGCATTTGGAGATCATTCACCCCCTCAAATTGGCGAAAAATGCTCACTTTTTGCACATTCTGCCCGGCATATCAACACTCTGCAATTTCCTGGCTTTTTACACACAGGTACAGATTTGGAAGACTTCTAGGCATCAGATTGAGGTGATTTCAGTTGCGCCGGAAAGTAGACATAGAGATATTTCCAACGGGCCATCATGAGCCCCGTTTCGACACCAGGAAGGCTGCCAAATGTTTCCGGCAAGTCAGGGGACCTTTTCCTGATATAAATTTGAAGTATTTTTGTAATTTTTGAACCTCAAAAATCTGCTTTTTCCAAATGTGCGTTTAGCTATTTTTGCACTAGGAAAATGGTGAAAAGTCAATATAATTTCCGTTTTTAGCATTTTTTAGATATTTTATGAGATATTTTGTGCCTTGGGCTTTGCAAAGCCTCAAGGACAAGTTTAGATATTTTGATTAGGCCAATGGGATAGCTAGTTGCACCATGAGGTTTTCCTCACTTAAGCCTATTTATTCCACAAGGCTTCATTGTAAAACAAGGCTGAACTTGAGAGAAGAATCAATATATTGGTCATATGAGCTTTGAAGAACATACTTGTGTTATGATTTTGGACTGCCTCTTGGATGCTTTTGATGAATGATGAAGATTGTTGATGGATTCCATGACATGGTAGAATGGTATAGTGTTTCTTGCTTTGTTGTTGTCTTCTAGTTTTCATTCATGATACATGCTTCTTGCTGCTATAGATCAGTAGAGATTAAGTTTGAGATATGCCCATGGAGGCACCTCAAATTTCCTGAATCTTCATAGCTTTATGTTTTCTTCTTCCTTAGTTATACTAAATAATTCTTAACTACTCTTTAGTAACTTAAGGTATTGTTGCTAGTTTTATTCATAAGTTCTATGTATGTTGAGTAGGATGTATGGTGTGCCCTGCCTACCTATGATTGTCCATAGTTCTATCCATAAAACTATCTCTTTGACTGATTAGCTTATCATCTTGTTGAACCAAGGAGGCCTAGTCCCGATCTAGCCCTTTGCCTAAAACTATGAAAGCTTGTTTGTCCAAGTGCCCAATAACTTAAATACTGTGTTTAGTCGTTCCGGCATAGTTTTATGAGTTGTTAGTCTGTCTTATGTGTTTTCCCCAAAGTCTGATAGCCATTTCCCGAAGTTAGAAGGTCTTATACTTCTATGCATGGCTGGAATGTTTGATTTCTATGTATTAATTAGCTCATAGTTACATTTAACATGATTAATGGCTTGCTATAACATGTTTATGTCTGCTATCAACTAGTTACACTTGAAATCCCTCGTCTTTCACAAACTTGATGTCCATTTACTCCATTTTTCCCAAAGGTCCTTTCTACCTTGAATCAAATCGGCCCTACAGCAGCCTTACATCATCATCTGATAGCTTCCTCGACCTGTTTGACCCCATAGCCCAGTTGATCTAACTTATTGTTATCCATTTTTATATCTTTGATCAGTTTTATCCCTCACAAACTTAAAAAACCAAAAATCAAAAACTCACTTCACAACTAGCCTAATATCAGAACACCATAAGCAAACACACCGACATCTTTTACACATATAGAGAGAGCCCTCTCTGAGTCCAAGAAGGCTAGGTCCTTGGGCTCCAAAGCTTGGTTTGATGTTACATCGTCATTTGGCTCACCAATCGGCCGAATCACGGGACCCTAACATGTTCTATTGAAGTTGTTGGATCCAGTGTGAAAATTGATGAAACGTGGTCCATAGAGGTTCTGAGGGTTGTAGCCTTCAGTCAGGGGGTTGTAGCTCCCTTCCAGGTGAGGCTAGTAAACGAGATCAGGGGGTCATAGCTCCCTTCCAGGAGAGGCTGGTAAACGAGTCAGAGGGTTGGAGCTCCCTTCCAGGAGAGAGGTTTGGTAAAAACGAAGCACGAATGGGTGCCTACGTGCGGTAGAGTCTGCACCGACACATATGTTGTAAGATGTTTTCTCTATAATAATAAAATATTGAAGAGAAATTTGAGCAAGCTACACGGCGGTGGTTTTTCTCTAGACTTGGGTTTCCACCTAAAATCACGGGTGTTCATGTGTGATGCTTATGTGTGATGGTTTATTATATTTCTTATTTGCACATGTTTCATTTATAGAACATCTAATGAATGAATGATGGAATGATATAATTAAAGAATTAATGGCATAATTATATCTACGTATCTGTGAGGTTTTATGAAGAAAATCCATCTCGAAACGCTAGTTGACGGAAAAAGTCAAGGTATGGGTTTTGAAGTAAAGAAAAGTAAAAAGTTTTGAATATGCAGTAAATACTGATTCACCCCGCCTCTTAGTATTTTTCCCAACAATTGGTATCAGAGGAGGTACTTCTACAGAATCTTGATCGCTTGAAGGAGATCCGTCGCAATGGGAAATACGCAAAAGAAGAAGGCTACTGAAAAGGAGATATCTCAGAAAACATGTGTAGCAGAAAATGGAGAAGATGAAACAGGTATTGACAATTGTTCTGATGATTCACTTCCTTGTGCATGCAATGGTGAAGATAGTGAAAGAAGTGTTTTGGATATAGAGGAAGCTCTCAAGATCAAAGTTGAAGAACAACAAAGAGCAATTAAAAGGAAAGGCTCTATCTACAAAGAGGTGATCTCTAGAATGAAAGAACAGATAAATGAGTATCAAGGGCTGTACGATGATGTAACCAATTACAATGAAAGACTTGAAGCAGAACTCATCGCTCACAAAATAACTCTGAGAAATTCAAATAAGAATATTAAAGAACTTGAAGCAGAAATCGTCTCTCTAAAAGCAGATCTTGATGCATCAAGTAAAAAGAATGAGGAACCTCTACAATCATTTGAAAAGGATGGTCTTGAAGCAGAAATCATCTCCCTCAAAGAAGATCTGGAAGATTCAAACAAGAAGAATGAAAGACTTGAAGGTGAAATCATCTCCCTCAAAGAAGATCTAGAAAAATCAAATAAGAAGAATGCAGCAGAAGTCATCTCTCTCAAAGAAGACCCGGAAATATCCAACAACAAGAATGAAGAACTTGAAGCAGAAGTCATCTCTCTGAAAGCAGATCTGGAAGCATCGAATAAGAAGAATGAAGAACTCATACAAACTTTTGAAGAACAAGAAAATGGGTTGAAAGAAGAGATTCTAAATATGAATGATCAAGTAGAAGATGGAAGAAGGAAAGAAGAGAGCATGAAGAAGCAATGCCAAAGCTTGGAAGTTGAGGTAAACATTCTCAAAGGTAAATTAGAAGAAAAAGATAAACTTTTGAGATTTCAAGATAGTACTAAGATTTTGGACAAAATTCTTAGTAATCAAAGATCTCCTGCTATTAAACTTGGTCTTGGTTTTCATGAAACTATTAAATGAGAGTCTAGTTCCCAAGGAAGTGATAAAGATGCAAAGACTGAAGTGCTGAAAGAAACAAAAGGTCAACCGACAATGATGAATTCTCAAAGAAAATCATTCAATAATGTTGAATGCTTTAAATGTCATTATTATGGGCATGTTGCACCAAATTGCAGGAGCAGATCATTTCAGTCACAATCAAACAGATTCTATTCAGAAAGGTACTCTGGTTTCTTCAAGGTATATTTCTTTTCATGTAACAAGTATGGACATAAAGCAGCTGATTGCAAAAGGAGGAAGATTAGAAATACTCATTATAATTCTTATGCTTATTTCTCTGGACACATGAGATGTTATTCTTGTAACAAGTATGGACATGTAGAAAAAGAATGCAGGTTGAACAGATCTGAGAAAGTAGACAATTTTTAGCACACAGTTAGAAAGTTCAAGCAAATTTGGAAAAAGAAGGAGGACCGGTCAGAAACGTAGGGAATATTGACCCTACTGCAGTCATTAGCTTCTGAAGCTTACTTCTCTGAATGACTGCAGAAGTGACGTGAGATACATTATGGGGATGTATCATCACAGGGGGAGCAATGTATGATGATTCTCATGGTTGATTTGATAATTCTGGTTATGTTTATTTCTGACAGTACATCTGATGTAAAGAAGACAGGTACAGGAAGTACAATTTCAGGGGGAGATGAAGGAATGTGAAAATTTCTATGCTTCACTTTCCATACGCGGGTTCTATGAACAAAAGTCGTGTATACATGCGAGTTACAGCAGACAGAGTCGCGTATGCAGTAATGATAAGAGAATTGGGATGACAGCTGAAGATCAGAAGCAGAGGTTCAGGGGGAGCATCAGTCTGACTAGTAGTGATTATTTTATTGGCATTGTATCAGTTTATTTCTCAATAATGATGACATGATTCATGGTTTATTATGATGAGATTATGAATAAGCCCTGATTGCTTTTTGGTGAAGAGTATCTTTTTTTTTCACACATGGATAAGATGGAAGTCTTTTGATTCAGAGATGAGGACAGAGCATGTAGAACGCATGTTAAATCTTGAAGATATTGGTGATATCAGATCACTTGGTTGACTGCTTGACACATATTAACTATTGAAAAAATGTTCTAATATGATAATTCCTCTTGGGAAGAATATGTTGATACTGCGAAAAGGTCTGAAGGCTTGATTATTGATGTTCTCATGCTACACCTGTTGGATGACACTTGAAGTCATGGATACATTGTCTTATCCTTCTTCTCTCAGATATTTGATGATACAAGTCTATGTTGTTTGCTCATGCTATATTTCATGATGATTCCCACATATGTTTCTACAAAGAAGAAATGGAAAGTTCAGCTTGATGAAGACAAAAGATTGATTTGATAGCTGAATTCAACAGAAAGTCACTATGATGATGATGGAAACATAGATTGAAAAGGAACTAGTAGTGGTGCATTCTTTATCGAGTCCCGATTAGGAATCTGGGTTCAGCAAACTATTGGTTCAGCAAAGAAACAATTTCTCAGACAGAAGTTTGAAGTAGTCTCTGCTATGCCAAGAATCAGATTTGATTAAAACTTTGAAGATTAATTTGTATACACGGATTTCCTTGAATACAGTCGCGTATATACGCGATTTCATACACAAAAAACCGCGTATGTGTGGTTGCTGAGAAATTGTCTGGATCAGCATGTCTGTGTTGCTGTTTGGAATCTTTGATGCTGTTTGAAGTCTCTAAGGAGCACTGGTTCAGGGGAAGCAGCATGTTGAATACTAATGATTGCATTGTTGGCACTATGACTGCTTATTCTTTGATTATTGTGATACTCGTGATGGCTTGATACATAGCTTATTATGAGCCCTGTTTACTGTTTGCTGAAGTTTATCAGTTGGATGAAATTGGAAGTCTTATGACTCAGAGATAAGAATAGATCATGCAGAATTTGTTACTATGGTTGAGACCTTTTCCCTACATATGCTTCATCATGTTAAATCTTGAAGATCTTGATGATATTGGACCACATGGATGATTGCTGGACTCATATTTGAAGGTGTTGTTCGGGTATGGTAATTTCTCTTGGAAAGAATGTATTGATGCTGCAAAGAATCTGAAGGCTTGGTTACTAATGTGCTTATGCTACAACCATTGAATGACGCTTGAAGACACAACCACATTGTTCTATCTATCTGTATTCCAGGGAAGCATTCAAATATCTCAGAAAGAAGCTGAGCACTATCTTTGCCTCACAGAGGATCAGATCTGGTTAAAATATAGAAGATGGAATTGGATACGTAGATTTACTGAAACACAGTCGCGTATATACGCGAGTTCATGCACATAAAACAGCGTATGTCTGGTTGCTGACAAATTTCTGTTTGGGGTCAGCTTTCTTCAGCACAACTGCAGTGTTGTTTGGTATCTCTGATACCATTTGGTATCTCTGGTGGTGTTCCAGTTCTCATAATTATATTTCTAATGTTTTGATAAAGATGCCTTGATGATTTGTTGGTGAAAGTGTTCAGGATGCAAAAACTAAGGGGGAGCCTTAGTCATATGGAAAGGATGCTTGGATGCACAGATTCAGGGGGAGCATTAGCTTTGCTGAGTATAATGCATTGTTGGCATTATGATGGTTCTGAAATATGTTCTATTTCTTGAGGACTTTCTGGTGTTGGTCATAAATGGTCATATTTGTAATTTGATGAAAAGGTCTTGTTGAGACCCATGATGTAAAATTGTAATATTAAGTCATGTAAGGACTTGTCAAATTTGTAAACCCACTTGGTTGGGTAGCTGAGTCAAATTTTGTAAACCCACTTGGTTGGGTAGCTGAGTTGAAATGTGTAAACCCACTTGGTTGGGTAGCTGAGTCAAATTTTTGTAAACCCACTTGGTTGGGTAGCTGAGTTGAAATGTGTAAACCCACTTGGTTGGGTATTTGGGTCTCATATGTAAATCCACTTGGTTGGATCTTTGATGTAAGTATGAGTCTTTTGTGATAGGAAGTTCATAGAGTCATCTACTTCATTGAAAAATATGTTTGAAGATTCAGCATGAACTCAGGGGGAGCTTGGTCCCTTCAGTATACATCAGATCTGCAGAATGCTTCTTCTACATGAGGAGAAAAAGGGGGAGAGTGTGTTGGTTTTGATCCGCCCTTTGCCCTTGATGTCAAAGGGGGAGAGTGACATGGTGTTTGAATGAAGAGAAAGAATGGTGTCAAAAATGGGGAGAGTGACATGGTGTCATTGTATTCTTAATGTACCCATCTGTTATGGTGATCAAACACCATCGTGGTTTCCATCAAGTCCAAAGGGGGAGATTGTTGGCAATATGATGCAGAGTGTTGTCCTTGATGGAAATCCACCTGATGAAGTTATTCTTGACTTGATGGACTTGGTAATGATGTAAATCTGATGTGATATGATGTTGTTGGCAATAGGATGCTGAGTGTTGTCCTTGAATGAAAACCCACTTGATGAAGTTGTGCTTGATAGAATATGTCTTGATGAACTAGTTAAATGATGTAAATCTGATGTACCTACAGTGAGTATAGAAGGAAATGAAGAAAGGAATTCAGTAAGTGCTAGATCTATGATGAAAAGAGTATGTCTCAAGGCATACGCGGATTTGTCTAGGAAAAGTCGCGTATGCATGCGGGAAATAACGTGACAAGTCGCGTATGGGCAAAAGCGCTCATAAAGTGCAAAACCAGGGGTAACCACCATGGTATTGACCCATTGTATTGGGTAATGATTCGTCTAAATGACCCCGTCCAGGAATACCATCGGAAGTAATGTGGTTTTGGCTCATGGTATTGAAAAAGTGTAAACCTATATAAGGAGAAGAAATTCATTGTGCAAATCATGAGTGTGGGAGCAAGATGTCTGAGCTTGAATGAATACTTCTCTCTGAAGTATATCTGAATGGAAAGGGTTACAGTTGAATGATAGATCTGAATGCATGAAGCACCTATGAAGAAAATGATGAAGGGAATCTAGATCTGAAATGTATTTGTATTTGCTACATCTGTTTATGGAATGATTAGATCTGAGAGGAGGCGAACATCTGTCTGACGTAAAGGGTAAAATCTGTGTGATGTGTCTGTTCTGAAGAATTGCAATGACCTAAATGTTTGAAGAACCATACGCTAGTTTGCCTCAGAAGAAGCGCGTATATATGCGGCTTCTCTGAAGAGAAAGCGCGTATGCGCAGTGAAATTAGCTCTGTAATATGTACAGAAGTATACACGGGTTTGTATGGTAGAAGGCGCGTATATACGCGGGATCAGTGATAGGAAAGCGCGTATGCAAACTAGGGTTTGCTGAAGCATGGGGTATGAAATGTCTGATCTGTTCTGCTGTGTTACTGCTATCTGTATTCTACAGTTCTGAGTTGTCTGTATCAGTTTGGTTGTATGATTGAGCTTAAATATGTGGAGTGGGTCCAGTCTGAAAATATGATGAAACGAGGCCTACAAGTTGTACTCTATTTGAGTTGTTGGATCCAGTGTGAAAATTGATGAAACGTGGTCCATAGAGGTGCTGAGGGTTGTAGCCTTCAGTCAGGGGGTTGTAGCTCCCTTCTAGGTGAGGCTGGTAAACGAGATCGGGGGTCGTAGCTCCCTTCCAGGAGAGGCTGGTAAACGAGTCAGGGGGTTGGAGCTCCCTTCCAGGAGAGGCTGGTAAACGAGCGCAGGTGGGTGCCTGCGTGCTGGTCAAGTCTGCGCCAGCACATATGTTGTAAGATGTTTTCTCTATAATAAAATATTGAACGCTGAGCAACTGCAGCGGTGGTTTTCTCCCAACTTGGGTTTCCACCTAAAATCCTGGTGTTCATGTGTGATGCTTATGTGTGATGGTTTATTCTGTTCTTACTGCACATGTTTACTATTTATAGAACATCTAATGAATGAATGATGGAATGATATAAGTAAATAATTAATGGCATAATTAGATCTCTGTGTATACGCAAGTTTTATGAAGGATATCCGCGTGTATACGCTAGTTGGCTTCAGAAAAGTAGTGTATGGGTTTTGAAGTAAAGAAAAGTAAATTTTTTTGAATATGCAGTAAATACTGATTCACCCCCCCTCTCAGTATTTTTCCCAACAATTAAAACAACAATATAAGATATTTCTTCGAGAAATTAATGCAGTTCCTGTTTCACCAGTACCTGCTGCTGTTATACCTTAGGTTGTAAATAGTTCAGGAAAACCTCCTACTTCTTCAAATAAGGTTGATCCTTCAGATTCAATCCTTATAGGTGATAGATCCAATTCACACACACCTCCTTTTATTATAACGTATGAAATCTACAACATAAATCTTCACAATTGTTTGAGTGATTCAAGACCTTCTTCTATTGTAATGCCAATAACAGTTTGTGCTAAGTTGAACATCACTCCTCAAAAATATATTGTTCACATAGTACAACTTGGTAGAACCAAAGTTGAAGTCCTAGGGAAATAAACCCAGTCAGTATCTGAGTTTCCTTGAATCCCAAAGTCATTCAAATCACTGATATTTTAGTGGTTGATATTCCAAAATGCTATGGTTTAATTCTGAGTAGAGATTGGTCTAAAAAGCTCCATGGATATTTTGCTATAGTTTGGTCTCATATGTGGTTACCTTATGATGTAAAACCAAATCAAAGTCGAGTTGATAGAAAAAAAAAACATGAAGCATAAAGTAACTGAATTTTAAGGAGACAATGAACCAGTGGAATTTACCAAAAATATTATTGGAAACTACTCAAGTGAATCAATTTTAGGGAATTTCAATGCTAAAAAATATCCCTTCTTAGATAATGTTGTAATTTCACAAATTGAAAATTTCTCACAAACATGTCTTTCCAAATGTACAAGTTTTGTAAATAAACCAGAAGTCAAAACTCTGTTTTTGACTTTCTACTTTGATGGTTCCAAATCTAATGATGGTGCAGGCGCTGGTTGTATTCTAATTAATCCAGAAGGAGAAAAGATAATATTATCTTGCAGATTACAATTCAAGTGTACCAATAATACTGTGGAATATGAAGCTTTGATACAAGGATTGTATAAATAAATCAGTCTTGATGTGAAATATTTGTAGGTGTTTGGAGACTTAGAAATCATTATTAAATAGGTAAGAAACACTATCCACCACCTTTCTGGACACCTTAAACACTATCAAACATTAGTTCAAGATCTCACATATCATTTTTTAGCATTAAATATTTCCTCTATTCCCAGATTTCAAAATTCTAGTGCTGATCTATTAGCTAATGTTGCATCAAAACTCATACCATCTAAATATTTTAGTCCTGATAGATTCTCCATTGAATTTATTTTTAGACCATCCATTCCTGATAATGTCACCAATTGGAGAGTCTTTAATGATTATTATGATATTTTTAATTTATTGACATCAGAAGGATCATATGACGATCAAATATTAGATGGAAATGAACATGCCCTTTAGTTAAAGAAAAAAAATGAAGAAAACCCAATACCTAAATTTGTGGTTAGGCTGGAAGATCTTTATGATCTTAAGGATAGATTCAAGAATATGACTAATGCTAAAATTTCAAGTTCAAATTTGAACTTTGAATTAGTAAATCTCGGTACTAATGGAAAACCGTAGAACATCAACTTAGGTCTTGGTTTACCTTGTCATGAAAGATCATCATTCATTCAGTTGTTGAAGAAATAAAAAGGAATAATTTCTTGGGATTATACTGATCTCAAGACTTATGATACTTCTGTCATACAACACACCATATCGATGATCTCAAATGAGAAACTAGTGCAGTAGAAACTGAGGAAAATCCACCCCAACCTTGAAAGCCAAATAAATTCTAAATTGAACAAAATTATCAAGGCCAAGATCATTTTTCCTGTTAGAAATTCTAAATGGGTTTCCAATTCGGTGCCTGTTAGAAACAAGAATGGTGATATTCACATATGCATAGATTTTAGAAATATAAACAAAGCTTGTCTGAAGGATAAATTCCCATTGCCCATCATGGAACAAGTACTACAATCAGTATTTGGTTATGAAATTATGTCTTTTCTTGTGGATTTTTTAGGATATAACCAAATCCTCATACATCCAGATGATAGATTGAAGACAATGTTTAGAAGGAAATGGGGAACTTATGCTTATCAGAAAATGCCTTTTGGTTTAATTAATGTAGGTTCCACATTTCAAAGAGCTATGTATATAGCCTTTAAAGGACTCATTAATAAGTCTGTTGTAATTTACTTGGATGATATCACTTTTTATTCCAAGAAAAGAAGCAACCATTTGAATTACCTTAAACAGATATTTAAAAGATGTATGAAGTATGGGATTTCATTAAATCCAAAGAAGTCTTATTTCTCTTTGAGAGAAGGTAAGATTTTAGGATTTTTCGTATCAAAAAAGGGTATTTATATTGATTTGGAAAGGATTAAAGAAATTGAGAAAATTTGTTTTCCCCACAACAGGAAATCAATGCAGTCTTTCTTAAGGCCAAATAATTTTTTTCAAAAGGTTTGTTCCTGATTTTTCACAAATAGTTTTGCATTTGTAGTCCATGATCAATAAGATTTCAATCTTTAAATGGGGTCACATTGAAAGGGAATCATTCAAATTTATCAAGCAAGCTATCATGAATGCTCCTTCTTTGGTTACTCCTGACTATTCAAAACATTTTGTATTATATACATTTTCCTTAGAAACATCATATGCAGCTATTTTGACAAAACTTAATGAAGAAAATATTGAAGCACCTATTGCCTTCTTAAGCTCAAATTTAGAAGGTGTTGAATTGAATTATTCTGTTGTTGAAAAATAGGAATTTTTTGTCTTCAAAGAAGTAAAACATTTTAGGCCATTTCTCCTAAAAAATCACACTAAAATCATAGTCCCATTTTCAGCAGTAAGACAATTATTGATGCAAAGGGAAGTGGGAGAAAAGAGAGGCAACTCGGTAACTTCTTTACAAGAATATGATGTAGAAATTAGAATAGCTAAAATTTTTAGATGTCAAGGTTTTTGCAGAATGGTGATTGGAGCATTTGATTCACCAATCGAAGAAGATCCAAGTAATGATATACAAATTTATGAGGTAAGCCTCAATGATACAAAATCTCAATATGATGATCTCACCTTTTACTTAAAAAATGGATATCCTCCTCTGCAAATTAATTACAAAAGGAAAAGTGCCTTGAGATTAAAAGAAAAATAATATAAAATCATTAATGATGTCTTATTCCAAATAAACTATGACTCTATTATATTAATATGTCTGGAAAAATTTGAGTCAGAAAAGGTTTTACAGGAACTATATGACAGTTTAGCTGGTGGAGACTTTGGAGGAAATACATAGCACACAAAATTCTATATGTTGGTTATTATTGGCCAACTTTTTTTAAAGATACACATCAATATGTAAGAAAATGTAAAACATGTCAAACTGCTACTGGAAGACAAAGAAAACTTGCACTACCATTACAACCAGTCAACATTGAACAACCATTCGAACAATGGGGACTGGACATAATAGGTGAGATCGTTCCTCACTCTTCAAATCAACATATATATATTCTTACTGCAACAAATTATTTTAAACAATGGGTGGAAGCGATTTCACTAAAGGTAACTAATTCTAAGAACATCATTGAATTCATTGATCAATTTATTATTACCAGATTTGGTTTACCAAATGCCTTAATGTTTGATAATGCATCTTATTTCTCAGGAAATGCAATGGCAACATTTTCTCTTAAAAGGGTTTTCAAACTTAGCTATTCTGCTAACTATTATCCTCAGGGAAATGGTCTAGCATAATCAACCAACAAAATTATCATTAGAATCATAAAGCAAACTTTTGATCAAATTTAAAATAATTGGCACAAATGTTTGAGATTTTATCTTTCGGTAGACTGGATTACACAGAAGGCCTCAATAGGCACTTCTCCATTTAGTCTAGTTTATGGGAAATAATGTGTTCTTCCCACAAATGTAGCTATTCCTTCTCTAGCCCTAGTCAAATTTATTGAAGAAACCATTCTTCTTCCTTGCAATTAAGGCAAGCACAAAATCTCAGGTTGGAAGAAGAAAGAAATAAAGAAAAATTCACACATGCTCACCATCAGTAGTTAGTTAAAACTTCCTTTGATGCACATTCTGTTATCCAAAAAAATTTAAACTAGGAGATCTAGTATTGAAGTGGGACAAAGCACATGAGGAAAAGGGTAAACATACCAAATTCCAAAGAATGTGGCTTGGAACATTTCAGATTACTAAGTTAATCGGCCCATCAACATTTTTATTGAAATTACTATCAAGAAGGAGAGAATCCTTACCTGTAAATGGGCATATTTTGAAGAAATATTTTTCATAGAAGATAACCCCTTCTATCCCTTGTGCATTATTGCTTTTACTTTTCATAGGAAAAGAAAGTTAAAATAGTATAATTATTGACTTGAAAAATAAAGTTTCTTTGAATATTTTATTATTTCTTCTTTTATAAATACTAACTGTTAAAGAAGTATTTATAACATTTAAAAAAAAAGTTTTAGATCTCTGAAAAATTTCTTGTTTTTCACAAAGTTATTTGTTCTTTGAGAAGCCTCCAACTTTATAAAAGACTTTTGATCTATTATCAGTCAAGAAAAATATATTTAAACAAGTAAAATACTCTTTGCAGAAAAACATTTTTAACTCTGAAATTTTTCATCCAGAAACTCTTAAGGAGTCAATGATTCTCCCCATCCAATAAAATTTTCTCTTTTTAAGGCATGATCTTATGAAATAAATTTTCAAAAAATATTAAAAGGTAAGAGGTCTCATCACGATCCCACTTACCATATTCATATGGAAATAACTAACTAACATTACCAAAACTACATACTAAAATAGGGTAATGACTTGAAATTATATTAATCAAAAGACAAGGGGTTTCATCATGAGCCAACTTATTCAGTTAAGTTATAACCAACGAATGGAATTGTTATTGTTTTGTCACCAAACCAAGACAATGAATTTTAAATAGAAAAAAAAAATAAAAAAAGAGAAAAGAAGAATAAATATATGACTTAAAACCTATATTTAAAGAGTGAATTCTTATTCTTGATGGGATACTAAATCATTGACTGGTTAAAAGGTAACCCTGTCAAAGGTTATTGATACCTAATTGCAGCAGAGGCTCTACCTATGAAAAATGAAGATATTTTAAACTAATCTGCAAAGAAAATATACTACTTTATATCTTAACCCAGTAAAGGCTGATTTAGGCAGAATAATTTTCATCTTTAAGAGGATATCAAGTGGATAATAATGAAGTGATTTTCCTTTTTATGGCCTAGAGAAATATTACTTATTTTAAAATTTCATGTTATTTAAATTTCTTCAACTATTTTTATGTTGAAAAAGATAGAAATTTTAAAATTATCAGAGATAACTGGTTCTCCCAGTGAATCGCCAATTGTTGTGTTATAAAACAACTACCCCATTTATTTGACTATCGGTTAATTTTATGAATAATAAATGGGGGCCCTTCAAAAAACAAATAGAGTGTGGGAAAAATTACTTTGCTTTTCTTTAAAATTTAGGAATAAAAGGCTGTAATATCCCAAAAAGGGAGAATCTAACAATACTTCACATAATATAAGAAATTACAGCAAGATAAACAATAAATCCAAGTACAAATCAGAATATTCAGAAAGAGCTGAGCCATTTTATTATATTGGAGAAGAATCAGTTACAAAAGTACAAAATATAGGTAGATCTAGCCAAAGAGATGAGCTAGGATCACCCTGAAAACATGTGTGAAGCAGGTACAACGTAATTGTTGAGGCTTTGCAGCAAATACTATGTTGTCTCTTCAACAAGACATAAACATGGAGTTGCATGATGAAAAGAGAAATGCAGATCTACTCAAAACTTGAGCTCTAATGATGCCAAGATTCAAGATCCGGCCAATTTGATGGATTCCCAAGATAACCCGGAAAGGATTTTCCAGATCTACAACTTTGGAAAAATCACCTCCTCGGGTTTTGATCCTTGATCTACTAGGAAATATAGATATGAAGATAGATCTAAATAATATATGGTTGAAATATGTGCTCAGGTCAGATCTATGCTTGAAGGGCTGATCCCTTCCTCAAATCTATGAGCTATAATCTCTAGATCTAGCTTCTCAAACCTCTAAAAGATGATTGCAGTTGCTGCAACACAACTGCCTCCAAAAACTGTGCTTTGAGGGAAAGAGAGGATTTATGCCTTCTGAAATATGTTGCAATAAATTCCAGGCTGATGTTAAGACTGATGGCAATGTGGAGGAATGATCCTCCACTCGATTGGTAGCTGAAGTAATAGCAACTTCCTTCCTCCTTTCAGATCTACAATATGGACAATGTTATTCTTGTGGAGAATACTGCTGCTAGGAGGTCAATAACTTTTGGCCTGATGCCAAATCTGAAATGTGGCTCTGGGAGTGCTGATCTATAAGCTCAAGAGATGGGAATAATCCCTCACCTTGTTCTCCAGCTGAATTACTGAAGACAACTTCCACCTTCCAAACTGATCTTCAGAAAACTGCAGTTTTCTGAATATGAATGTTTTGCAGAAAGTAGAAAAAGGAAATGGCACTTAAAACCTGATGTATAATGAAGTACAATCCTCTTCCTTAGAGATAACTCAAAGAAAGAGGTGGGATTCCTGCCTGAGAACACCCTGTGCTAAACATCACCTGCAATCTCTGCTAAACAGCCTAAGAATGTAGTGGAATGCCACTTGACAATTCCAGATCTAGGAGATCATACATCCAATAATCCAAGATGCCTTTCACCTTTGACTTCATCTCCTTTATAATGATTGAGCCATCCCAAGCCTTGGCCCTAATCTCAACTGTGCAGTCTCATGTGGACAAGATCCTCCAAGTGGTACTGCGATGTATGACCAAATCAACCAAACAGTCGAGGTGCAATGTACACCTCCTCCATCACGTGTTCTTAATTTGTACATTATCCTCCACCACTTGATCATTAATTCTCAATGACCCTTTGTTTGACATCTTCCAGATCTTAGTTGACTGAGTCAACCCTCCATGATCTCTCTCATTAAATGAGACATGATCTCCAATCTCATTCACATTAGTAGTTGCTCAACTAAAATTAATCCACATTCACACACACAAAGTGGATATTTATTCTTATTGAGGATTGTGGGTCCCTCCACCCTTTTATTTACTTAATTCATTAAGAAAATCAAGGACTCTAATATTCCAAATGTGATGTGAAAATTTGGGAATATTACAATCCCCCCCTGGAAAAATGTTGCTTGTCCTCAAGCAACTCCAAAAGTAGATGCACGACCATCTATTCTCCTCCATATGGCATCCACATAAGGAAGGCTTCCTCCATTTGCTGCAATAGGTTATGTATGTTTAGTTCCAAAGTTGTCTTTTAAAAACATAAAGAATGACCTCCAACTGTTTGGTTAGATGTCCTCCTTCCATCATGAAGTACCAAGTGACAACCATATGATGTCCAACATCAATACATGAGGTGCATATAATAAGGTGGTTCTCTTCACAAAGGAAAAGCTCCATCACATAATACATATTTTCATCCCATGTTAAATGAATTAGATTGAGCATTGAGATGCTTTCATACTTAGCCCTGTTGGCCTTGTTGGATCCAAACTCCATCATTCCAAGGTTATGCAAAAGAAGAAGGGAAGAAGTAATATGGGTAGACAAAGAGGTCAAACCATATTATCCTAACAACAACCACCAGAGTAAGGCCCTATGCTGCCATCCTCCATCTCCTCCATGTAAGATGGACAAGCCAAATTCCCCCAAAAGAAATCCAAGCAACAAGAGTTGTTGCTGCTTTCTCTCCCCCTCATGTGCATCATGAAACAAAAGCATACTAATAGACATATGAGATTTCACATCAACCCCATACAAAACATTGTCAATGCACATCATGAGATCATTATGCCAAGTTTTACATAGTACAAAACACATAAACATAGGAGATGTCATGTGGTGGCCAAACTCTCTCAAGTGAAACCAAAATGAACATACCTTCCCTTGCTGCAATTTATCATTGAAAAACAAGGCATGATTTAGAAAATGATGAGCTATTGGGTGGTATCCATACTCACCCAAGAGCATCCAGCACAACCATGCCTCCTTCTTCATTTCATACATGTTTTTCAAGGCATGGATCAGAAAAATAGGTGCCTTTGGAGAGTGACAAAAATCTCCCAATGGCAACCAGCGTAACCAAGCAAGTTGGCCCAAACAAATATGCAAGTGGCATTGCAACCCCTTTCTTATCATCCTTACCCAATCACTCCCATGGGGATGATGAATGAGGTACTGCATAATCATGGCATCCTCCCTTTGTAGAATGCCATACTTCCCAAACTGTTGAAGAGATTTTCATTCCATGAAATGTTGAAATGCATCTCTAATGAGATCTCTTAATGAGATTCTCTCTCCATCAAAGAACCTCAAAAACCAAAGAAGTTTTGGATTTAATTCAAGTAGAAGTTTCTCTTTGAGCAGTGGGAGGCTCATTGAGAAAGGGCCATCTAGAAAGGAGAAAAGGTTTCTCATTTCAAGATGTCTACCATTTGTCATCTTTGCTTCCATTGCTTCATGAGTGAAGATACCTATAGAATGCCCCGAGAATTATGAAGCCCTTTCTATTTCATAGCTACTAAGTGATAGTGCTATAGATCTGCAAGGTGATACATGCACTGTCTCAAAGAAAGTTACAACACTAAGCTCACAATCAGTTATTGTACATAGGATAATGCTAATCCCATTTTCTGCAACTCTACATCTCAACTCAAAGGGTTGAATGTAGCTCAAAAATGATGAACAGGGATAGTTTTCAATCTCCTCCTTGATTGGATCAAGGGTCCTCTACGCTGTGAAATGTCTATGCTACAAATCAGCATTTTTTTCTAACCCTTGGTTATGCATTGATCATGAAACCATATGTGCTGAAATTTTATGCATACCTTGGATCAAATGATAAGTGGGAACCTCTTGACAAGACACAAGAGTTCCTCCAACCAGAATAATAATGTCTCCAACTGCTGGTAAGGGTGATGGCCTCTTTTCTTCAAGTGTACCAGCGTTGGTATCTTCCTTCTCCTCCTCATGCATCTCTTGATTTATGCATGGGAATCCATATGTCAAGAGATCAAGAATATCTTGCAAAGATGTAAGTGCCTCTTCTCTAGATACAAGTACTGCAGCAGGTGGTGAACGTAGTGACCTCTTGACATGATTGAAATTCCCTATATCAAACTTCTTCCTCAACTTGTGAAAGAAATATGAATACTTGGTCACATTTGCATGCTCTAGGTGCCCAAACCACCAATCTTCTACTTCATCTAAGAGATGAAGTGCTGAAATTTGAATAGCCTATTCTTCAGCCACAGGATGTAGCTTGAAAAATGAATCTAACTCCCTCCTCCAAGCCTTGACATTGCTTGAGGAAGATCCATCAAATGTAGGCAAATAGAATCTATTATGCCTCTTCCTTCTATTGCTGCTATAGGATCCTCTTTCTTCTTTGATTTTGAAGAGCTGTTGGAGAGTTAGCTTCTCCTTGAATGCTCTAGACTGTGCTTTGTACTCTTCAATATACAAACTGAGAGTCTCATGAGTCTCAGGTTCATTCCTTCCTTCACCTCTACACCTCTCACCTTCGTCAAAGAAAGTGGGCATAGTGGATCTATGAGGAGATCCAGGATTCTTCGGTCTTCTTTGCTGCTGATAGGAAGTACTTTCCTCATCACATATTCTTATTTGACCTTCTCTCTATTCCTCCTCCTTCTTTTGATATACCTCCTTGGAGAGATCTTGCATGGATCTAAAGAAAAGAGTGACAGATTTTTCATTCTCCATGATAGATCTCATCTATCTGTTCTTCTTTCAATGTAAAAAGATGAAGTGTCCACAAGCTGAGCCAAAGATCATGCTCCGATACCACTGTAATATCCCAAAAAGGGAGAATGTAGCAATACTTCACACAATATAAGAACTTACAACCAGATAAAAAATAAATCTAAGTACAAATCATAATATGCAGAAAGAGCTGAGCCATTTTATTATATTGGAGAATAATTAGTTACACAAGAACAAAATATAGGTAGATCTATCCAAAGAGATGAGCTAGGATCACCTTGAAAACATGTGTGAAGCAGGTACAACATAACTGTTGAGGCTTTGCAGCAAATACTGCGTTGTCTCTTCAACAAGACATAAACATGGAGTTGCAAGATGAAAAGAGAAATGAAGATCTACTCAAAACTAAAGCTCTGATGATGCCAATATTCAAGATATGGCTAATGTGATGGATTCCCAAGATAACCCAGAAAGGATTTTCCAGATCTACAACTTTGGAAAAATCACCTCCCCAGGGTTTGATACTTGATCTGATGGGAAATATAGATCTGAAGTTAGATCTAAAGAATATATGGCTAAAATATGTGCTCAGATCATATCTATGCTTGAAGGTCTAATCCCTTCCTCAGATCTATGAGCTAGAAGCTCTAGATCTAGCTTCTAAAACCTCCAAAAGATGATTACAGCTGCTGCAACACAACTGTCTCCAAAAAATACACTGTGAGGGAAAGAGAGGCCTTCTGCCTGCTAAAATATGCTGCAATAAACTGTAGGCTTATGGTAAGACTGATGGCAATGTGGAGGAGTGATCCTCCACTGGATTGCTATCTGAAGTACTAGCAACTCCCTTCCTCCTTTCAGATCTGCAATATCGACATCATTATTCTTGTGGAGAATATTGCTACTAGGAGGTCAATAACTTTTGGCCTGATGCCAAATCTACAATGTGGCTCTGGGAGTGTTGATCTATAAGCCCAAGTGATGGGAATAATTCCTCATCTTGTTCTCCAGTTGAAGTACCGAAGACAACTTCCACCTTCCAAACTGATCTTCAGAAAACTGCAGTTTTTTGAATATGATTGTTCTGCAGAAAGTAGAAAAAGGAAATGGCACTTAAAGCCTGATGTATAATTAAGTAAAATCCTCTTCCTTAGAGATCACTCAAAGAAATAGGTGGGATTCCTGCCCGAGAATACCCTGTGCTAAACAACACCTGCAATCTCCACTAAAGAACCCAAGAATGCAGTGGAATGTCACTTGGCAATTCCAGATCTAGAAGATCATACATCCAATAATCCAAGATGCCTTTCACCTTTGCCTTCATCTCCTTTATAATGATTGAGCCATATTCCCAAGCCTTGGCCCTAATCTCAACTGCGCAGTCTCATGTGGACAAGATCCTCCAAGTGGGACTGCGCTATTTGACCAAATCAACTAAACAGTCTAGGTGCAATGTACACCTCCTCCATCATGTGTGCTTCATTTGCACATGATTCTCCACTGCTTGATCATTAATTCTCAATGACCCTTTGCTTGAAATCTTCTAGATCTTAGGTGACTGAATCAACCCTCCATGATATCTCTCATTAAATGAGACCTCATCTCCAATCTCATTCACATTAGTAGTTGCTCAACTACCTCTTTTTGCAGATCTAGTCTAAATTAATCCACATTCACAAACACAAAGTGGATATTTATTATTATTGAGGATTGTGGGTCCCTCCACCCTTTTATTTACTTAATTCATTAAGAAAATCAAATACTCTAATATTCCAAATGTGATGTGAAAATTTGGGAATATTACAAAGCCATGAAATTGTTTGCTTTGATTTCATTTCGCTTAGTGCAAATCACAAAAATCACAGGCTAACAAATGTTGAAACATATATAACTTGTGAATTGTGATAAGCACCAACAACCTTTTTGAGTTATGTGCAATTCCACGTTAAAAATCCATAAAACCCTTATAGCTATTAATCGCATTGCGCCTCCTTAAAAGATAAAATTATATCATTTGAAAAGAAATTGCGATGAGTCTGGACCTGTAGAAAAATAAAAAAAACATTGAAATATCTCCCAAAATCTGATAAGATGAAATTATTTGATTTTTATCCCATATCACGCCCCACAGCATCATACCAAATGAAAGTTACACTCGCCTTGATAAAGTGTGATATGCGATTTGCACAGGCTGCATCTTGCATGCACTCACGGTTGAAATACACAATATGGATGTCTGTAAAATCCATAATTTGCAATACAACATTAATTACTATAGTACTTGAAGTGATACTTAATCAATTGGTCTATTAATAATATCTAATGATTTAAATATTTTGACTAGACATATAGTGTAAAATACGTGAAATATTTGGTAATCGTTTGAAGGGTTATTAATAGCAATCAATGGTTACAAGGCTCAAAAATATTGATATATTTCTAAAAACGTGTTTCAAATAAAGGTGATAGATTCTTTTATGGTGATTTAATTATGTTTCTCTTTTCCTTTTCACTCTTCATCTCAACTTTGAATTTCCTTGTCTTTCTTGAATTCAGGAAACTATCTTAGAAAGCGATATCAACATAAATGAAAAATAAAGGCAAATCAGTTGCCCAATCATCCACCTTTGAAGTTACAGACATGCCTCCACTATAATTAGACACTATGTGCAATAAGGACAATGGAATTTCTTCATGGGAAGCCATGCATAATCAATTTGAAGGAGAAAATACAAGGGAACTAAAGAAAGTAGCAACGACAGATGCGGCCAATTCATCAGAGCCTTCCTACTTCAAAGTTGGATGTTCATTCTTAAATAGGATAGCTGCAAGGCAAAATATTTTACCATATATTGAAATGGTAATATTTCTCATCGACAATCTCAATGTTGTAGACACAATGTTCAATAATTCCAGACAGGAAGACATGGGTTCATTCACCCCGAAGATTTGCGTGAAATGTACCATTTGCCAATGCCACAAAAGGCTTATGATAAAGATTTTCTGGAAAAGTTTGCAAAGGAGAATCAAGACCCAATGAAGGTGGTGAAAGAATGGAAGGAAGATCAAGGAAAATTAAAGTAGTACAAACTTGGTGTGTACCCAATAATGCAATTTCCATCACCCCATTATTTTGTAGCAACAATGTTATGTAGAATTTTTTCTAGACCTGATACCACTAAATTTTCCATTAAATGGGTTCCCTTAATTGATGCAGTCATCAATTCTACTATCATGAATTGGGAAAACATTTTATCCAATAATTTTTCCAAAACCATTATGGATTTAAAAAAAATAGAGTTGTTTCTACTAAGACAATACCTCGTTTTTACATGAGCGCATATATTATTGATGCCATATGTTTTTTCATAATTTTTCTTGTTATGGGTTGGCAATGGACTAGCCAAGACCCTAACCATGTTCATATTTATCATAAAGCGCTATGGGAGTCTGAATTCTATTCCCATTTCTATAATATTTGTCATAGATTCATGTTTCCCATTCATCAAACCATTTCTAATGATAAAGCTCCTAGAATTTATAAAGAGGCCAGTGTAGATATTATGTTTGTGGCCATATGGTTCAGAGAAGAGAGATTTACTTATGTCAGAGTTTTCAGGAGTCTTTCCCCTCCTCATGTTTTCCCCTACTATGTCCCAGATAAACTCTTGGATAGATAAATTGCATATCAACACTTGTAAATGGTACAAACAAGGAGCTCAGTGATTCTAAGAAATCCACTTGGCCTACATTTCCATTACAGTGTGGTACTTTCACTCTTTTTGATATAGGTCATACAACAAAAGAAATTCCAAACATTTCTTCCTTGAATTTAGCTTTAATACTAGGGAGACAATATGATCCTAATAATGTAGTCCAAAATTTTACCACTTCTCTTAAGGTTAGACCTTTCATGCATGAGGGATGATTTCGATGATTTATTTGAAGGAATGGAGAGATTTAAATATGTATTAAAAATGAAATCTAATAAGTTTAGTGTAGCATACCTTAAATCGTTTCATGAATACAAAAACAATAGGTTGGAAGCAATCACATTGGACTTGTTACGAATTGAATAAATCAGATAGCCAACCCCTAGTATCAGTTTAGATGATGAAACAAAAGATATGTCAAGAGATGAGTCACAGGAAAAATAAATTCAAGATTCAGAGCATTCACAACACAAGTCTCAAAATTTAGATCATTCTGATAATGAATATGAAAGTAAAAATGAGAGCCCTGATAAGATAATTGAAGATGTAATAAAAGGAATTGATATACATACTGCGGAAAAAATTAGTGAAGTTGAATTATTAAAAGCATATTCAAAATAACTTAACAAAGTTTGAACTACACCTGAGCAAACAATTAAATCTCAAGTAGAGCATTTGGGCACAAAATGGACAAAGTTTACTCAAGTACTGCAGAAACCACTTAATCCTAATCTAGAAGGATATAAAAATTTTCACACCCTTGAGCAAACTCAGAATCTAGCAAAAACAACATTGGCACTTTAGCAAACCCCAGAGGTTCAATAAAAAGAGATCATCTCGTCCTACCCAACATAAGAAATCATTTTAAATATTGAGGAAATAACTCTACTGGATGTTTTCTATAGTCCAAGTCACAAAGCTATGGTAAAGAGGAGGAAAATAAGAAGAGTTGATGGAATAGTGACAAATCTCGATAATGAATCAGTGGATGTTGTCCGGAAAGACACTTTTTTCAATCCAACATAATATCTTACCAAAATGCCACAATTTTTAGGGGCATATGCAAATGCAACGATGGATAAAGCAACATAAGTGAAAATTCTGCTCACACAGAGAGAAGATAGAGTTCAAGAGCTGGAAAGACAACTGGAATAAGAAAAGTATAATGTCAATAAACAAGTTGAGATGAAAATGGCATAGTTCCAGAAATAATTCGAAAGGTTGAAGTTACAACATCAAGTACAAATCTTTGAGAAGGATACACAGATAGAGACATTAATGGATAATCATAAAATCTAACCTGAAATAAAAGAATTCACAAAAGAGGCACTTGAATGGAATAAAAAGTTGAAACAACAGTAGGATACTTTTTGTCAACAAATCTCAGCTACCAATTCATATTGTGAAACAAGTAAAATATTAACTCAACAAGTGGAAAATAGAAGATTGGAATGTGAAAAGATTCATAAGAAAATTTCTGAATTCATTTTATGGCAAGAATCTGACAAAGGAAAGGAATTTGATCTCCCGAAAGTTGAAAAATTTCATAAATATATTTTATTTAAAGACTGGGAGATGCAGTTGAGACAAGCATAGAAAGCAATGTCAAAGGCAACGAACTTAGCAAATGAGACCATTGATTATGTCAATGGAGAGCTTCAGAATGCTAAGCATATTAAATAATATATAGCTGAATCAATCCCAGAGGTCAAACTATTGGAGACATAGTGGAAAGAAAGCATTGACACATAGGCATAATCTATCAAGCAGATAACAAAATTAGATCAAGAAAATTACTAGAACTTCTTGATCAAACCACATCACCATTGCATGACTCTGCAATATTTGACTGATTCCACTAGAAAATCGTTGCCAACACTCTCAAATATTGTGTTTAAAGGCCAAGTCAGATCTGAGATCACATAGCCAACTCAGTTAAAGCCGATGATGGATATCTGCCAGCTCAAAGATCAAATGACGAAATAAGATCAATCCACTTAAGCAATATTGTTATCTTTTATTGCTAGATTGTCGTTTATTTTATTTATTATGAGGAAGATTGTTTCAAACCTCCTCAAATTGTTATGTAATAATCTATTTTTGACATATTTAGTTTAGTATTTAAACCCTTCTCATGCATTTAGAGAAGGGTCCTGAATTTTATCAAAGAATAATTTGTGAAAGATTGCACTTCTGTACTTTTATGAATTCCTCTGATGAAATATATGAAGCATGGTCTAATTTTTGGAAAATTGAATATGCTTTTCTAAAATTGCATATATGTACTCTTAAAGTATATTTTAAATGTGGGGAAGTGGATCAATATTGTGGATTTCATGAGAAAAACTTATCATATATGGTAATTTTATCTTATGATTAAGTCTTGATTATGAGTTTACAATAATCTATTTTTATATTGTGATATGTATGCAGTCTAACTTACAGTTTATCATTCATGCACTTATTTACAATTTTTCAACTGTAATTCCTTATTACATACATAAAGAAATTGATAGATGTGATATATTATACATAATTTTTTTGATTAACTATTTAATCAAGATAATCATTTTACATAATTTTCCTCTCTTTCAGTAATTGAATGATCTTTATTACCTTTTGTTGTAAGACATACTTCTAGATGAATCAATGGTAATTTTTCCCAGGTTATAGGTTAAGTTAAATAAATAGATTAAGTAGATGAATATGTTTTGTTATTTAGATAGATCACTTTCATTAGCTTAAATTCATTTATCATTACACATTGTATCAAAACCTACCATTACCAGATCAATCTCTTTATTGAGAAATTGGTCCCACTATCTCCAGTCGGAGCCACTGCACCAAACAGAAAAGAAGTTGCTTTAAGGTCTGAACCGGGTGGTTATCCCCCATGTTGTTGCAACGGAATTCCGAGGCTTCAACATGACCCCCAAAAGTCCTCTCTTTCAAGCATATGTAGACACTAAAAACTCCTTTTTAGGATCTATAATATTTAACACTGGAGCATGAGTTAATAACTTCTTAAGCTACTCAAAACTAGAATCACACTCCTCTATCCAATCAAACTTATTATCTTTCTTATGCAATTGTGTAATCAGATAATTAATCTATGAGATGTTCATGATGAAAATTCTGTAATAACCTGTCAATCCCATGAATTATCTCACCTCATCTACACTCTTAGGAGCTACCCACTCCATGATGGCTCTCGTATTTTCTGGATCTACTGCAATGTCTTCCTTGGAGACAACATGTCCCAAGTAATGTGCCTCAGTTTGAAAGAAGCTACATTTGTTGAGTTTAGCATACAACTGATGCTCTCTCAACAACTTCAACACTTCTTCCAAACTCTCGACATGCACTTCCTCATTTTTATAATACACCAATATCTAATCAATAGTCACAATCACAAAATTTTCCAAATAAAGATGCAACACATTGTTCATCAAACACATAAATGTAGCTGGGCCATTGGTCAAATTGAATGAAACTAAAACAAACTCATAATGCATGTACCTGGTCCTGAATGTGGTCTTGTAGATGTCCTACCCTTTGATTCGTACTTGATGATAGCCCAATTTCAAGTCAATATTAGAGAGCGATGTTGCTCCCATGAGTTGATCTAACAAAAAACCAATCCTCGGTAATGGGTACCTGTTCTTGATTGTGAATTTTTTCAACTTCCTGTAGTCAATGCACAATCTAAGAGTTCCATCTTTGTTCTTCACGAAAAACATCGATGCACCCCATGGTGATACACTTGCCCTAATGTACCCTTTTTCAAGCATATCCTTCAACTGCATCTTTAATTCTGCCAACTCAGGTGTGCTCATCCTATTAGATTCCTTTGATGCAGGAGCTACCTCTGGAATTAACTCAATATAAAAGTATACTTCCCTGTGTGGTGGAAACTCTGAAATCTTTGCTGGAAACACATCCTGAAACTGCTATAAAACTAGATACCTATTCAACACATTTGTATCCACAGCTTCCTTACCTTGGTCACTATAGATATTAACTGAAAATAGTACACACCCTTTGTTGGCAATATGATGCAGAGTGTTGTTCTTGATGGCAACCCACTGAATGAAGATGAAGACATGAGATTGTTGGCATGTGTTTTCCTTGATGGAAATCCACCTGATGAAGTTATTCTTGACCTGATGGACTTGGTAAATGATGTAAATCTTATGTGAAATGATGTTAGTTAGCAATATGATGCTGAGTGTTGTCCTTGAATGACAACCCACTTGATGAAGACGATGGCATCTTACTTGATGAAGTTGTGCTTGATAGAATATGTTCTTGATGAAGTAAATCTGATGTATCTACAATGAGTACAGAAGAGAATGAAGAAAGAAATTCAATATATGCTTGATCTATGATGAAAAGAGTATGTCTCAAGGCATACGCGGATCTGTCTAAGGGAAGTCGCGTATGCACGCGGGAAATAACGTTCCAAGTTGTGTATGGCAAAAAGCGCTCATAAAGTGCAAAACCAGGGGTAACCACCATGGTATTGACCCATTGTATTGAGTAATGATTCGTCTATGTGACCTCGTCCAGGAATACCATCGGAAGTAATGTGGTTTTGGCTCATGGTATTGAAAAAGGGTAAACCTATATAAAGAGAAGAAATTCATTGTGCAAATTATGGGTGTGAGTGCAAGATGTCTGAGCTTGAATGAATACTTCTCTCTGAAGTATATCTGAATGGAAAGGGTTGCAGTTGAATGATAGATCTGAATGCATGATGCACCAATGAAGAAAATGATGAAGAAGGGTATCTAGATCTGAAATGTATTTGTACTTGCTAGATCTGTTGATGGAATGATTAGATCTGAGATGAGGCGAACATCTGTCTGAAGTAAAGGGTAAAATCTGAGTAATGTATCTGTTCTGAAGAATTGCAATGTCCTAAATGTCTGAAGAACCATACGCTAGTTCGCCGCAGAACAAGCGCGTATATACGCAGCTTTGCTAAAGAGAAAGCGCGTATGCGCAGTGAAATTGGATCTGTAATTTGTACAGAAGTATACACTGGTTTATGAGAACGGATGCGCGTGTATACGCGAATCGGCTGAAGGAAAAGCACATATGCAAACTAGGGTTTGCTGAAGTATGGGGTATGAAATGTCTGATCTGATCTGTTGTGTTACAGCTATCTGTTGTTAATGATCGACTGTGCTTAAATGTATGGAGTGGGTCCAGTCTGAAAATATGATGAAACGTGGCCTGCAAGTTGTGTCCTAAAGGAAGCTTTGGATCCAGTGTGAAAATTGATGAAACGTGGTCCATATTGGTGCTGAGGGTTGTAGCCTTCAGTCAGGGGGTCGTAGCTCCCTTCCAGGTGAGGCTGGTAAACGAGATCGGGGGGTCGTAGCTCCCTTCCAGGAGAGGCTGGTAAACGAGTCAGGGGGTTGGAGCTCCCTTCCAGGAGAGGCTGGTAAACGAGCGCAGGTGGGTGCCTGCGTGCTGGTCAAGTCTGCGCCAGCACATATGTTGTAAGATGTTTTCTCTATAATAAAATATTGAAGGTTGAGCAACTGCAGCGGTGGTTTTCTCCCGACTTGGGTTTCCACCTAAAAAAATCCTGGTGTTCATGTGTGATGCTTTGTGTGATGGTTTATTCTGTTGTTACTGCACATGTTTACTGATAACTTAACATCAGATGAATGAATATTGCAAAGAACTAAGTTAATAAATATCTGCATATTTAGATCTCTGCTAATACGCGATTTGTATGAAGGATATCCGCGTGTATACGCGAGTTTACTAAAGGAAAGTAGCGTATGGGTTTTAGAGAGTGAAAAAGTAAAAAGTTTTGAATATGCAGTAAATACTGATTCACCCCCCCCTCTCAGTATTTTTCCCAACAATTGGTATCAGAGCAGGTCCTTCTGCAGAAGCTTGATCGCTTGAAGGAGATCCGTTGCAATGGGAAGTCTTGAAGGAGTAATGTCTCTAAAGCCACCTCTATTCAATGGAAGCAATCTGATATTTTGGAAGGTACGAACAAAAGCATATCTGCAAAGTCTTGGTGCAGAAGTATGGGCAATCGTGGAAGAAGGCTATCAATATCCGGCAAGTATTCCTACTGATGCGGCTGAAAGAAAGAAGTATGAAATCAATGCCAAAGCAGTGAATGTCTTATTAGGAAGCATGTCTGAACCAGAATTTGCTAAAGTGATGCAACTAAATTCAGCAAAAGAAATATGGGACAAAATCATTCTGAGCTATGAAGGAGATACAAAGGTAAAAAATGCAAAACTCCAAACTCTCATAATTGAATATGAAAATTTAAGGATGCATAGTGATGAAAGTATTTCCAGTTTCTTTCTTCGTCTAGATGATATTGTAAATCGAATGAGAAATTTGGGTGAAACCATAACTGATACTACTCTGGTGGAAAAATTCTTAAGATCCTTGACTTCAAAATTTGACTCTAAAGTTTCAGCTATTGAAGAAAGGCAAGATCTGCAAACTCTTACTATTGTTCAATTACATGGTATTCTGACTGCTTTTGAAATGAGACAAGGAGGTCCTTCTCAAATCAAAGAAGTTGCTTTTAAGGCATCTGCAAAAGGAAAAGAAAAGGAAGTTGTCAAAGAATCCAGCTATATATCCGAAGAAGAAGAAGCAAATTTCGTGAGAAAACTCCAACTAGGTACTGGAAGATTCAAAGGTAAGCTTCCCTTCAAATGTTTTGATTGTGGAAAAGTTGGTCACTATGTTGCTAAATGTCCTTATAGAGAAAAACATGGTAAAGGGAAACAATTTGAAAAGAGGAAGAGTTATTATGCAAATGAAGATGATGATGAAGTGTCCAGTGAAGATGAAGAAGATTCTGACCATGATCTGAAAGTGCTCATGGCAAAGAAGCAAAAGAAGAAGGCTACTCGAAGCAAGGAGATATCTCAGAAAACATGTATAGAAGAAATTGAAGAAGATGAATCAGGTAGTGATTGGGGTCCTTGTAATAATCTTCTTTGTGCAAACAATAGTAAATATAGTGAAAGTAAAGTTGTGGATCTAGAAGAAGCTCTCAAGATTAAAGTTGAAGAACTACAAAGTTCATCTAATAAGCAAGAAACTATATACAAAGAGATGATCTCTCAAATGGAAAAACAAATAGAAATGCTGAATGGACAGGTGGACAAGTATCAAAGGTTTCATACTTATGCATCTAATCGAATTAAAGAACTAGAAGCAGAAATCAACGATCTAAATGCAGATCTCGAAAAATCAAGCAAGAAGAATGAAGGACTTGAAGCTGCAATCATCTCTCTGCAAGCAGATCTTGAAGCATCAAGTAAGAAGAATGAAGAACCTCTACAACCATTTGAAAAGGAAGGCCTTGAAGCAGAAATCATCTCTCTCAAAGAAGATCTGGAAAAATCAAATAAGAAGAATGAAGAGCTGCAACAAACATGTGAAGAAAACGAAAATTGGTTGAAAGAAGAGATTCTAAAACTGAAGGATCAAGTAGAAGATGGAAGAAGGAAAGAAGAAAGCATGACAAAGCAATGTCAAGCCTTGGAGGTTGAGGTAAACATTCTCAAAGGTAAATTAGAAGAAAAGGTTAAAATCTTGAGGTTTCAAGATAGTACTAATATTTTGGACAATATTCTGAGTAATCAAAGGTCTCCTGCTATCACACTTGGTCTTGGTTTTCATGAAACTGTTAAAGGAGAATCTAGTTCACAAGGAAGTGCTAAAGAATCAAAGGACATCAATGCAAAATCGGAAGTGTTGGAAGAGACAAAAGGTCAACCAACAATCATCAATTCTCAAAGGAATTCATTCAAGAATGTTGAATGTTTTAAATGTCATAATTATGGGCATGTTGCAGCAAATTGCAGGAGCAGATTGTTTCAGCCACAATCTAACAAATCCTACGTAGAAAGTTACTCTGGTTTCTTCAAGGGATATTGTTTTTCATGTAACAAGTATGGACATAAAGCTGCTGATTGCAATAGAAGGAAGAATAGAAAAGCTCATTATGATTCTTATACTTATTTCTCTGGGCACATGAGATGTTATGCTTGTAACAAGTATGGACATGTATAAAAAGAATGCAGGATGAACAGATCTGAGAAAGTGGATAATTTCCAACACACAATTAGGAAGTTCAAGCAAATTTGGAAAAAGAAGGAGGACCAGTCAGAAACGTAGGGAATATTGACCCTATTGCAGTCATCCGCTTTTGAAGCTTACTTCTGTTATTGACTGCAGGAATGATGTGGGATACATTATGAGATTTAGTAATGTATTGTCACAGGGGGAGCAATGTATGATGACTCTCATGATTGATTTTATTTTTCTGGTTATATGTATTTCTGACAGAGCATCTGATATGAAGAAGACAGGTACAGGAAGTACAAGTTCAGGGGGAGATGAAGGAATGTGAAAAATTTCTATGCTTCACTTTCCATACGCGGGTTCTATGAACAAAAGTCGCATATACACGCGAGTTCTAGCAGACACAATTGCGTATGCATTGATGATAAGAGAATTTATATGATAGCTGAAGATATGGAGCAGAGGTTCAGGGGGAGCATCAGTCTGACTGTTAATAACTGTATTATTGACTTAGTATCAGCTCAGTTTCTCAGTTCTAAATTATGATGATATGATACTTGGTTTCTTATGTTGAAAATTATGGATGAGTCCTGTTTTCTTTTAATGAAGAGTATTCGTTGCTGAGATGAAAGTCTTTTAATTCAAAGATAAGGAAAGATCATACTGAGATTGTTGCTGATGACTTGCTGATAAAGGTGTTCAGGTTGCACAAGTTAAGGAGGAGCACTGGCTCAGGGGGAGCAGCAGGTTGAATACTAAAGATTGCATTGTTGGCACTATGACTGCTTATTCTTGGTTATTGTGATACTCATGCTTAAATGACGATGACTTGGTACATGGTTTATTATGATGAGATTTTGAGCCCTGTTTGATGAAAAGTATCTTTTGTGCTCACACATGGATGAATTGGAAGTCTTATGATTCAGAGATAAGAATAGATCATGCAAAGTTTGTTACTATGGCTGAGATCTTTTCCCTACATATGTTACTTCATGTTAAATCTTAAAGATCATGGTGATATTGGACCACATGGATGATTGATACATATTTGAAGATGTTGTGCTGGTATGATAATTTCTCTTGGAAAGAATGTATTGATGCTGCAAAGAATCTGAAGGCTTGGTTACTATTGTGTTTATGCTACAACCATTGGATGACGCTTGAAGACACAACTACATTGTTCTATCTATCTGTATTCCAGGGAAGCATTCAAATATCTCAGAAAGAAGCTGAACACTATCTTTGCCTCACAGAGGATCAGATCTGGTTAAAATATAGAAGATGGTATTGGATACGCGGATTTCCTGAAACACAGTCGCGTATATACGCGAGTTCATTCACATAAAACCGCGTATGTCTGATTGCTGACAAATTTCTGCTTGGGGTCAGCTTTCTTCAGCACAGCTGCAGTGCTGTTTGGTATCTCTGATACTGTTTGGTATCTCTGGTGGTGTTCCAGTTCTCATAATTCTATTTCTAATGTTTTGATAAAGATGCCTTGATGATTTGTTGGTGAAAGTGTTCAAGATGCACAAACTAAGGGGGAGCCTTAGTCATATGAAAAGGATGCTTGGATGCACAGATTCAGGGGGAGCATTAGCGTTGCTGAGTATAATGCATTGTTGGCATTATGGTGGTTCTGATATATGATCTCTCTTGAGGTCTTTTTGGTATTGATTATGAAAATTCATATTTGTATTTTGATGAAAAGGTCTGGTTGAGACCCATGATGTAAAATTGTATTATTCAGTCATGTAAGGACTTGTCAAATTTGTAAACCCACTTGGTTGGGTAGCTGAGTCAAATTTTGTAAACCCACTTGGTTGGGTAGCTGAGTTGAAATGTGTAAACCCACTTGGTTGGGTACTTGAGTCTTATATGTAAATCCACTTGGATGAATCTTTGATGTAAGTATGAGTCATTGGTGATAGGAATGTCATAGAGTCGTGTACTTCATTGAAAAATATGTTTGAAGATTCAGCATGAACTCAGGGGGAGCTTGGTCACTTCAGTATACATCAGATCTGCAGAACGCTTCTTCTACATAAGGAGAAAAGGGGGAGAGTGTGTTGGTTTTGATCCGCCCTTTGCCCTTGATGTCAAAGGGGGAGAGTGACATGGTGTTTGAATGAAGATAATGGTGTCAAAGAATGGGGAGAGTGACATGGTGTCATTGTATTCTTAATGTACCTATCTGTTGTGATGATCAAACATCATCGTGGTTGCCATCAAGTCCAAAGGGGGAGATTGTTGGCAATATGATGCAGAGTGTTGTCCTTGATGGCAACCCACTGAATGAAGATGAAGACATGAGATTGTTGGCATGTGTTTTCCTTGATGGCAATCCACCTGATGAAGTTATTCTTGACCTGATGGACTTGGTAAATGATGTAAATCTTATGTGAAATGATGTTAGTTAGCAATATGATGCTGAGTGTTGTCCTTGAATGACAACCCACTTGATGAAGACGATGGCATCTTACTTGATGAAGTTGTGCTTGATAGAATATGTTCTTGATGAAGTAAATCTGATGTATCTACAGTGAGTACAGAAGAGAATGAAGAAAGAAATTCAATATATGCTTGATCTATGATGAAAAGAGTATGTCTCAAGGCATACGCGGATCTGTCTAAGGGAAGTCGCGTATTCACGCGGGAAATAACGTTCCAAGTTGCGTATGGCAAAAAGCGCTCATAAAGTGCAAAACCAGGGGTAACCACCATGGTATTGACCCATTGTATTGAGTAATGATTCGTCTATGTGACCCCGTCCAGGAATACCATCGGAAGTAATGTGGTTTTGGCTCATGGTATTGAAAAAGGGTAAACCTATATAAAGAGAAGAAATTCATTGTGCAAATTATGGGTGTGAGTGCAAGATGTCTGAGCTTGAATGAATACTTCTCTCTGAAGTATATCTGAATGGAAAGGGTTGCAGTTGAATGATAGATCTGAATGCATGATGCACCAATGAAGAAAATGATGAAGAAGGGTATCTAGATCTGAAATGTATTTGTACTTGCTAGATCTGTTGATGGAATGATTAGATCTGAGATGAGGCGAACATCTGTCTGAAGTAAAGGGTAAAATCTGAGTAATGTATCTGTTCTGAAGAATTGCAATGTCCTAAATGTCTGAAGAACCATACGCTAGTTCGCCGCAGAACAAGCGCGTATATACGCAGCTTTGCTAAAGAGAAAGCGCGTATGCGCAGTGAAATTGGATCTGTAATTTGTACAGAAGTATACACTGGTTTATGAGAACGGATGCGCGTGTATACGCGAATCGGCTGAAGGAAAAGCACATATGCAAACTAGGGTTTGCTGAAGTATGGGGTATGAAATGTCTGATCTGATCTGTTGTGTTACAGCTATCTGTTGTTAATGATCGACTGTGCTTAAATGTATGGAGTGGGTCCAGTCTGAAAATATGATGAAACGTGGCCTGCAAGTTGTGTCCTAAAGGAAGCTTTGGATCCAGTGTGAAAATTGATGAAACGTGGTCCATATTGGTGCTGAGGGTTGTAGCCTTCAGTCAGGGGGTGGTAGCTCCCTTCCAGGTGAGGCTGGTAAACGAGGTCAGGGGGTCGTAGCTCCCTTCCAGGAGAGGCTGGTAAACGAGTCAGGGGGTTGGAGCTCCCTTCCAGGAGAGGCTGGTAAACGAGCGCAAGTGGGTGCTTGCATGCTGGTAGGAGTCTGCACCAGCACATATGTTGTAAGATGTTTTCTCTATAATAAAATATTGAAGGTTGAGCAACTGCAGCAGTGGTTTTCTCCCGACTTGGGTTTCCACCTAAAAATCCTGGTGTTCATGTGTGATGCTTTGTGTGATGGTTTATTCTGTTGTTACTACACATGTTTACTGTTAACTTAACATCTGATGAATGAATATTGCAAAGAACTAAGTTAATAAATATCTGCATATTTAGATCTCTACTAATACGCGAGTTGTATGAAGGATATCCGCGTGTATACGCGAGTTTACTAAAGGAAAGTAGCGTATGGGTTTTAGAGAGTGAAAAAGTAAAAAGTTTTGAATATGCAGTAAATACTGATTCACCCCCCCCCCCCTCTCAGTATTTCTCCCAACACCCTTTCCTATGATTGCGCTTGTCCTGTATGGCTCTCACCATCCTAACTGACGTGGATTTATTCTTTACTTGTAAGTCTCTTGGTTCCCCATTGTCATCCAAGAATTCAATATTTTTTTCATAAAAATCTACCATGTTCCTGTGAATATATAACCAATCCATACCTAATAACATACTATATGATCTCAAAGGAAATATTTTCAGGTGTGTTGTTATAGGCATGCCATTTAACTCAAGTTCACGAGATCTTACCCAATGGTGAAATATTTTTTTCGTACCTTTGGTCAACTGCACTAAACAATTATGCATGCATTTCCTTACTAAAACCAAAATTATCCACCAGGTTATGATTAATATAAATATAGTTAGATCGAGGGTCAATAAAAATAGAAACAACTTGATCACAGAGCTTACTGTCCATCTGAATGATAGAATCTCGATGATCTTCCTCCATGTTTTCCACAATTGCATAAATTCGAGGAATTATATGCCCAACATCTCCTAATGTATGTGCCTCCTGCAAAATGTAGATTTGTGACCTACCACCCTGATGTTATGGAAAGTCTTTGCTACAATATTATTTTCCACAAGTCCAACAATGTATAGGCTTCCAATCCTCATCCTTATTTTTCTCCTCAGGTCAAAATCCATGTCCTCTACCAGATGTATTGAACTTCTTAGGTGGAGAAAATTTCTTCTTTTTTTTCGGTATCTTGAGGCCTTTCTTGCTTCTTGACCCATTTTCATTTCTCCAATCTAGCTTGGTTTATGATATGCACTTTGATTATTCATAACAATGTTTTATTTTCTGAATGGTATTTTCTAATGGTCTAGGCTCATCTAACTCAATCCTATCTCTGAATGCAAGCAATAGTCCACTAATAAACCTCTGAATCTTGGCCTTCTTCTCCTTGAGGTAAGGAGCATATCTCAGTAACTCCAAGAACCTATAAGTATACTCCCCATATTTCATGGAACCCATCTTTAGCTCATAAAACTCCTTTTCCCTGCCATCATAGTATCTCTCTAATAGATACTTCTTCCAAAATATATTTTTTAACTCACTCCAATTCAACTCCTCCTAAGAACTATCTATGACGTTCTTCACATCTTACCACCGTTTGTTCTACCTCTCAGGCTAAATGTAGTTATCCTAGCTTTCATATTTTCTGAGTAATCATGCAATTTGAAAAAATTCTTCATGCCAAGCAACCATGCCTCTGAATCTTGTGGTTTCTTCATCTCTCCATCAAATGTACATGGTTTTTCATTTTTAAACTCTTTCGGAAAATATCCTAGTCACTCCTCCTATAAGGATGATAATGATGACGATCATGATTCTTGTAAGATCCAGAACTAGAGTGATACTTGTGTATGTCGCCTCTTTTATCTGATGTTTCCAACAACCTACCATATATAACCATGTCATCCCTATCCGACCTGTAACCACCGAGAGATGTACTTCCATATGCACAATTGGTCCCATCCTTGTGCCCATAACTGATCCTACATGGCCGATGTTTCTACAACTCTGAAATACTTTGAAGGATGACTACATTAAACTCTGCTTGATTTTCCTGTGCCTATATGAGTCTATCATTTTCTTCCTTGAAACTCCTTATTTCTTCCTTTACACTTCTCAATATATTTTCCAATTCAAATGAATTTCCAACATCATGCTGCTCATATGACTCATAGGGAGAATATCTGTAGTCTACTATTTTGTTATTCGTCTCTAAATCCTTCCTACAATGTGCAATACGTAAGCTAAACCAATTCATAAGTAAACCAACGTACCTTAGTGTAATTTAGGAGGATACTGTTGGGTCACCCAAATACCATGTTTTTACAAAATTTTCAGTTCACTTACACTTCACTTTTAAACCATATTTCTCTTTCCCATAAACTAATTTCATGATTACATCAGGTTTAGACTTATAATTTTCCAATGCATTTGTTTTAGTGTTTTTGTAGGTGTATTTGAAGACTTCAACAAATTGATATTTGACCACCAAGTCTCAAATTCGAATTTTTAGATTTGATGAAGATTTGGGAGATTCCTTCAAGCATACTTCATGGAGAAGAATCATGGAAGTTTTGATAAGGTTTCTTATCAAAGATATTAGAGATTTGTGCGAGTATTTGTAGATATTTTACTTGCTAATTGTTAGCACATGGTTGTCACCACATGATATATTTGTGGAGCTAGGGGATATTTGTGGATCTCAAATCTTTGTTAGTTATCTCAAGTTTGTGTATAAATAAGAGTGCCTCCTCCATTCCAAGAGGAGTCTTGGGGAATGTATTGAACCTATGATGAAATAGATTAAAGGTTTCTTTTATATAAATTTCTATTCTATAGTTTTAGATGTAACTTGATTTATTGTAATGTATACATTTATCGAATAGTATGTTACTTGTTTCTTAGGAGAATTGAGCTCACTCCAAATAGATCAAGGAATCATTCTATTTACATTTATGCATTGTTGTAAATATATGCTAGTATTTTCATTTCATATGTCAAGATCATATTTTCTATTTTAATAAATTGTGATTGATCATTGAATAAAGTCACTTGCACGCCCTAGAAATTTAGATAGTGAAAATGATTTAGTTTGAAAGATTAGTTTGAATAAATAAGGACAAACCATGTCTCTATTTTAGAGTCTCTTCTTTGTGAACTAGGATTGAATTGATATCAGTGTTCACTTTTTCCCATGATTTCCTAGATTAGACTTATATGCTTTGGTAATTTAGATAAGTGACAATAGTTTTGTTGAATTAATAGAAGCAATAAGGAAGGATAACCAAGACCTCTTAGAAAAGAGCCTCTATTCTAAACTTGAATAATATCATTGTTCACTTTTTCATATGCTTTCATAGATCAGATTTCAAGCAAGTGTGATTTCCTTTATGTAAGTGTGATTTCAATTTATTTACGTTTGGTTTGGATTGGATTGGATTTAATTGATTTAATTTATTAGTTTCAATAACATTATATTAATCTATTATGATAAATAATCACCTAGTACATATAGTACAGGTATACCTCATCAGTTCATGCACCCCGGCTTGACAATTAAATGATAGTGATTTAACTCGCAATTAAATCACCCAACATTTTAGCATTGTTGCCGGGGAGGTATACATGAGTGATTATTTTGAAATTTTAAACAACTCATGATAGTTGAATTCATTCTTAGATGCATGGTTAAAAACATATTAAAATTATTTTTCATATTAAATTTCAGTAATTTTTCAAAACTGTGTACTAAAGTGTGTGCACGACATGGATTCTCAACCAGTTGGAGTAATTCACAAAAAAATTAAGAGTTTGCATAATGTCCTTCAAAAAAATTTCTCAAATGCTAGCAACAACTGAGATATCTGCCTCTCAGGAAGGGTATATTTTAATTGCATTCAGAAACATGTTTATCTCTCCACCTCTACAAGAAGATATTCAAGTATCTTTTGATTCCTCTTTTCAATTTGTTGAAGAGACTAAAAAATTATGCAATAATTTTCATGGAGAGAAACCACTAGAATATAATATTAAGGAATGTATAATAAAAGAGGATATTCAAAATGATCTAAACCAAGAAAGGAATCTGGAATGTCATAGCTTTATTAAAAAATGGTTCTAATCAATGATCAAGTCACATAACTCTTTCATTCTTCCTTACTTCTTAATTCCATCATCAATCAACTGGTCTTTCATGATTTGATGTGTTTTAATGCATATTTTTCAAGCCTAAGCATCAATATATTTTTACTCCTGTTACGCACATGGTTACACTAGAAATATGCATACACTTGAAACAATTTTTCTATTTCTAGTAGAGTAGAGTAGGACAGAATTAATAAATAAAACCAAGTTTGGTGATGTTTTTAAGTTTTTTTTTTAAGTTAGATTTAATTTTAATTGCAATTTTATTTTTCATGGTGCAGTAAGAGCCACCCCACTCACTAATAATTTGCAAGAAGATGAAGAAAGAGGAGGAACATTTGTGAAGAAGGAGAACAAACTAAGCTTTGAGAGCCAAAATTTGAAGTTAGAGATCAAATCATTTCGCTTTGTTTTTCAATATTGTTGATTATGCTCTCTTCTTGCACCTTGTGCGACCTGGAAGATCAGAAAGGAAAATTGAATAAAGTTATATTTTAAATTTTGCAATAAAACTCATAGATTTAAAAATTGGATAGGAGATCTAAATTTATTATTCATTCTAAAAAATACTCTAACTTTAATCTCCAAATTTTGAATTGGATCTATCCAAAAATTTGCTAAAATGTCTTTTTTTCAAAACAAAAATGCACAAATTAAACTGAATATATATGAAAAACCAGGAACTTTGTTTTCATAAATTTTTTATATGAAGTATATTAGATTTTGATGAGCAATCCATGAAAATTTCAGCTCAATCTGCTTCACGGTTTTCTAGAAAACAAGGATGATCACCTACAGCCATTTTGCTTATGTATCGAGATCTGTGCATTGGATCACTTTGATTTTCAGTGTGCAGAAGTATTAGGACCATAGAAACCTTCATAAAAAATTTCTGCCCAATCCTATTTGTATTTTGTGAGAAAATTATTTTTTATGTTTTCAACAATTGCAATTATATATCGAGATCTGGTTTGTGCATTGGATCAATTTGATTTTTGGTGTGAAGAAGCTTTAGAACCATAGGAACCGTCATAAATTTTTTTAGCCCAATACAATGGATAGTTTGTGATAAAATGGCCCACGAATTTTGTTATAGCACTCCTTTTAGCAGCCTACAACTATAATAATAATAATAATAATAATAATAATAATTTTAGTTATAGCTTCATTTTTTTCCCAATATTTATAGGATAAATTGGTTGTGAGTTCCATTCTTTTTGGCAATAGGATGATTTCAATTGAAAATAAAATATTTTGGCAGCATGAAATTGATTGAAAAATGCACTTAGACACTTGATTTTCTCCTAAAAATCTTGAATTTTGTTTTGCTAGGCATTTGTCAAATTGTTGTCTTGGAAGTCAAATTTGTAGAATGATTAATATTTTTTAACTTTAACACACATTTTTATGGATCTTATTTCATACATTTGAAATGTGGTTTATTGTTATCTCTTTGAATTTTTAAATGAGAGATCATGAATTCAAATCCAATAAAAGCCAAAATTTGTTAACTATTCTACAGTTTTGACAATCCTTAATTAGGCAATAATTTCGCTAACATGTGGCAACATTGGATTGGTCCACATCACAATGTATTATTGGTTAACATTGCACAGTCATTGCCACATTATCCACCATGTCACCTTGAATATTTAGTTTGCCACTTCTGCATTTCATGTCATCTACCCACTTTAGCATCCATGCGACACTCCCTGGTGCTGCTGCGTGGCACCCATGCACAAATTTTTTTTCATGTTTCATAAAACTTAAAAAAATCATAAATCTTTTATACAACATCAATTTTCAATGATTAAAACATCTTTCATGATATCTTGATGAGATCTACATGATGAGAGAGTTTTTGTCATCATTTGAGACTGTAAAAAAATGAAGAAGTTACCAACAAAACACCAATAGGTAGTTCAAGGTAGCACTTTCCAAACAAGTAAAAGTACATTTAATTTTTATTCCTTGAATTTGTTTTATTAGTATTATTTCCGTGTTTTTTGTGTATATATCATATGAAGAGATACTAATCACCACTCTCTCTCTCTCTCTCTCTCTCGCTATATATATATATATATATATATATATTCTTACTTTTTATTGCAAAAAAGTGCTAAGTTTTTGTAAGTTCGAAGACGATGAAGAAGATTACTATATGCATAAGTGATTTTTAAAGACCAAGTGTCTTTCAGAAGAGCATGTTCATTCCATGTCAAATCAGAACTATTACACCCTTGCTACTAAACAAGGCCTCTTAGATACCAGTTGTACGATTGCTACTCATTCTAAGTCTACAATCGATCCATATATTTACATCTCCCTATTACCAACCCATGATTTCAAAAATCATTTTCCCTTTGCAATTTTCATACTTTCCTCCCTCATTTTCACTCACCCTTAAACCAAAAATAAAGTCATTCAGCTCCCTTACAAAGATGATTCACCCCATTTTCCTCTTCCTTTCTGTCAAATAAACCTTGCTTCAATGAAAACCTTTCATATGTGGTCCTTCAAATTATTATTTTGTACTTACATTAGATGATGGATGATTCATTAAGGCTTCCCTTATAACAAGTCCTGCCCCATTGACTTTGACACATCATCTAGGATGAAGACTAGAGATATTTAAAGAACCTTGAGGATTGCATGCCTTAATGGAAATTTATCTCGCTAATAAATAGTAGGAATCCATAAATGCCCCCTATTGTGAGATCTTCTAGGTGAATCGACTACCACACATCTATTCGTACCTAGTAAGATGTACTTAGGCATCTTGACTCTCATTGACATCGATGGTGAGTAGTATCGTGTTGGTTAACGACTTTCATTAAAGGTTGGTAATCCAACATTTTCTTTCTATGTTCGACATCAACACATATATTCACATAGATAATAATTATTCCACTGAGTGGAAATGAAAGGCGACTATATGATTTCAGTAGTTTGCAGCAGGACTCAATTTAGAATTCAGCAGTGATAGAAATAAAGGTTCCAAATTTAGATCAGATTTATCTTTTATTCATACAACCAAGGGAAAGAAAAAGTAGATCAGATTATTTTACTTCATATTCCATGATCCAGTAGTAGCAGGCACACTCTTCTATATACATAGCTTGTCCACTTTTTAGGTAAGTGAAGGTATGTTGTTTTCTAAACTTTAATCAATAATTCCTTGAATGCTCAAATTCATTTATTTGGAAAATTTCATCATTCGTTATATTCATTACACTATTTTTCAATCCCATATTTGTTAGGCGGATAAATTGTTCTTGCAGACAAGAAGGATCTCCCTAGTATCACAAGGATAGCTAGAAACAAACAGGACAATTTGTAAACTATTTTATCTAGATTACATATAATTTAGAATTTTCTATGATGAAGAAAGGACCTACCTGTGATCCAATGCTAGTTGATTTCTTCTTTCCCGTTGCTCCAAGAAGTCACCTCTTAAGATCTGCAAACAAAGACATAGAAGAGGATCAACAACACTTGCAACATATACTATTTCAGAAATCACAAATCTATCTTAATAATCAAGGAATTGAAGAATTAAGTCATTCAAGTAAACACATAAACAACTTATTAAGAAAACAGGATCCAATTGTATTATCTTTAAATAAAATAAATATTCTTACAATCGCATTCACCTTGATGTCATATAGGTCCTTCCGGGGGTCCGAAACAAGCGTTTTCCTTAGATCTGACAAGCCCTTCCACTCTTCGAACTAGCCTAACTACGAGTATGTAATCGTTCTCGTAGCTAGAAAAGAGTATGTTTCTTTAGCAATTCCCTTCGCTATCGTAGCTACCAAGTACAAAGAAAGTACTAAGTGTATACAAAATGCATAGAGAAGTTTTACATATGTGAGCATGTACCCTTGAGACTGAACCAAAGCTTCAATTTATAGGAGAAAGAAAGTGGTTATAGCTCCAAAATGGAAGGGATAGAGTCCCCTTATCAAGGGATTAAGTTCCAAAATCCAAGGAATAGGATCCTTTAATGAAGGAATGTATGTTCATGATAATGGAGGGAGTAAGGCTTCGACTGGATAACGCATTCTAGAAGCTTCCAGCTGGGAGAATATTCGACCAGCTGGGTTTCTATAATTTACTTTCGCCTTCATTTTACCTTTTAGGGTCCGCATTTTTAACGAAGAAAACGTGCGGTCGGCTCTGTAATTTCTGGAGCAAAAGAGTGCGGTGCCACAAGTAAGACTAAGGAAAAGTGCGGTACAAGTATTTTTATGATTTTTACAAGCTTTTCTACAAATTCAGAACTTGGTTTAGGAACTTTAGGGTTGCAGAATTCTAAAGGAGCATTATATAGGTATTGATGAACCCATATAGACATCAAAATGTCATGGTGACAAAATAATGTGTAACAATATTGCATAACCTCATATACTATTGACCAACATTTTTTTCCCAACTGAAAGTTGTTGTTCTTATAAACACCTTGATTGAATTCCATAATGCATCATTTCTTTTAATATCAAGCATACATTCCTAAGAAAAACTAGCATGTGGAAGATGTTCCAAATAGTTTTTGCAACCATACAACATAAAATTTCAATAAGTTATACATAGCCTATTTACAAAGCATGTTTTGCACTTCAATTTCAAGCAAATGAGGCTAAAACAATTGCATGGTTGATGCACACATTACTGAATCATCATTTGGAATGTATTCATATGGTTGAATTTTTAAGATAATTGTTTGTTGTAATAAGAAGAAGAGTAAAAAGGAAAGTGTTGTCACACATGAACCAACACTTGCAATATTTATGGTTGTCACACAAGATCCAACTATAAAAAAAATGTTGCTACACATCAGAAAAAAAATACTCCATCGAACATATTAAGAAATCCAATGCAAGGTTTCATGAGGACATACAACACCTTCCATTGGGGGGAATGTTGGGTCGCCCAAATACCATTTTTTTACAAACTTTTCACTTCACTTTCACTTCAGTTTTAAGCCATATTTATCTTTCCCATAAACTAATTTCATGATTACATTGGGCTTAGATTTATAATTTTACAATGCATTCGTTTGTGTTTTTGAGTGAATTTATGATTAAATATTGGAAAAATGTCATGTGTTCAATTATATATGAATGTGATTAGGTGCTCAAAATTATGATAAAAATGAAAGTTTTTGGAATAGTGTGGAACCTAAACGACCGTGTAGATCTTGTGGTTCTGAATCCGACGCAACTTGTTTCATGGAAATATGACACCATATGCTCCTAGAAATGCGTTCTGCTAACTTTTTCAAACGGGAAAAAAAAATGCAGGACAACCTAGTCAGCAGTTCATACAGATGATTGGGTATGCCTACGTGGCAAGGTGACTATACAATTAACTTGGTCAAGGGGGTATTCATGGTCAAATGGTTTGGTGCCAAGTGGCACTTATTTACTAGTTTAAAATGGTTTAATTTCATTGGTGGTTTGGTGGAAAACCATAGGCAGCCACATGGTCTAGCCAGGGGCCACCACGTGCCAACCCAAGGGCCACTCAAATTTTGGGGTCAAGTCTGAGCAGCAGCATGGATTAAACCCACGACCACCGAGAAACAAACAATAAGCCATATTGTCACGCCTCACACCATGAGTCTTAACATATAAAATATTCACTATGGTTTTTTTTTAATATTGCTGGTGCATTGGGGGAATGGCGTCGAGGTCTAGCCCCAGCCTTGGTCATTACTAAAGGTGGGACCACGGGTGGGAGGCTTACCCCGTGCCCCCTCTCGTAAACATAACCTTAACACCCAACTTCCTAGATAACATGTGATAAAATGTGCAAGACCATGGTTAGAAAACTGCCGAAAGTTGGAACCACCAGCCCTAACCTCCAATGAAAGACCACCATATGTGCTCACATCTGTGTTAAGTCCAGTGGCTATCCCTAATCACCAACACACACACACACACACACACACACACACATATAATTTTGTTTTAAACGTATTGGATATGTTTTTAAATTTGATTTTTAGGCGTTAGAGAGAAAATTAATGCCCAAACAATTTCATCCTGTTAGCAAAATTTTTGCTCCGGTAGCGCTTTTTGGGGCGAAATTGTGGGTTCGGTGCCTGATTTTGGGGAAAATGTGGAATGAATAGTGTAGCAACTAGGCAAGTCCTAACTTCTCCAATTTTTGGCTAAATCTAATGGAGAAATATGCTACACGGGCATTTTTGGGCATTTTGGAGCTAATGGAACATGTTTTAGAGTTGTTTGAGCATTGTAAGCACATGAAATCACATTTTGGAGCATAATAGAAGAGGGCCAAGCCATTGGAAGTTGGACCAATGAGACATAGCCCAGGCAGGGTGATATCCTTCAACATGTGTTATTGTGTTATTGTTTATGGTGATGCTCATGTCTGTTAGATGATGTTGTTGAGTGTTTTTTTTAATGTTAATTTTCTCATGAAATTCACATAAAAACACATAAACCTCATGTTAAACTTTCAATTAGCCTCATCATCCTCAAGCACTTTCTTTATATTTTGAATTGGAACTTAGCACAACAAAAGAAATATTCCCATTCAGATCAAGTTGGTATTAGAGCACTAGGTTTACATATGCAAGGAGGATTTAATTTTTTTTTGAAGTGTTTTAATGCTTACAAGGTTGAAGGTCAAGAAAGGAGAAGGCAATTTTGTGGGTGCAATTTCTCTAGTCAGTGTGAGGAGAAGGAGGCCACAGTTGCCACAATTTCCACCACAAGATTCACCTCTAGTTGAAGTAGAAGATTCAGTAAGAATGTCACATGAAGGAGGAATTGATAACATGTTAGAGGATGAGAAGGCTTTTAGGAAGGCTTTCTTTAACATAACATAGATGGTGAATGTCCTTTATGAAGAGAGGAACATAAGGTTGCAGGGTGAAATATCGAGGCCTCCAAGAGGAGGGGGTTCTCTACGAGGAGGAGATAATGGAAATGGTGATAATCCACCATTTAATCCACCATCATCCTCACCACCATCTTCACCTTCACCTTCATCCTCTTCCACAGCTACAACCCTTACTCATACTCATGAACCTACCTCAAAAGTAATTGGTAAAAAACCCTTTTAAAACTCGATATTAAATTTGAGCTACCTATGTATAATGGTGAAGTGAATGCAGAGAAACTTGACAATTGGATTTTTCAGTTGGAGGCCTATTACAGAATTCAAAACCTTCAAGATGATGATACAAATATTCATCTAGTTTCCTTGAGACTAGAGGGTGCAGCACTAGTAGGGTGGGAAGCCAAGACACAAGATGAGATTAAAAAACATGGTAAGCTCTCACTTCCTTGGTCTAATTTAATTTCTTCAATTAAAATAAAATTTTAACCTCTTGGATATATACAAAAAGCCATCGTGAATTGGTAGAACTTTAGACAAATTAACGATCAAAGTGTGCAAGATTACACCCAAGAATTTAGAAAAAAAAACTCTTATGTTAGGTGTTGATTTTCATTCAAAAGACATGTTTCTAAAATATATAAGGGGTTTACATAGCTACCTAAGGCATACTATCCTTATGTTCAATCCCACTAGTCTAGATGAGGTCTGTGTGCAAGCCACTCACCTTGAGGCAAGAGCGAAACATATTCTAGAAGAGGGTAAAAATAAGGCATTTAAGGGTGGAGAGAAGGGAAAGAGTTTTAAGGAGAAATAAAAGAAAAATGAATGCTCTAAAAAGGAAGGAGAGAAAATGACATGCAAGCATTATTCCAAGGAGCGCCACGATGAAGACCATTGTTGGAAGTTTAATTCAGAGATGAAGCCAAAAAAATTCAACAACAAAGGGAAGGAAAAGATAGTTTCAATCACTCAAGAGGATTTAGGGTCTGATTTAGGTGATTAAACTAAAATCACAACCATTGGGATACAACGTAAGAACTCCATTGCTAGTACTCGCACTTCAAACTGTCACACTAGTACCTCAAATGAAGAAGCTAGAATTAAATTGTTTCATGTGAGGGTTGTCGCAAAACATACAAAAATCGACACACTATTTGATAGTGGGTCTCAAGAAAAATTGATATCTAATGACTTAGTCAAGAAACTTAATCTTGAAACCATACCTCATCCCAAGCCATATCCATTGGGTTGGATATGCAAGGACACCAATTTAAAGGATACAAGAAATTGTATTTTCTAGTTTGCAATCACCGCAAACTTCATTGACGAAGTGGAATTAGATGTTGTATCGCTTGACATTTCGGGGATTTTTTTGGGAAGTCCTTACCTCTATGACAAAAAAAAATGTTTTATCACCATGAAAACAAGTACCACTTGTTCAAATATGGTGTGGAGTACATAGTGAGAGCCCATCACAAGAAACTAAACCTATCATTAGTTAATGTAGGGACAATTAAAAGGCTAGTCAATTCAAGAAAAAATTTAGTGCTTCTTATGATCAAACCAGTGTTGATGATCACTATGAAGCGTTTGATGGTTGTAATTCAAGTTTAAATTCTGATTTGGTTGACGTAATTAACCATAATGATAATTTTTTTCAGGATGTAAAGGGATTTCCTCTCAAGAAGAATGGAATCCCACATCAAAAATATTTGCAGCAAGAATGTTCTCTTTGTGACATTGATATGCATCAGATGTCGAAAATGAAAAGTAAAGAAATACCAAAGCAAAGCCAAAATTTATTGAACAATGGAATCACTCGACCATATCTTTCACCATGCAGTGCACCTATGGTTTTGGTGCCCAAGAAGAATGGAAATAATTTTAATGTGAGGGACAAAATGAGTGGTTTTCATCAAAGAAGAGCTATTAAAGGAGTATGTGGAAGTTGAAATTTAACATAAAAAATGGTTTCTTTGAATGGCTTATTATGTTTTATGGTATTTTCAATACTCCTACTACTTTCATGCATATGAAGGATGATGAATTAGAGCCATTTCTAGATGTGATAGTCCACCTGTATGACATTATCATTTTAAGAAAATTTCATTATGAACATGTCATGTATAAGAGAAAAATACTTCATGTCGTAAGGCATGAACATTTGTTTTCTAAGATGTCAAAGTATGAGTTGGGTAAAAATACTTTGATGTACTTGGGCTATAATGTTGGATGAGGTAAGTTGAAGATAGAGCTCTCCAAGTTTGACACCATTGTGGATTGGTCAACGCCCAAGGTGGTCATCTTGATAAGTGGTTTTTTGGGAGAAACCCAATGCTGGAGGAAATTTTTGGTTAAAATTTCTTCTATGGTAGCTCCTTGGCATGCATTGACATGTGTGAAAAAATTCTTCCAGTTGGGAGGCAAACAATAAGGGGCATGTGATGCTTAGAAGAAAAAGATCATTTTAGCTCTTTATTTGCTCTTTTAAACTTGAAAAGGTCATTTGAGTTTTAGGTTGATGCAATTGAATTTTCCATTTCATTTCATTCATAAAATGTTAATGGTGTAATGATTAAGTTGCAGTGATTAAGTCACTTTCATTTGATGGATGTTTGTTAACAATTCCACTTGGTAAAATGTATAAGAGAGGTATAGGTGACAATTTCCTTGATATGCCTTTTAGGATTGTTATTTGTGTAATTATTGCACTCAATGTTGGGTATGTGTTATATTCTTTCCATGATTATTCGTATGCGTGGGCAGGGGGGGTGATATCCCCCCCCTGTACATTGCGCGCGGGAGCATAAGGGGGGTCACTGGGGGGGGCGACAGCCCCCCCTGTTCAGCGTCTGGGGAAATGCCTTGAGAAAAAAATTTTGGACCTTATTTTTCGGTGGGCAGACTTGCCCATGGTTTTGTGCATGGGTTTTCACATGGTTTTGGGGCATGATGGTTTTCAGCCCCTGATATTTTTTAGATCCGGTCAAGGGAACTACAATTATATTCTAATCCAAGGTTAATGGATTGGGGCTTATGAATTCTTCAGCATGTATATATATGTGTTGTAACACTAAAAGGAATATAATGAAAAATGAAGCTGGTAGTCCCGATTTGGAATCCAAGGGAAAATCTCTGTGTATATATGTTTTATGTTTTACTATCTCGCTATTGTTTATTTTCTATTTTTAAGATTCGTTTGTAGATAATTTATGTACAGGGTTAAAACCTACATTTGGTATCAGAGTTGTTTCAGCTTCAAGGAGATGCCTTTGCTGCTAAGGGTTTTTTTCTCGGGCGTGGGGTAGACCCTGTTCAGTGGAAGATCTACGGGATCGATTCTTGTGGTGAAATAAGATGGCGAGCAGTGGAAAGATAGAGATCGAGAAATTTAATGGTCAAAGTTTTGATTTGTGGAAGCTCAAGATGGAGGATATGATGGTTGATAAAGATCAGTGGATTGTGGTAGATCCGGGTACTAAACCAACGTCAATGTCAGATGAAGACTTGAAGAGTTTGGATCGAAAAGAAAAGAGCACAATACAGTTGTGTGTCTCAGATTTGTTATTTTTGAATGTATCTAGGGAAGCTACGATGAAGAATTTGTGGGACAAGCTAGGGACTTTGTACCAATATAAGTCTCTGGTGAATAAATTGTTCGTGTGGAAAAAATTTTATAACCTGAGGATGAAGGATGGAGACTTGGTGACAGAGCATATGAACATCTTCAATATTGTGGTAATTCAGTTGTCGTCTGTTGATATTAAAATCTCAGGTGAAGATAAGTGCATCCGTTTTTTGTGTTATCTACTATATTTTTGGGAAAATATGGTTATTGAAATAGGTGCCTATACTTGAATTTTGATGAAATTGTCTCAGCTTTGATGTCAAAGGAAATGAAATGGAGAAATATGGAGGGCCAGAATGGAGATGCCTTAACTGTACAAGGAGGATCCCGAGACAAAAACTAAAATAATTTTTAGAGTGGGATATCTAAATCTAGAGGGAGATATAAATCTCTAGGAAAGTTTGTAAAGGTGTATTGGAAATGCGTAAAGGAAAGGCACTACAAAAATGACTTCAAATATAAAGCTCCTGAGAAAGGAAAGGGATTTGATGATGCTCCTTCTACAAAGGCAAAAACCACCTTAAATGAAGGTGGGAATGTGTATTTGGCTTCTTCTTCAAATACACATGTAGATCATGAGGCATGGTTCATTGAGTCAAGTGCATCCTTTCACATCACTCCCCATAGGGAGTGGTTCTGCGAGTATGAGAAGTATGATGGTGGTGATGTATTATCAGGGGATGATAGGAAGGCTAAAATCATCGGACATGGAAAATTAAAGTTGAAGCTGCAAGGTGGAAGGACTAGAACACTTCTTCGTGTTTTGAATATTCATGCATTAGCAAGAAATCTAATTTACGTAAGAAATGTGGTTCAGGGAGCACTAGTATTAATGCAGGGAATTCGGATACCTATAAGATGGTTCAGGGAGAAATGGTATTAATGTGGGGAGTTCGGATTGGAACTATGTACAAGCTTTAGGGTAGCACTGTTATTGATGGGTGAAATAGTTCTATGTTTCCTGAAAGTGGAGCAGAAAGCCTAGTAGTTTTTGGAGAAAAGACCATGCTATGGCATCAAAGGCTTGGACATATTGGAGATAAGGGCCTTTGAATAATGCATGGTAATGGTATAGTAGAAGGTATGTCAAATTTCTCTTTGGATTTTGATTTCTGTGAACATTTTTTATATGGGAAGAAGAATCGGGTGAGTTTTCCTTCTAGTGCCAAGAAGGCGAACAAGATATTAGAGCTTGTGCACAGTGATGTGTTTGGACCTATGTTGGTTCCATCACTGGGTAAGTTTGTGTACTATGTTTCATTCATAGATGACTTCTCAAGGAATACATGGATATATTTCTTGAGGTATAAATCTGAATTCTTTAACAGATTTAGAGAATTTAAGGCTCTAGTGGAAAACCAGATAGAGAAGAAGATAATGGTGCTGAGGATAGATAATGGTGGAGAGTTCTACAAGAAGGAATTTGAAGAGTTTTGTAACAAGTGTGGTATAGCATGACATAAGACTACTCCATACACACCTTAGAAAAATGGAGTTGCAGAAAGAATGAATAGAACGTTGATGGAAAAGGCAAGAAGCATGCTCAGTGGTATCGGGTTAGGACAAGAATTCTAGGCAGAGGATGTGGATACTACATGTTACTTGGTTAACATATCACCTTCATCAACGTTGGAGAATAAGACTCCACATGAGGTATGTATTGGTAAGAAACCCTCTCTTACACATATGAGGGTATTTTGATGTGATGCATATGTACATGTTCCAAAGGATAAAAGGACCAAGTCGGATAATAAATCTAAAAGGTGCACCTTTATTGGGTATAAGGATGGTTTAAAAGGTTACAATCTTTGGAAACCATAAATAAGGAAGGTTGTGTACAACTGAGATGTGGTGTTTAGAGAGGTGAAAGATTTTGTTAAACCTGAATTCCTACCAGAGAAACTTGAGAAGATAGAGTTTGAGCTAAAGGAGGATGAATCAAACTCTAAAACAGAACAAGACTCAGAAGAGGAAGAGCCACAAACTCTAGCTGTGAGAAGATCAGTTCGGGAAAGAAGGCAACCAATAAGGTATAGTCTGTTTGCTTTATGTTCAATTTTTTCTTTTACTATCACTGATGATGATCCCAGAACTATCAGGGAGGCAGTGTATTCAGAGGATGGAAAACTATGGAAGGAGGCCATGGTTGATGAAATGCAATCCTTGTACAAAAATTTGGCATGGGATTTGGTGGAGTTGCTAGCTGGAAGGAAGCCCATCGGGAGAAAATGGGTGTTTAAGAAGAAGATGAATGTAGAAGGCAAGCTGGAGAAATAGAAATATTGGATTATAGAAAAAGGTTATTCTTAGGCGCCAGGAATTTATTTTGGTGATATTTTTTCTCTTGTTGCCAAGGTTAATTTTATTAGATTACTTTTATATGTTACTATTGCATTTTATTTTGAGCTAGAATATATGGATGTAAAGAAAAAATTTCTTCACGGGGATATGGAAGTGGAGATCTATATGAAGCTACCTAAAGGCTTCGCAGTGAAGGGTAAGAAATACCTGGTATGCAGGTTAAAAAAGTCTCAGTATGGGTTAAAATAGTCACCAAGGATGTGGTATCAAAAATTTGATACCTATATACAGGGACTTGGCTTTGCTAGAAGCAAAGAGGATTATTGCGTTTAGTTTAAATTAATTGGTGACAGTGTTATTTATTTGATCTTGTATGTGAATGATATGTTGCTGATTGGAAATGACAAAGAGATTATCTAGGATTTGAAGACCCAAATTTTCTCCAAATTTGACATGAAGGATCTTGGCACTGCAAACTATATTTTGGGCATGGAAATTAAGAGAGATCGGGCAAAGAGGAAGCTCTAGTTAAAACCAGAGGAATTATGTTGAGACAATATTACAGAGGTTCAATATGCAGGGTAGTAAACCGGTGAAGGTTCCTATTCCTGTAGGTGTAAAGTTGTCTGATGAATAGTGTTCCAAGAAACAAGAAGAAGAAGAGGATATATCTTGTGTTCCATATGCAAGTGCAGTGGGTAACTTGATATGCGCAATGGTATGTACTAGACTAGACATTTCCCATGCAGTGGGAGTATCGAGCAGGTTTATGTGAAAACCAGGGAAGGAGCATTGGAGAATCATGAAGTGGGTTTTCAGATATTTACATGGCACTAGTGATTATGGCTTGTGCTACTAGGGAAGACCAGGATTGGATAGAGTTTTGGACATTCGTGGTTTTGTTGATGCAGACTAGGCTGGAGACCTGGACCAAAGAAGATCTACAAGTGGGTATGTGTTTAGCCTATTTGGATGTGTAGTCAGTTGGATGAGTAAAAGACAGTTTGTCGTGGCTCTTTCAACTACAGAGGTAGAATACAAGGAAGGCACTCATGCAAGCAAGGAAGAATTTTGGTTGCAGAGATTGTGTTCAAGTATGGGGTTGGTGCAACGAGCTATAAGGAAATAATTTGATAGGAAAAGTCCAATTTTCTTGGCTAAGAACCCTGCTTATCATTCAAAGACAAACCACATTGATGTTCAATATCACTTTGTGAGAGATATGGTTGAGGATAAAAGGGTGTTGTTGGTAAAGGTGGATACTTTAAATTATGTTGCAGATGCATTAACAAAGTCTGTGAGCACTCATAAGTTCTCTTGGTGTAGAGAAACAATGGGTGTTGCAGAATTGAACTAATGACTAAGCTCTCTTGTGGCCCCCTATGGAAATAAGCAACAAGTGGGAGAATGTTGGGTATGTGCTATATTCTTTCGACGATTAGTCACATGCACGAGGGGGCGATAGCTCCCCTTATACGTTTCATTGAGCACAACAAGGGGGTCATAGGGGGGGCAGTAGCCCCCCCTGTTTACGGTCCAGGGCAGTGCCCCAAGAAATTTTTTTTGGACCCTATTTTTCGGTGGGCGGACCTACCCATGGTTTTGTGCGTGGGTTTGCACATGGTTTTAAGGCATGATTGTTTTCGACCCCTGGTATTTTTGAGATCTTCTCAAGAGAACTACGGTTATGTTCTAATATGGGGTTAATGGATTGGGGTTTATGAATGCTTCAATATGTATATATATGTGTTGTAACACTAAAATGAGTATAATGAAAAATCAAGCTGGTAGTCTCAATTTGGGATCCAGGGGAAAATATTTGTGTATATATGTTTTATGTTTTAATTTGTTGCTATTGTTTATTTTCTATTTTTAAGATTGGTTTGCAGATAATTTATGTACAGGGTTAAAACATACACTCAACAATATCTATACTTTAAAGATGTACATTCAAGCTTAAGTCAAGAAAACCAATTAGTATAATTTTTTTACCATTTGCATCATAATTTTTTGTGTCATCTTGGTAAGAAGGATGATTAGTTGATGGCGACATGGACAAACCCAAGAAGTTCAATGAAAAATATTATTTCATTGAAGTTGCTATTTTTTGTATTAATATGTTTTAGGGCTCCAACATGTTGCCTTTAAAAAGAGGTAAACAAGATGTGAAAAATTTATTGCAGTCCACATCAATTTTGAAAAATTATGGGAATAAAATGTCGGTGCTGAATGGTGCAAAAGTCAAAGAACAAGAACCAAGGCAAGATGAAAAAGAAGGCATAGGCTCCACAAGTACTTCTTTTGGGTTTCAAAATGGTACATGGTAATGGAAGAAAAACTTGGTCAGAAGTCAACACAAGTACAAGGCAAGACATTGAACTAAAAATCTCCATGTCGACAATGTTCGAGGTGATAAAGTTTCCAAGTTATTCATGTTTTCTTTGATTGAAGAAAAAGGTGGAAACAAGTTTGTCTCTTCAAGGAAAGTTTTTTATTTTGAAAATTCTGGGAAATTTCAGTATGATGGTATCTACCACAGCAAGACACGGTCTCCAGAATCAAAGAAAAATATCAGTTTTTATGAAAAGCTCAAATTGTTGAATTTAGGATAATTTTAGTGGATTGAGACTGAAAGGGCGAGGGGGTTGTACCTGTTATCACTCCAATAATTTCCTAGGGTTGTTAAGCTCTTTGTTCATGAAATATTAGAGGTAACCACAAAACTACTTTTGAGATCAGGATCTAGCCTTCCTAATGCTCAGAGAGGGCTCTCTCTTTATGATTTAACTTTATTGTTTTTAGTTTATTTTAGGCTAGTTTTGAAAGAATGATTGGGTTTTGATTTTGGTTTGGTTTGGTGGTGGAATTATTTATTAAGATGGATAGAAGACAGTATATTTAACTTTGGGCTATGGAGTCAAAGTATCAAGAAAACATGACTAAATCAAGGTCTAAATGAAGTGTTCACAGGGCAAGGTAGTTGGGATAATTCAGATATTTTAGGCTAGATGGTGAAGTGGTTGCAATTGGGATTAAGGAGAAGTTAAGGTTTCCTTCATCTGGATAATGAGGGGAAGTGAAAGAGATAAATCAAAACTAAGGAGAAGTGAATAATTCCCTAATCTAGATATCAGAAGAAAATATCAAAATGAATAACAGTTCATAACAGAGTGTACTTAAACAATTTTTGAAATAATATTCCTATTATATCATTTAAATTGGAAAACATGAAAGTATGTGAAATAATTAAGAAAATAACAATTGAAAAATATAAAGATATTTCACTGAAGTGGCCCAACACATGAATCCTATAATGCAATGCCTTTATTCCTTAGTCCAGTCTGCTCACTTGAAAATTGTACAATTAACCCTCAGGTTTCAGATCAATATAACTATAGAAATGTTCAAAAATCCACACTCAATACTTCAAATTATAAAGTATTTATACAAAAACTATTAAAAAATATCCTACAATTGAATTAGGAGTTTTTAAGGAGAAACAAATATCTTCATGCAAGAAGATAGAGACAGCTATCTAACTAATGCAAGTTGTCCCTACTTTTATTGATTTTGTTGTTTGTTGTTTGATCTTTTGCTGCTTTTTCTCTGGCTGTTTGATTTACGTTGGCTGTCTCTTTTTATGTTGAGTGTCTTTTACACTTAGCCTTGTCTTTAACTCTATTTTTCACTTTAAACTTTTTCTTTCATCTGATACTCTTTAACTTTAATTGATTTGTTACTCTTTACTGCTCTTACCTGTTTTACTTTTACCTTTCAAAGTAAATCACATAACTTTTCCCAAGCTTCTGCATCTGGTAATTTAATTTTTACCATTCTTCTATAGATTTCATCAGCCTCTGTGTATTTTGCAAATGTAGTCTTGTTGATAAAGAGATGTTTTACCTCATGCTGGAGGTAAAAGAGGTTTTCAAAACTCTGATAGAGTATTTTTCCTGTAGGCATTCATTTCATGTAGGAATTGTTGAACTGTTCTTTGGCCACTTCTCTCATTTTCTTGTCATAGTGTTCATGTTTCATCAATCTTCCATTGATAACCAAAGGATTAGGCAGATCCTTCTGCCTCAACACATCAAATTTCACCATGAATCTGGTAATTGCAAGCTCCATGTTTTGACATTTGTCTTCAAGTTGTATCATTAAGTTCCTCTTGGAAATTACCTTTCTTACTTCTAGGATTGTTTCAGTTCTATCACTAATGCCAATTTCTTTCACTAATGCCTATTTCTTCCAATTCTTGTTTGTTCTTAGAATTAAGAAACTTAATGATTTCATTGGACTCTTCTGGCTTTTTCCCAAGTTCCTCTTTGACTTTTTGAATAGTTTCAGTTTCTTCCTTGATCAAATCCTTTTGTTCAAAGATAACTTGTATGGATGGCTAAATATCATTAACGAAGTTAATGATATTGACCCACAGTTGTTTCTTTGCTTGGGCAAGTGGTTCTTTTAGTGTCAATTCTTTCTCTAACTTCTGTACTCTGTCAATCAATCTGTTTGACTTCTTTTTTTCATTCTTATGCATGATTTCTATCAACTTATTTTCATCCTCTATACTGTTTATTTGTTCTTTAAGTATATTTATCTCATTTTTTTGTATGGACATATCTTTCATAGCTTTTATCAGTTTACCTGCTTCATCACTAGGATGAGTTGATGTTGATGTTGAATCTGTTGTTGATGTAGATGGAACTGTTGTAGCTACTAGAATTATTGTTGTTACTGGAGCTGCTAAAGTAGAAGGAACTGTTGTAGTAACTATAGGAATAACAGTGACAAGGATTGTTTCTTTGTTGGTCTTTTTCTCTTGTACCAATTTATCCATATCATTCTCCATCTCTTTTAGTTGAGCTGTCAATTGAATGATGAGATTCATCATTTCATATTTTTTCCCTTCGTTCTCTAGAACTTCTATAGCCTATGGATGTTCATTAGGAGGAAATTTTAATTTGTTTTTCAATGTAGCAATGTTTGCATTCTTTTTCTTGATGAGCTCTTCTGCAACTTTGATGTTCTTGGGATCATATCCTACCTCTATGACCAGTTATTCCAATTATTTGATTATGTTGTCCTTGGCTTGTCAGGAAGCCTTCTATAGTTTTAATTTTCTTCTGATGTTTTATAGAGTATTTTGCATCTTTTGGACACTCATGGCTTTGTTGGTCATTGTGGAGTATATCATTTATCCAACTTGCTTATGAAACTATATTTGTTCTATTGGATGTAGATCTTTAGCTTGAACTTCATATGCATTTTTCTTATAGTCAGCTGGTGACTTTGGATTCTTCACTGTGGGTTGCAAGAAGGTCATTTGCATCTTCCTAGTCTTGTAATAATCTACATAAAGCAACCTGATTTGGTCACTGGGTGTTTGTTTCCAGTATTGGGCATAAGTAACATATTTCAATGTTTCATTTTCCTTATACTTATCCATGATATCTTGTTCTTTATCTAGTGGTTTACTTGATGAAGACACCTCTACACTATGTTGTTTCTGAATGATTTGTGTATTAGAGGTTGATGGCTCGTGAGTTTCCTCTGAAACTGTTGGAGGTGCATTTCCTTTAACCACTATGTCTGTATTAATAATTTCAATAGTATCCACCTATTCATTTATAGGATTTATCTTGGGCTTCTTCTTGTACATTAGTTTAAACTTAGTTTCAGTAGTGGTTTGAGCTGAATATGATCCTTCTTCTCTTGGCCTCCTGGAATTCCTATCTTGTAGGGCTGGATTCTACAAAATAGAACTTCTCTCAACAGGTTTCTCCAACTCTTTCAAAGTATTCTCCAACCACTCTGATTGGTTGGAGTACTTCTCAGTGGCTGGTTTGGACTCCTGAACAAAAGGAGTTAATTTAAACTTGATTCTTAACTTTCTGATAACTTATAAAGGATCATATTGCCACGTGAAAATTTCACTGAACTTAAATTCCTGTAAACACTTTTCTTCTTGTTGACTAGCAGTCTTGTTATTGCAGATGAAAGGACCAATCTGGTTTTTTATCTTAAACTATCTTCTTCTTTGCTGACAGAAAGTTCACTTCATCAAATTTTAGGATCTTCTTGATATATTCAAGTGAAAATAACCTCATTGGGAGGTATTTGGGAATCTTATATGGAATGAGTTGACATCCATATACTCTAATTTCAGTGTGATTCTGGTACAAGTACCAGTCTCCTGTCCTAATATGTTCAAATAATTGTAAAACCTTCTTTATTTCATCACTGAATCTTGGTTGACTGCTACTTCTTATCATATTGACAATAGGATGAATAAATGAAACAATGAAGTTTTTTTAGGTAAACTCTGTGGAATATTTCATTTGGAAAGTAATTAGGTTGACATAGCCTGATGACCTCTAGGAATTGGAAAGTATGTGGGAAAATATACTTGGGAAAATTGGATTCCCAAAGGCAGATATCATCAACCTGGTCAGTGGCTTTATCATGACTCCAATAGTGAAGCTCAATGAGGTTGAAAGCAGTGGTAGTGTCACTGATTTTGAAGTTTTTGTCTGCAAGTGGGGTGTGTTTAGCATCAACAAGAGGAGGTTGTAGGGGATTAATAGTCACAATGCCTTGGGAAGCCATTTAAATTTGTTAAATTGATTAATTTATTATTTTCTGGGTTAAAAAATAGTCTTAGGCCTTCAGGAATACCAATGAATAGATGAATTGAGTCTGTAGAAAGGGTTTGGGAGGAAAAAGTTGCTTTCCTTTGGTCTGCAAAGATTTTAAACTAGTTCAATTTATTAACTTATCACTTGCTTTCTTAAGAACAAGTTTTTGGCACTTTAAAATACATGGTAAACAAAGATTGTAGTTTGCAGAGAAGGTCCTAGAGGCAACAGGGGCTCTCTTGGTAGCGAAATAGGCTTCACTGGTCTTTATAATGCTTGAAACTAGAGGTCAGCACATACTTTAGTAGCAAAAGGCTTGAATGCTGCTGTAATTAGCCTCAAAATAGGTCAATAATGGTCTTTGAGTTGTCAAATAGTTTTAGAAAATGCACAACACATAATTAAATAATAGCTTCGGGTGGGCTTTAGTGTTATTTGACTGTAATTGGTTAAGCATAGGGTACGGGGTCAAATTCAATTGAGGGTGGTTTCATCTGACAGATTGGATGGGGGTAAGTAGTTATCGTATCGTAAAAAGTGGTATGGTGGTATTTTGCTGAGGAGAGCCATATAAAGTGGGGCTGCCACATAGCAGGGAAGTGGGGTTGCGAAACTGCTCATTTTGCAACCCTCCCATGATGTTAATGGACAGGCAGTCGAGGGTGAGAAAGTAGCTATGGCCACAAGATCTGATGAATCGTAGATCTAACAGATCGATGAATAGGATGGTGCGTCGGGGATTTTGAAAGGAGGTGGGACTGGGAATGTGTATGCAATGGGATTATAATACATATGCAATGGTATTGATATATATGGGATCAGGGCTTTATAATAGTGGGGTTTTTAAAACGAAGTGGGACCTGGAATATAAAATAAGCAAATGGTTAATATAATATGTGGGTTATATACTGTTGTGGATGATTTTTTCACCCTCCTAGAGACAGCCTAGAGTTGCCATAGACCAGTGCCTAGGACATCTTAATATAGCAAGTGGCTCATTATATAGCTTGGGTTGTCAGTCCAAAGAGCTCGCTCACTATCTCTTGCTTAAACAAGGAATTTAGATTTGAATGGGACCAGTCCCCCTCAGAAGCTGATACAAGGATAAGAATAATGTAGGGACATTATGTAAAACTCCAATATAAAGACATCAGACAGTTAAGAGACCACTTACTGTAAAGAGGGCCAGTTCAAATAATATATCACCGAAATCGAATATCAGAGAGTGAGTGCAGAGAGGAAGCATGAGAAGATATTAGCTGACATGAGACTGATACCCAAATACACAACAGAACCATATAAGGGCGCACCAATTTACGAATCCTTATATGACAATGGCGTTTTAAAAGCACCCTCCTCAAGCAACTAATATAGCAGAAAATATGGATAGAGTGAACATGGAACAGTATATCATGACTAGGCCTATTTAAAGCGCTTAACTAATTCCAGAAAGGGCATCAACTAGGATGAATCCGTACTGCAAACTAGTGAGCCACTCGCATTCTAGAACTTGATACAAGAAGATAAATAGCATGAAATGAGAGATTATATTAACACGTAAGAGAAATTACATACTGTGAGATACCAAAGACCAGAATCCTCATTACAGTTATAACCCCTCCTCACTGAGACCCTACGGGCTCTGAAACTTCATACAGAAATGTTACAAAATGTATACAAGAGTCCTTTCGCTGCACAGTTTTCTGATAGAAATCTGGAACCTCTACAATGTCTTTTTTCTGAGCTTTTATAGAGAAGATAGAAAATTCTAGAGGAGGAGGCAGATAGAGAACATTTAATGACTTATTTTGAATCGGATGGCGGAAAATATTTGCGCCCAACTCTAAATGAATAACTATAAATGAATGTACTTTACAGTCTGTCTGTAGAAATAAATGCTCGGAGAGGAAAATCTCCATATATAAAAGACACAAATAATAAAATATACACAGTGTTCTGCCTTCTGCTGAGAATAAGATCTGCTGCCGTAAGAACCCTGATATATTCTTCGATTCTGCACTGTACTATTGGCCCTGAACTTTGGATTTGAATACTGGATCATTAATGTAGAGCGAATTTCTCTGGAGGGTTCTGTAGGTCCATCTCTTTGTTCTTCTTTAATAAAGGTCATTTCACACACCTACCCTTGGCATCTTCTTTGAATTTCACCGGCAGAATGTCTTCCTTTCATAAGCTTTTCAACCTCTGCAATAGAGGCAATAAATTATAGGGCCTCTTGTCATCTCGGAACCTGCAAAACCCACAAAATATTAGAGAAAACTGACACAGGTGGAGGTGGGGACGATGGATACATGGTCGACTGGGAGAAATACACATGGTGGTGGAAGAAAGATGATGGAGGTTCTGATTAAGCAGAGAGATCGGGGATTTTCCATGTAGAATGGTTTAGTCGTGAGGAACAAATAAAATGAAAGATATGGATAAAAACACACGCACGTATTTATATATACGACGGAGGGAAATATCTTAGGCATACGGGAGCAAACACGTGGACGCACGGAGGGAATAGGTGGAAGGGCGACGTGGCGATAAAGTCAATGGACGGGGAGACTGTATCATGGGCTGTTGGATTGCAAACATAGATCGACGGTTGGGAAACGACAAGAGCGGCACGACGGTGGGCCATAGAACATGGCGGACAGGGGTTAAAGGGTGAGTGACTCTGGTGAATGTCCGCCGTTGGATCGACATCGCCAGATCCGACGGCGCGAAGGAGTTCCACTGCCCAACCTTTGTATAGACATTAACGTGTGGGGAAAGCGGTTTTAGAACCCGTACCAAGGACACGCAGCACACTTCTAATGGAATCGCTGGTCTTGGGCCCAAAACAGCCTGCCCAGTGGAAGCGGTGCGGGGCTATACCGCCGTTTTTTCTACGTGCGGGGCCCTCCTCATAAAACAAATGCCGCTCCGTTGATTGGACTTCGATCAGACGACCACCATTCTCTCCGAAATATGAAATGATAAGCCCCTTTTCCTTTTGACTTATGGTTTCGGGCTCGGGTCATATGGTGATGACAGGAAAAGAGCTAAGGCCCTGGGGCTTTGGCCCAATAAATTTAAATTGTGGGTTTTTAAACCTTTGCGGAGTGAACTTTCGGGCAGAGACAGTGATATAAAACAGGAGCATGGAGCTTTGGCCACGGCAGAGATGTGAAAGAGATGGCGGACCGGAAATTTACGTGCAGGAGTAAAAATGTACAACATATACATTGGGATGGTTTGGCATATATATTAAACGGGGGTTGAATATATGAAGAGGGTTGGGTTAAATATGAATATGATGCGAGATATTTAAATACACTGTAAGAATGAGTTAAAATAACATCGAGGAGGATTTTTCAATGTGGCCCAAAATTATTTTAAAAGCTTATGATATGTGGGTTTTAGTGGATTTTAAATGGAAAAGGGGAAACTAGTAAGGGGAAATTACTTTTTCAAAGGAAAATTTATTTTTAACTAGGAAAAAGGGGTTTGAAGGGAAAAGGGTTAAAATGAGGGGAAAGGAATATTTTTATAAGGGAAAATGCCTTTTGAGAATGGAAAATATGATTTCAAGCAAGGGGAAGGGGATTTTGAGGGATATTAGTGATATGAAATAACCAATTTATGCTTTCCATGCCTTGTGAAAACTGCTTCTAGCTACCCATCATTTACCCTAACATTTTTTCTTCATTTATCTGGGTGCATTTGAGCTTGCTGACCCTTTTTGTTTTTCTTTTATACGTAAAATATCTAATTCTAACCTTATGACTTCCAATGGCTCAGATTAAACTGATGAGATCATTTTATTCTCTACGTAACTACTGATCTACCCAGATTAAATAGTTTGGCTAGATCTTTATTCACTATCTATCAACATGAAATTTAAAGCATGAATGATTCAATGTTAAAATATTTGATCATCATGGATTGTGGAATTTTTGACAAGTTGCACACAATATTATTTGCAAAGTAAAGTAAAATTAGTGACATTTGAGTTTGCCTAACTTTTAGGATCTATTTTTATCTCTTTTTGGTGGGGTTCATACTTTATATTCTTTTTTGATCTTTTTCTTTTAGTCCTTTGATTTTTCTTTTAGGACTTCACCCTATTTTACATTTTTTATTTTTAATATGGGAAAACATTTTGCATAATGAAAAATTATGTACAATATTACAAGACTAATCATAGTCAATTCAAAATTATGAATCCTATTATTATAGGACCCTAACAGTGGCTCCACACGGGGATGGCATTTCTTGGTAAAATGTCAAGAACTTTAAGATCAGTAGCCTTGGAACTTTGACTGTGCTTGCCTTGTAACTATTTTATGAAATCTTCTTTATTCATACTTATGATGTTATGTCTTTCAAAGCTTAGGCCTTCTCTTCGAGCTTCAAATTTGCAAGAAAAACATGCAATCCAATATAAACTCTGCAATTTTATGTACAATGATCAAATTAAACAAATGAACTAATGTTAATCTGGAGAAAAGAAATGCTTCAACATTCTACCATTGACTGGTCCTCCTGGTAGATCTGATCCATCTAGTTCCTTCAATAAGAATGCATTGTTACCTCTGTAACCATATATGATGTAGGGGCCTTTCCATAGAAAATCAAATTTACCATGTTTACCTTTTTCTTCTCTTCTAGAATCCCACTTAATTACTTTGTCACCTATGTAAAAATCATTAGCTTTGTTTTTATTCTCAAATATAGTTTTGATTTTATTTTGGATTACTTGTGATTTGATGTAAACCTCTTCCCTGGTTTGCTGCAAATGAATAGTCTAATTTATCCTTCTCTAGATATCATTTGGTTCTACCTGAAGTTCTTGAATCATCTTCATCACTGGCACTCCTAAAGAGGATGGAAAAACAACATCCATTCCATATACTAGTTGGTAAGGAGATGTACCAATGGAATTCTTTGTAGTCAGTCTGTCTGCCCATAAGGCATTGAACAACCTTTTGTTCCAGGTCTTTTTGTTATCTTCTAATTGTTTCTTGATGATGTTTACTAGGCTTTTGTTGGAGGATTATGCAAGTCCATTACCTTGAGGGTAATAGGTAGTGGAATGGCCAAGGGTAATGTGGTATCTGTTAGAAAAGTCCACCATTTTATTATATTTGAAAGCGACTGCATTATCATTAATGAGATTTTGTGGGCATCCAAATCTTGAAAGGATATTGTTTTCAAGGAATGAGATGATGACATAATTAGTGGCCTGTCTAGAAGGAATGGTTTTTTTCCACTTTGTAAAGTAATTAGTGGCTGTCAAAATCCATTTATGCTGGGCTAAGGAGGGTGGGTGAATTTCAACAATGAAGTCTATACCCCATTGTTGAAAAGGCATTTCTGTGGAGATGGGTTTGAGGGGTAAAGGTAATAGTTTTTTCTTCCCTTCAAATATCTAGAATTTGTGACAAGAGGTCACATACTTTCTAACATCTGCAAAAAAGAGTGGGCTAGTAAAAAACCACCCTCAAAATTTTATCAGCATTTGATTTCCATTAAAGGTGTCCTCCATAGTCACCTACATGAAATTCTTGCATAAATTTATTAGCTTCATCTTTCAATAAACAGTTCAGTAGTATACCACCATGATCTTTCCAAAATAAAGCATTATCTATAATACAATACTTCATTGATTGCATTTTCAAAAATATAGCTTTATTTCTAGATAAACCAGGAGGAGCTTGTAGATTTAGTAAAAACACATATGATATTTGCATACCAAGGTGATTCAATGAAAGCTTCATTAATCTGTGGAGTCGCCATCTCTTCCTGATCATCTAATTGAGGAATAAAATTTATATCTAAGGCCTCGCAGTTCGATTTAGCCATGAGTTTGGCTAAACCTTAGCCTTTAATAAATTTGGTGGGCTTAATATCAATATCATATTCCAAAATAGTGGCAATCCATTTTCCTTTCTTTCCATCGGGCCCATTCTGAGTCAAAATCTCCTTTACTACTGAATTTCGAACATATGCAATAATGTGTGAATACAAGATGTACACTCTTAAATTTTAGTAGCCTTTACTAAAGCAAGTGCCTATTTTTCCATTATGTTGTACTTTAGTGTGGCATCTCTTAAGGATTTGTCAAAAAAAGCAATGGGTTGTTCATAACCCTATCATTTTTTTGCAACAAGACTACTGCAATGGTATGTTCTGAAGCAAAAGAAAAAATGATAAAATATTTTTGGAAATTAGAACATATTAGGACATGTGTTCTTGTAAGGGCTTGTTTTATTCATTCAAAAGATTGTTTTGCCTTTACTTTCCATTTAAGTGTTGAATCTCTTTTTAACATGTTATTCAATTTTCTAATTAGTTCTGCTAAATTAGAAATGAATCTTCTAAGGAAGTTAATTTTACCTAAAAATGCTTGCAATTCTGTGATGTTTCTAGGATGACTTATGTTCAAAATTGCCTCTATTCTTGCTAGATCTATTCTAATTCCCTCCTTTGAAACTATGTGTCCTAAGAGTTTACCTTATTTGAGTCCAAAGAGTGTCTTTCTGGGATTTAGTGAAATACCAAATTTTTTGCATTTAATAAAAACTCTTCTTAAATGATCTAGATGTTCACTGTCTATTTTGAAGAATATTGTTATGTCATCTAGATAAATGACTAAAAAATCATGAATCTCTTTGGAAAAATCTATATACATATCTCTTTGGAAGGTAACTCCTGCATTCATCAATCCAAAAGGTATTTTCAAATACATGAAAGTACCCTAAGGAGTGGAAAATGCAGTCTTTTCTTGATCTTCTAGTTGAACTAGGATCTGATTGTATCCAAAAAATGCATCAAGCAATGAAATTCTGGATTATCCAACTACTCTCTATAAAATATGATCCATTTTGGGGAGAGGATAGTTATCTTTTAAGGACACTTTGTTTAAGTTTCGGAAATCAACACAAAGTCGGATTTCCCCTGTTTTCTTCCTAGTGGGAACTAAGTTTGAGACCCAATCAAAATATCTGATAGGTGCTATGATTTGTGACTCATACATCCTTTTTACTTCTTTTTCAATCAATGGAATAAAAAATGGATTTATTCTCCTAAGCTTTTGTTTAAATGGTTTCTGATCTTCTTTGATAGGAATGTTATGTTGAATGATGCTGGTGTCATAAGATTTAAGGTCTTCATAACTCCAGGCAAAGAAATCTTGAAATTCTTTAAACAAACTTATGTATTTCAGCTTTTCCTCTTGAGGTAATGCTTTGGATTAATTGATGAGCTTAGGTTTTTCTTCAGTTCCTATGTTACATTATTCTATGTCTTATCTTAAAGGCTCCATTTTTGGTTTTGTAGCTACATCATTTGAATCAAACAGATGTTCTAATGGGGCTAATCCCTTAGGCAAAAAGTTATTTTTAAGGTTTAAAAACTTTGAATCATCATTTGTTATTTCTTCTATTTCTACTTTCTCTAATTTATCTATTTCTACACTAGTGAATTTAGTTGGTTCAGTCAAATCTTAATTATTTACATCTAACTTACTATCTATAGTGTCATCTACTATACAATCAGTATCTATGTTATAGTTTTGGAATTATCCCTCAGCATTCATAAAATTGTAGATTTGAGAATCTTGTGAAAAAATCTACCAGTATTTCAAGTTATATGGAATAGTAGGCTTGTGTCTTACCTCTACAGTGTACTAGTGGTTTGGCTGAAAAGGCAATTTGCAAGCATTGGAAAAAGTAGCCAAACTGTGAGCCTGCATGTTTTGTTTCCTTGGAATGAAAACACAGTCAATTTAAAGTAATTTCTTAATCAAATCTAGAATAGTTTCTCCGTATTGGTTAAGTCTAACATTATTCATAGAATACTCCCCTCTGATTTGTTTTATGATTAATTCTAAATCTCCCATGATAGAGACTCTCTTAGCTCCTAAGTTTCCTACAATTTGCAGTCCTAAGATTAAAGCTTCATACTTAACCATGTTATTTGTGCATTTAAAGTTTAACCTAAAGGCATGACCTTCAAAATGATTATTTTCCATGTTGTGAATCGAAACACCCGCACCTGCTCCTAATATGTTCACAGAACCATCAAAATCTAGGTTCCACATAGATTCATGAAATATATTGTCACTGTCAACTTCTTTAAGTTTCTATTTTACAATTGTGTTATTGTCTTTTTCAGTGTCTTAATTACATAAAATGAAAGAATCCATATCAGAATGTACATAATAAATAGGATAGTTCTATGGTTTTTCTGCACTACTAACCATGTATTCCATTAAATTTTCTATGTAGAGCTTTTTAGGTTGACCAAATACTGAAATTGTGGCATATGTCATGTCTAACTGTAGAGAACCCTGCAACTTTTCTCCCCATGAGCGAGATAATATCATTCCATAATTTGGAGGGATGTCAACAACTACAATATCCATGACAATACTCTTACCTGGGTATTGGACAAGAGTGACACACAAGTCTTTTATTAGGCCAAGACATTTAACTTTGCTAGAATCAAAAGAGAAAATATATTTGTATGGTTTGGTTATATCTAAATCCAATGTTTCCATGATTTCCTTTGGCATTAAGTTGTGTGATGCTCCCGAATCTAGCATAACATTGTGTAAGATTTGATCATGAATACTCAAGATAATGTAGAAAGATGGAACTCCACCTTATTGATGTTTCCCATTGACCTCAGGACCAAATAGTAATCTTGGTTGATCATCATTTAGATTAACAGAGTCTTCTCCTTCATTTATGTTTAGTGTTTCAGTGATCTGTAATTTTTATAAATAATGTTTTACCAATTCTGTTAAAGGAATTGGTATTTTCAATTTGGCTATTTCAGTTTGGATATTAAATGGCACTTGAGTTTTTCCTATCTGAGTAACTTCTTCTTTACCAATTGCAGTTTGAGTGTTTTTCTCTTATTTTTCTATAGTTGGTTTCTCAGTCAGTGTTTCCATTGCTTTTCTATTTTCAATCTTTTTTTGTGGAATAGTTTGAGTTACAGTTGTAACTTTGGCAGCAGCTGATTTTTTATTATTAGCAGACGTTTTAGGATTAGCTGTTGTTTTAGCAGCAACAAATGTTTTAGGATTAGCTATTGTTTTAGCAGAAACAGATGTTTTAGGATCAACTGATGTTTTAACTACAATATCTGTAATGTCTACAAATTTTCGGTTGGGTGTAATCTTTGAAGTGGAAGTTTTTTGAGCTTCCCTAGGGAGAATTTGCAACACTTTGGTTGCAGGAGCTTCTACTATTTTCTTGCTTTGAGTTTGAGCAGTTTTCTTAGTAGGGGCTTCTACATTTTTCTTGGTCCTAAGGTTATATTGCATGCAAACTTCATTAATGGAAAATTCATAACCTTGTTTATAATCAAAATAATCTATAGATTCTAACTGTAACTATTGTAACATGCATAATTCATGTTCTTCTTGGGTAATAAAAATAGTATTATCATCATTTATTCCCATTAAGTTAATCTGAGTGTCTTCATCTTCTTCATTCTGGTGAGAGATTTTAGCAGAGTTCTCTTGGAAAGGTGGTATTATTTGTCGATAAGTTGTTGATTCTCTAGATTTACCAGTGTTGGGATTCTTCCTAAAGTTTGGATTTCTTATTTGAGTACCTTGTTGTTGATTATCCCACTGTGGTTTTATTTCCATATTTTCTAATCTATCCATCATTCTTTCCATGGTTTCTGCTAAGCTATCTATCTTACTATCTGATGTGGATGGTTCATCCTTAATAGTTATGCTTATTTCATTTCTCAATCTAGCTCTTCTAGTTAACAATTTTGCTTCTACACTAACATCATTACTTTGCATCTGCTCTAATGTTTCAAGGTTTCTTTCTCTCATTTGTTATGACATATCTGTATCAAAACCATCAGGGAATTTGATTAAATCTAGATCTAGTGGGGGTTTGATGTTTGTTGGGATATCATTGTAAATATTATTGAATCTAGTACAATAGTCTTGAACAAATTCATTAGGTGCTCTTCCTATGTTCTCATATTCAAATAATATTTGTAAAGGATTCTTCTTTTTATCCCATCTATTGATAAACAATCTATGGAATTCTTCTAAATCAGCTATATGATTGGAAAGTAAGGCTTTAAACAATTTGTTTACATCTCCAGCTAATTTTTGGAAAAAAGGTCTCATTTGAACATCAGATTCATCAATTTCATGCAATTCAAAGTAATCGATCATTTTATTAACATGTTGTTGTGCAGTGTATTGACTAGTACCATCAAATTGAAATATTTTACTTTGATAATCTTGGGGCATGGCATGTAATTGAGCTGGTAGGACCAAAGGAGAATATATGCCTGCCATGGCTAAGATTCTTGTTTGGATAAGAGGTAAAGTGGTAGTACTTGGAGATGAGCTTGAAGTACTTGCAAATGAACTTGGGATACTAGAAGATGTAGTTGGGATGTTGGAAGATGTGCTTGGAAATGAGGTTGAAGTACTAGAAAAATGTAGCATAAGTGCTAAAAGATGAACTTGAAGTATTTGGAGATGGAAATAAAACTTTAGGTTGAAGGGGAAGTTTGGGGATGAATCCTTAAGTGGAATGGAGTGTAGTGGAAATAATATATGAGTTGGTACTAAATAAAGATGAATTTATAGAATCTGAATGAATGGTAGAAGGCTTAGGGGTATAAGCAGATAAAGAAGTCAATTCGATAGAATGTTGAAGATAGGCTTCATCAATATCCTTAATCAAAGTTGCGGTCAAAGCCTTAAGTTTATTAAATGGTTCTAGAGCTTGCTCATCTGAATCAAGTGAAAGAGTCTCCTTCTTTGTTCCAATGAATTGAATGAAATTAGGATCTATTACACTATCATAGATTGAACTTTTAGATTTACTTCTAAACAATGAATGTTCAAAAGATAAATCGAATTCAATATCTCATAAGCTTGATAATTCTTTGGGTAGTGAATTAGCTTTGATTAATTGACTAGTATTCCCTAGACTTTATACTTTTTATTTTTCTTTAAAATTATGTCAGGTTCATCCACTATTACAACAAGTTGTGGATCAGGATGAGACTTGGTATAGTATATTCTTTTGGAAGCCAGAATTTTAACTTTATTAATGAAATATTTTTAATAAACCTAAATAAAAGTTAAGGTGTAATGATGAGTAAAAATGTTTCCTTTAAGGTTTATTTAACTGAGGACTGATTCTTCCCCAGTATGGTAGCCAGTATGTTATCACTCCAATAATTTACTAGGGTTGTTAGGATTTTTGTTCAAGGAATATTAGAGGTAACCATAAACCTACTTTTGAGATCAGGATCTAGCCTTGCTAATGCTCAGAGAGGGCTCTCTCTTTATGATTTAACTTTATTGCTTTTAGTTGATTTTAGGCTAGTAATGAAAGATTGATTGGGTTTTGATTTTGGTTTGGTTTGGTGGTGGAATTATTGATTTATATGGATAGAAGACTGTCTATTTACCATTGGGCTATGGAGTCAAAGTGTCAAGAAAACAATATTGAATCAAGGTCTAAATGAAGTGTTCAAAGGGCAAGGTAGCTGGGCAAATTCAGATATTTTAGGCTAGATGGTGAAGTGGTTTCAATCGGGATTAATGACCAGTTAAGGATTCCTTGATTTGAATAATGAGGGAAGTGAAAGAGATCAATAAAAAATAAGGAGCAATGAAGAATCCCCTAATATGGATATCTGAAGAAAACATAAAAATGAATAATAGTTCATAACAGAGTGTAGTGAAACAATTTCTGAAATAATATTTGTGTTATATCATCTAAATTGGAAAAAATACAAGTATGTGAAATAATTAAGAAAATAACAATTTAACAATAGAAAGATAATTCATTGAAGTGGCCCAACACATGAATCCTATAATGCAATGCATTTATTCCTTAGTCCAGTCTGCTGACTTGAAAATTATAAAATTAACCCTCAGGTTTTAGATCAATATAACTATAGAAATGTTCAAAAATCCACACTCAATACTTTGGATTCTTCATTGTGGGCTGCAAGAAGGTTATCTTAATCTTCATGTTCTTGTAATAAAATGCAGAAAGCAACCTTCTTTGGTCACTAGGTGTCTGCTTCCAGTGTTGGGCATAAGTGACAGATTTCAATGTCTCATTTCTGAGCTTGATTTCCTTACACTTCTCCATGATATCGTGTTCTTTATTTGCTGGTTTACTTGATGAAGACACCTCTACACTATGTTGCTTCTGAATGATCTGTGTATTAGACATTGATGGTTGGTGAGATTCCTCTGAAACTATTCGAGGTGCATTTCCTTTAACCACTGTGTCTGTATCAATAATTTCAATAGTCTCCACTTGTCCATTTATAGGATTTAGCTTGGGCTTCTTCTTGTAGATTAGTTTAAACTTAGTTTCAGTAGTGGTTTGAGCTAAATATGATCCTTCTTCTCCTAACCTATTGGAATTCCTATCTTGTAGGGCTGGAGTCTACAAAATAGAATTGGTATTAATTTGTTTCTCCAGCTCTTTCAAAGTATTCTCCAACCACTCTGATTGGTTGGAGTACTTCTCAATGTCTGGTTTGGACTCATGAACAAAAGGATTTAATTCAAACTTGATTCTTAACTTGTTGATAACTTATAAAGGATCATAATGCCACTTGAAACTTTCACTAAACTTAAATTCCTGTAAACACTTTTATGCTTGTTGACCAGTAGTCCTATTATTGCAAATGAAAGGACCAATTTGGTTTTTTGTCTTAAACTGTGTATTCTTCTTTGCTGACAGAAGGTTCGCTTCATTAGATTTTAGGATCTTCCTGTTATATTCAAGTGCATATAACCTCAATGGGAGGTATTTGGGCATCTTATATGGAATGAGTTGAGATCCATATACTCTAATTTTAGTGTGATTCTGGTACAAGTACTAGTCTCCTGTCCTAATGTGTTCAGATAATTGTAAAACCTTCTTTATTTAATCACTGACTCTTGTTTGACTGCTATTGCTTAGCATATTGACAATAGGATGAATAAATGAATCAATGAAGTTGTTGTAGGTAAACTCGATGGAATATTTCATTAGGACAATAATTAGGTTGATAGAGCCTAATGATCTCTGGGAATTGGAAAGTCTGTGGGAAAATATACTTGGGAAAATTGGATTCCCAAAGGAAAATATCATCAGCATGGTCAATAGCTTTGTCACGACTCCAAAGATGGAGCTCAAGGAGGTTGAAATCAGTGACAGGGTCACTAATTTTGAAGACTTTTTCTGCAAGTGGGGTGCGTTCAACATCAACAATAGGAGGTTGTAGGGGATTAACAGTCATAATGCCTTGGGAAGCCATTTAAATTTGTTCAATTGATTGATTTATTATTTTATGGCTTGAAAAATAGCCCCAGGCCTTCAGGAATACCTGTAAACAGATGAATTGAGTCTTCAAAAAGGGTTTGGGAGGCAACAGTGGATTTCCTTAGGTATGCAAAGCTTTTAAACTGGTTCAATTTATTAACTTATCACTTTCTTGCTTAAGAACCTGTTTTTGGCACTTCGGAATATCTGGAAAACAAAGCTTTCATTTTGCAGAGAAGGTCTTGGAGGAAACAGGGGCTCTCCTGGTAGTGAAATAGGCTTCATTGATCTTTATAAGGCTTCAAACTGGAGGTCAGCACCGACTTTAGTAGCAAAAGGCTTCAATTATGTTGTAATTAGCCTCAAAATATGTCGGCAATGGTCTTTGAGTTAACAAATAGTTTTAGTAAATGCATATCACATAATGAAATAACAACATCGAGCAGGCTTTAGTTCTATTTGACCGTAGTTGGTTAAATATAGGGCACAGGGTCAAATTCAAATGAGGGTGCTTTTATCTGATAGCTTGGATGGGGGCAAGTAGTTATCGCATTGTCAAAAGTAGTATGGTGGTATTTTGTTGATGAGTGTGATATAACATGGGGCTACCACGTAGCAGGCGACCGAGGTTGCGAAATTGCTCATTTCGTAACCCTCCCATGATGTTAATGGTCGAGCAGTAGGGGGTGCGAAAGTAGCTATTGGCCGCATGATCTGATGAATTGTAGATCGGATGGATGGAGGAATATGATGGTGCATCAGGGATTTTGAAAGGAGGTGGGATCGGGAATGTGTATGCGATGGGATTATAATACATATGCAATGCGCTTGATATATATGGGATCCATACTTTATAATAGTGGGGTTTTTAAAACAAAGTGGGACCCGGAATATAAAATAAGCAAATGGTTAATATAATATGTGGGTTATATATAGTGGGATGTTTTAGCATATATATTAAACGGGGGTTTGAATATATGAAGAGGATTGGGTTAAATATGAATATTATGCGGGATATGTAAATACATTGTAAGAATGAGTTAAAATAACATCGGGGAGGGTTTTTCAACGTGGCCTGACATTATTTTAAAAACTTAGGCTAAGTGGGTTTTAATGGATTTTAAATTGAAAAAGGGAAATTAGTAAGGGGAAATTACTTTTCAAAGGAAAATGTATTTTTTAGTAGGAAAAAGGGTTTTGAAGGGGAAAGGGTTAAAATGAGGGGGAAGGAATATTTTTACAAGGGAAAATGCCTTTTGAGAATGGAAAATATGATTTCAAGCAAGGGGAAGGGTATTTTTAGGGATATTAGTGATATGAAATACCAATTTATGCTTTCCATGCCTTGTGAAAACTTCTTCTACCTATCCATCATTTACCCTAACATTTTTTCTTCATTTATTTGTGTGCATTTGAGTTTGCTGAGCCTTTTTATTTTTTTTTTATAAGAAAAATATCTAATTCTAACCTTATGACTTCCAATGGATCAGATTAAACTGATGAGCTCATTTTATTCTCTACTTAAATACTGATCTGCAAAGATTAAACAGTCTGGCTAGATCTTTATTCACTATCTATCAACATGAAATTTAAAGCACGAATGATTCAAGGTTAAACTATTTGATCATCACGGATTGTGGCATTTTTGACAAGTTGCACACAATCTTATTTGCAAAGTAAAGTAAAATTAGTGACATTTGATTTTGCATCACTTTCAGGATCTATTGTTATCTCTTTTTGGTGGGGTTCTTACTTTATATTCTTTTTTTATATTTTTCTTTTATTCCTTTGATTTTTCTTTTAGGACTTCACCCTCATTTACATTTTTTATTTTTAATATGGGAAAAAGTTTTGTAGAAAGAAAAAGTATGTACAATATTACAAGGCTAATCATAGTCAATTCAAAATTATGAATCCTATTATTATAGGAACCTAACAATACCCTTACTCACATGTTCAATAACGAAAGATATTTTGGGGTCTAAAAGCTTCCAATGGGGAGGCATGATTAGGTGCTTAAAATTATGCTCAAAATTGAAATTTTTTGGAATGGTGTGGAACCTGAAATGGTTGAATTTAATTGGTTGTTTGGTGTCCAACCATAGGCTGCCATGTGGCCCGGCCAGGGGTTGCCACGTGGCATTCCAAGGACCACCAAAATTTTGTGGTAATTTCTGAGCAAGAGCAGGGGTCGAACCCACAACCACCGAGCAACAAATGGAAAGCCATACTATCATGCCCTGCACTATGAATCTTGACATATAATGTATTCACTATGGTTTTGTTTTAACTTTGTTGGCACATTGGGGGGAGGGGACCATGGTCTTGCCCCAACCCTAGTCACCGCCGAAGGCGGGACCATGGGTGGGATTATATCCCCGCACCCCCGCTTGTAACGATAGCCTTAACACCCACTGACATAGATAGCATGTGACCAGAATGCGGAACACCGTGGTTAGGAAATAGCTGGGAGATGGAACCACCAACCTTAACCTCCAATGGAAGACCACTATATGTGCTCACATCTAGTGTTAATTCTGGTGGTTAGCCCTAACCGTTGGCACACAAACACACACACACACACACTAATATATATATATATATATATATATATATATACATACATATATATATATATATATATATATATATATATATATATATATATATATATATATATATATATATTTGTTTTAAACATATTGGATATGTTTTGAAATCTTATTTTTATGTGTTAGAGGGAAAATTAATTCCCTGGAAATTTCACCTAGTTTTTGGTGAAATTGATGCCCTGATAGTGCTTTTTGGGGAAACATTGTGAGTTTGATGTCGAATTTTGGGGAAAATGTGGAACAAATAATGGAGCAAATAGGGGAAGTCATAACCTCTCTAGTTTTTTGTCAAATGCAATGAAAAAAGAGGCTACATGAGAATTTTTGGGAATTCTAGAGCTGATGGAACAAGTTTCAAAGCTGTTTGAGCATTGTAAACACATGTAATCACACTTTTGAGCATAATAGAAGAGGGCCAAGAGATTGGAAGCTGGACCAAGGAGACGTCGCCTAGGTGGTTTGAACTTCTTCATTAAGCGCTATTGCGTTACTGTTTATGGTGATGTTCATGTGTACTAGATGTTGCTTTTCGGTTTTTAGTTTATGTTAATTTTCTCATGAAATTCACATAAAAACACATAAAACCTCATGTTAAAATTGCAATTAACCTCATTATCCTCAAGAACTTTCTTTATATTCTGAATTGGATCTTAGCACAAAAAAACTAATATTCCCATCTAAATCATAAAGTGGGATCAGCTTCATTATGTTTGAAGGTGTATTTGAAGACTTCAACAAAGTGATATTTAACCACCAAGCCTCAAATTTGAATTTCTAGATTTGATGAATATTTGGCAAATTCCTTCAAGCATAATTCATGGAGAAGAATCCTGGAAGTTTTGATAAGATATATTATCAAAGATATTAGATATTTGGGAGAGGATTTGTAGAGATGTTACTTGCTAAGTGTTAGCACATGGTTGTAACAACATGATATATTTGTGGAACTAGGAGAGATTTTTGGATCTAAAATATTTGTTAGTTATCTCAAGCTTATGTATAAATACGAGTGCCTCCTCCGTTCAAAGAGGAGGACTCTTGGAGAATGTATCCAACTTTTGATGAAATAGAGTAAGTCTTTCTTTTACATAAACTACCATTCTATAGTTTTAGATGTAACTTTCTTTACTGTAATGTATAAATTTATGGAATAGATTGTTACTTTGTTCTTAGGATAATTGAGCTCACCCCAAATATATTAAGGAGGCATTATATTTACGTTTGTGCATTGTTGTAAATATATGCTAATATTTTCATTTCATAAGTTAAGATCATATTTTCTGTTTTAATCAATTGTGGATGATCATTGTATAAAATCACTTGCATGCCATGGCCATTTAGATAGTGGAAATGATTTCTTCTAAATGATTAGTTTGAATAAATAAGGAAAAACCAGGTCTCTATGTTAGAGCCTCTTCTTTTTGAACTAGGATGGAATTGAAAACAGTGTTCACTTTTTCCCCTGCTTTCCTAGATTAGATTTATATGCTTTGGTAATTTAGATAAGTGAAAATGGTTTTTTTGAATCAATAGAAGCTATAAGGAAGGAAAAAATAGGACCTCTAAAGAGCCTCTTCCTTGTTATCAAAAATTCAATAATATCATTGTTCACTTTCTCATATGCTTTCATAGATCAGATTTCAATCAAGTTTGATTTCCTTTATCCAAGTGTGATTTCAATTTCTTTACGTTTGTTTTGGATTGGATTGGATTTATTTTATTTTATTTCTTAGTTTCAATTGCATTAAATTAATCTATTCTGATAAATAGTCACATAGTACATATAGTAAACGTATGCCTCATTAGTTCACGAACCTCAAGTTGACAATTAAATGACGGTGATTTAACTCGCAAGTAAATCACCCAACAGATACATCCTGCAAGATCAACCAATCAGTGAAATACAAGTATATACATAATCATAATCAGCATATAAGCTCATAACATGTGGTATACTAGCGCAAAAAAATCATTCTAGTTGGAGTCCAGTCATGGATGCATAACCATACCAATCCAACCAACTCACAAAATAGAAGAAAAGATAGATCAACAAATTAAAAATCAAGATCTTCGAGGGGGAAACCTCCTTTAAATTACATAAATGAAAAATTCCCGGATGATTCAAATTAAAAAAATCTACTTTCTATATATAGGAGTCTAAGGGATCCCAATATAATTAGAGCCTACAATACAATAATTATTTAAGGGCACAACAATAACAATAGTGGGCTTCTATGGGGCATAATAATAACACTATGGGGACTACATGGGCACAAAAATAACAATAAGGAGGATATAATAACAATAAGGGGCTACACTATTATTATAGGGACGTAATATGCCCCTCTACTTCAAAAAAGTGTTGTCCTGAACAATTGAGTAGTTTTGGATTCTTCTTATAAAATTCTCATCCTCCCATGTGGAATCATCAGCAGGTAAGTTCTTCCACTTTATGAGATACTTTGAAATTGATTGATTTCATAGTTTTTGAGTTCTTGTTTTTGTGACTCCTTCAAGTTCCAATATGATTTTTCCTTCCTCTTCAAGTGCTGGCAATATTGTTTGAACTGGGATTTTTTCACATATAACCTTGTTTAAGCATGAAACATGGAAAAATGGGTGCATTTGGGAAGATGTCGGAAGCTCCAATTTGTATGCCATAGTACCAATATTTTTCAACACCTTGTAAGTACCATAGTAGTTTGGTGATAATTTATTATCCTTATTTTCTTGCTTGAGGTAAATTTGTTTGTATGATTGTAGCCGTAAAAATACCCAGTTGCCTACATCAAAACTTATTTCTCTACGATGTTGATATGCCCGTTGTTTCATTCGATTATGTGTCAAAGTTACGTTATCCTTTGAGAGTTAGAGAACTTTTTGTTGATGCTTGATGTGATATTCCACTGCTTGAACCTTGGAGTTCTCTTAAATACAATGTGATGGACGGGGGATTATATCCATAAAGTGCGATAAATGTGGTCGTTTTAGCTGTAGTGTGGAAGGAAGTGTTATACCACCATTAAGCCAGAGGTAACCACTTGACCCATTATGTTTGTTTATTAGAGACAAAGCAATGAAGACATCCTTCCAAAAATTTGTTCACTATCTTAGTTTTCCCATCAGATTGAGGATGATAAGATGAGTTATGAGCTAGTTGAGTACCAAGACCAGAAAATAATTTCGTCCAAAAATTTCCAGTGAAAATGGGATCTTTATCACTTACAATAATCTTTGGGTTTCCATGTAGCTTTTTAATTGTTTCCATATATGTAGTAGAAACTGTATTGGATTTAAATGGATGAGATAATGCACAAAAGTGTGCATACTTGGTAATTATATCAACTACCACAATGATGAAACTATTTCCTTCGGACTTGGGTAAACATGTGATAAGATACATTGAAACCTCCTCCCAACGTTGAATTGGAATGAATAAAGGTTGTAGCAGACCTGGGGTCTTAATTGTATCAAATTTATTTTGTTGGAAGACCAAGCATTCTGCCACAAACTTTTTAATCTGAGATTTAAGGCCATCTAAAAAAATATTTCTTGACACTGTGTTAAGCTTTTAAAAATCCCAAGTGTCCTCCTAAGGGAGAGGTGTGCAATTCCAAAATAATATTTTGCTTTAGTTGGGAATTATTACAAATATATAAGCGATATTTTTACCATTATGAATCACTTTTACAGCTAAATGTACCAGATGTAATGGGATCTTGTTGCAACTTTTGAATGAGTGTCCACACTTCTTCATCATTCTTCCACTCCTCCCTTACTTCAGTTATCCAATCTGGTTTGATAATATAAATGGCACAAATAAATTCTTCCACGTCCTCATCCTTTCTTGATATTGCATATGCAACAACATTTAGCTTCCCTTTCTTGTATATGATTTCAAAGTCATAACCCAACATATTTGTGACCCATTTTTGTAGCTCTTCTAAATATAGTATTTGTTCCAAAAAGTATTCAAGACTACCATGCTCTATGTATTACTTAAAGTGTCTTTCCATTAGGTAAGGTCACCATTTCTTTAGTGCATGTAGTATTTCCAACATTTATTTCTAATAAATAGCTTTGTGTAAATACTTTCCTTTCATTGGACAACTTTCAAAAGCAATGGGTCTTCCTTGTCGCATTAAAACAACCCCAAATCCATTTCCTAAGGCATCACATTCCACAATAAAGGTTTTTGTGAAGTCTGGCATAGCTAAGACCAATGTTTTGCAAATTCTCTATTTAAGATGTTTTATCCTCCTGTATTCTACAGATTTACTAGGTGACTATGGATTTATTACAATCAGCTAAAGATAACATTCTTTGCCTATCAGCTATCTTTAGAAATCTCACTGCCTTCATTATATCCATAAAACCTTTTTCCTATCTATCAGTTTTCCATCTCAAAGTCACCCTGTTGCTCTTAAAAGACTCATTATGGGCTTCTACCTCTCATTTTCAACCTTCTTTCCTACCTAAAACCTCATTTCCCCATTTTCCCCACTAAAAGTCCCATCAAACCCCTCACATTCCATCCTCCCTCTAAGATTTCTTGTTGCTGACTCATTCCCATGTCCCCTTGAGCATAATAGCACTTTTGGAAATGCTGTTTCCACTTGAAAGTTTTTAAGTCAAAATTTCATTCAAAATCAGGTCAAAAAGCACTCCCATTAGGTCATTAGGGTTTTTCATTTTTCAAGGTCATCCTTTCATTCCGATGAGGTCAAAACACATATGATAAGGATTGAATATTATGATCATCATGGTATATTTATTATGTCTTGAGGATTGTATTTTCAGTTTCAGGACTTTTTATCAAAATGTCATTTTGATAAAAAGTCACTTATGTAATTTTATTTAAATTGCTCCAATTGTAATTTTATGTTATAATATGTAATAAATGTATTCCCAAGCCATCAAAGCCATTTTTTCAAGCCTTAGTAAGAAAAGGAAAAGCCAGCTCCAAGTTTATCAAGCCTACAATGCAAAAGGTGTCAAAGAGTATCAGTGATAAAAGGAAGAAGACGTCAAACATTATAAAAATGGGTATTTTCAAGTTAAATTAAATCCACATGCTTATAAAGCCTATAAAAAATTTCAAAAGAGCCATTTTCCTCTTGCAAAGGATCAGAAGTTTCAAAAGGAGAAGAATTTGTGAGTTTTTCAAGCGAAATTGGGCTAAGTTCTTCGGTGTTGCATGTTCAGAGACTGGCACTGTACATTTGCACCGGTGCTTCGCTCCTGCCCAGTGGCACTGCGCCCTTAACAGAAGACTCCCATGTGATTTCTGAAGCCATTGCACGCCTTCCTAAAGGAACTACACATTTCGAGAGGCGTTGTACCCTTGCCCAGAGGAGACAGAGCCTAGCATTGCACGTTTGGAGAGGCGTTGCACCCTTGCCTAGAGGAGACAAAACCTGGCACTGCGCGTTTTCACTAGTGCTGCACACCTGTACCTTGGCATTGTGCCCTTTCTAGAAGTTTTCAACGTATTTTGTGAAGGCGTTGTGCACCTGTAGATTGGCATTGCGTATTTTTAAAAGCGTTAAGAACTCACCAGTAGCATTGTGCGCCCAGACAGGAAAGGTTTTTAAGTGATCTAGCAACCCAAATAACTTCAAAGCTTCTTCAAATTTTTCCAAAATTCCTCCAAAAACTTTTAGATAAGTCAAGTACATTGGATTTTAGATCATTAATAAAACATGACTATGAAAAGCATTTTTCTGTCTCCCCAAAATCCTTAGATGTTTCAAGCACTGCTTTTCCTTTGCTAGAATCTGGCTCAGATGTAATAGAATGTTGAGACATGGTTATTCAAGAAGGACCTAAAATTTGCAAGGAGGATTATCTTCTTAGTTCAAAACTTGCAAGTGAGAAAAATGGGACAAATTTTAGCACTTCTGTAGAGGTGTTGGAAGATTTATCAGCAGAAAGTACTAATGATGTATATTGTCTACTCTTGAATGAAAAAAATTTACAACAAGGGAAAGGGGAAAGACTTTGTCTTGTATATGACACAGGTTACAAACTTGATAGTCCATTTGAGTGCCAAAGTAGTGATTACTTGCAGGAAAATGACATGAAGGAAGCACACAAGGCCAAACATGAAGAAAGTCGATCAGAAAATATTGATGGAATATAGAAAAAAGGTGAGGTGAACTGGACATAAATGAATGAACTTGAAAGGGATATAGAGAAATTAGAAGACAACACTGATGATTGTTGTAAAAAACTACATGTACTTAGACATTTGAAAAAGGTGGCCAGACAGGGTGAAAAAGATGAGTTGAATTTTATGGTGGAAAATATAGAAGATTTAGAAGATCCTACTAATGGCACAGGACATTAAATTCTCCAGAACATAGAGAAATTGGATGAGAGTAAAGTGGGAGAACCTGCAATGGTTGTAGAGGGCACAATGTTGGAACTTGACATTGCTGATGATACCCAAATGGATTTACCATGGCAGAGATACATGTAGAGTGAAAGTGATGAAGATGAAAATGATGAGTTTGAATCTATGTGGAGGCAAATGTCATTATTTTATCAATATTCCAAAATCAAATCCACTCACGGATAAAGAAAATAGTAAAGGAAAATCAATTTTAGAGGCATAAAATAGAGGTTAAAGGGAAATTCAAAAGAAGATTAGCAAAGAGGCAGATTCGAATGATTAAATCGCAGACAATTACTTCTTCAGAGAAAAAAATTTCCACCTATAGCATGTTTTCTTTCAAAAAAAGACATAAAAAATTATTATGATAGTCAGAGATATTTCTCACCTACCTAGCATTTGTTACAAAAGTTATTGAAAAGCCTTAAAAGTCAAATATTTCCAAAGTTAGCTCAAACAATGAAATTAGGAGTTATTATTATAGTGAGGTTGTCTTAAATGTTTTGTCTTGGGCCTTGCATGGTCTCAAAGGTCAAAAATGCATTAAATTTGTAATAAATAAGATTTGAAACCCTAACTTAGGATCACCTCCTCATTTTGCAGATAAATACTGCATGAATGATGCACGTTTAGTGTTGGTTGTTGAGTTGAATACTGCATAGACTCTGAGTTGTAAAGAAGTTGGATTTGGAGCTCTAGAGCTATTTTGGATTGGATATCATTAGAACATGCACATTCATAGGATTCATGAAGTTTGTTAGATGGTAATGTTATTCTAATCTTGTAATTGTTCCCTTCTGTTTTCCATTTTGTGCATCAATTTCTCTTATAACAAAACATAAAAATTAAATCAAGATATGTTGTTAGAGGCACCTTAATTCTGTCTATTCTGTTATTTAAATGTTTTCCTCTACTGGGTCTGATTGGAGAATTTAGGAGTTCCCTGCTCTCCAGTTCCACCTCGTATGTTTTTTTGAGATTAACTGAGTAGAGCCCAGCCAAAGAAGTTTATGGTTTGCCCTGTCCTTTGGTTCTTCTTGAAATGTTGTTTTCAAGGCTTTCTTTGAATTTCACTTACTAGAGTTTGGCTAAAGAAGTTTATGGTTTGCCCTATCCTTTGTCTATCTTGAATATTCACTTTAAAGGTATTTTAAGTCTGATTGAAAAATTTAGGAGTTCCCTGCTCTTTAATCATTACTGAATTTTTATCTTAAATGTTTTCTGTATCTAAAAGTGAATAGCTATAGAATTTAGGATTTCCCTGCTCTCTAGGATTTGCTGGATTGTTGTCTTAAAGGTTACTTGGTAAAGTTTGGCCGAATAAGTTTATGGTATGCTTTGTACTTTGGTTCTTTATTAAGAATAGTAATCTTAAAAACTCTTCTTGTTCTAGTACATATTAAAGGATTATTAATTGCCCTTTAAAGCTACTAACTTCACAACTTAGTGTTCATTTCACATCCACATAAGCTATCAAGATCCATTTGGCTTAGTTAGTTTTCCATGTGGAAAATGCTTGATTTGTTGATGTACTCCTCAAACCTTTGACAGACCCCATAGCCCAATGGTTTGAACTTCTCTTACTCCAGTTGTTCCTCCTAACAAGCAGCCAAACAAACAAAAAAAACAATCCCTATCATTTTAACTAGCCTAAAATCAACATCCTAAATCAATCAAGTTATATTTATTATACAAATATATAGAGAGCCCTTTATGATTCTAGGAAGGCTAGGTCCTAGGACACCAAAGTTGGTTTGATGTTACCCTTCTTTATTTGGTCTTACCAATATGACATATTACAGGGACCTAACATAATGGTGACTCCGCTGGAGAAACTCTTGTTGAAAAATCTTAGTGTTCTATAAAGAACTCAGAAAATCCAAAAACATCTCAATATTGGTATCTAGTTGTTGATGGTGGACAACAAACAATTCCTAAAAAAAAATCATCCACCTAGTGACTCCACTAGTTTTTAGTAGGCTTGTTGACTCCACCGGTTCTCACAGACTCCCTTGGGAATTTACTAATCAGTCGCCATAGTATGAAGCCCAGTCACATACTATGTGAATTCATTATTCTTGCAGATTGGTTTTTTTTGAAAACTCTTATAAATTTTCAGCCTCTCTGTGTTGTAGGTCTGAAATCTGGCTTCATAAAGAATCTGCACTAGATCTCACCCTGCCCCAAATCCTCCTACCATATTTGATAACCCAGAAAAAATATTAAGAAAACCTCTAGAAGTGAAGATTCAACTATTTTCAAACCAATTCACAAAGCAGTATCCTTTCTTGAAAACCTTACATCCTTGCAAGATAACCAATTTGACTTACACCATAGAAGAAACCTATTCATAACTAAGTCTCAAAGTTCAATAGATTAGACAAACCTTGATCCTACTAGCTTACAATAGAGTCCTAATAGAGAAGCCTCTCCTTCCACTCCTCTTGATCCTCAGCTTCTCCAATGCTTTGACTCCTTTCATTCCAAATGTACTCAATATTAGGTAGCTGGTCCAAGTACATATGCTACCCCCACTCATACATCCACTGTTCAAACCCCTACATTTCATCCTCCACCTCCACTCATAAACCCTCCTCTTATAAATCCTCCTTGGGTTCCATTACCTCATATCATGGCAACATGGTATGCCCCATTGGTACTACCACAGCCTTTAATGCTTATGCCGCAAGACTATCAATCTAGAATCACTCACTTTAATGGGACTGATTCTAAAACTACCCAACATCATGTAGACAAGATGAATGATTCTTTTGATTACCAAGAATTAGAAGATGAGACCATACAAATGATAATGTTTGCCCAAAGTTTAGGGGGAGAAGCAAAGAAATGGTTCAAGATCTTAACCCCTAATAGCATTCATGATCTCCCTTCCCTTCATCAAGTATTCATAAACAAGTGGGCGACTAAGAAAAATCCTCTTCAAATCTTATCAGAGTATGAAAACCTTAAAATAAATGTTGGGAAGAGTGTTCAATATTACTGCACTAGGTTAAATAGTGTATATAATGCACTCCCTACCCACATGAAATCCCCACAAGGCCTAGCCCTAGTGAAATTTCTAGATGGATTTGATCCAGAAATGGCTTACCAATTAAGAGAAGGAGATCCCCTTACCTCAGAAGATATGCAAAGGGGAAAATTAAGTGTAGAAACCAATTTAATTTCTAAAAGGGTTAGAATGAGAATAGAAAAGAGTGTTATGTACAAACAAGAAACTGTGACCTCCACATCTGATGCAAAAATTGATAGCTTAGTTAGAACAATGGAAAGAATGATGGAGAAAATTTGTTTGAATGAAAGAGCACCCCCTAGGGAAAACTAAACAAATCCTCAAAACAAAAACAGAAACCAAAAATTCAGAAGAGATCCTCCTCAAATAAGAAAAAGAGAAAATGGCCAGCAAATCAGACATCCTTTCCAAGAAAACTATGTAGATGAAGAGGAGAGAGAGGTTGAGGAGCCAGAAGAAAAACATGTCAATCTAGTAGGATCCAACAAAGAGGATGTTGTTTTCCCCACAGAAGAAGAACAAGGTCTTCTTTCCTCAAACCCAAACCAAGCTGAAAGAACATATGAGGATTCTGAAGAATACAAAATAGGATTTGAAAATTCTATCATGGAGGTACTTAGGCAATACGCTCTCAGAAATAAGAAAACGCAAGATGCATCCAAGAGGAACAACCCAGAAATATTTGCAAGGAAAACCCCTGAAAACAGTCCTAAAAAGACAACAAAAAATACAAACATGATGGCTAAGCATTCTGATCAAAGAAAAAACAAAATCAGCCAACATGATGGTGACCAAAGCTGCCCTATTACATCAACTAGTGGCCCTAAAAAAACAGTTTTAACTGAGATTCCAAATAAAAATAAGCAAGCTAAAGTTGCTAAAAAAACAATGTCTGATAAAATTGATTTAAATCTTCCAAGAAAATAGACACCATTTAGTATTGAGTGAAATTTCCAAGATAAAAATAGCCATACCCCTTACTGAATTAGTGACTCAAGATGTATATAGATCTCAAATTTTGAAGGCTTTTAACATAGGAAATAACATTGATACTCTAAATATGAGTGATGATAAGTGAGAATTGTTGTTTGGGCCAGGGGTGGAGGGAAAGTTTCAAGAGGGAGGTGTGCCTCCATTCTATGTCAGTTTGAAAATTCACGATAAGATCCTACACAATGCCATGTTATATTCAGGAGCTTCTCATAACCTCATGACAAAGGTAGTCATGAAAAGATTAGGCCTTGAGATAACTAGACCATACAAATACTTATACTCTTTTGATTCAAGTAGAGTCGAATGTCTCGGCCTAATCAAAGATCTCTATGTTAATTTAGCACAAATTCTAGCCCAAAGCCTAGTGATGGATATTGTAGTGGTTGACATTCCCCCAAAATATGGTATGCTCTTATTTAGATCATGGGGAGCCAAGCTTCAAGGAACCCTACAAATGGACATGACATATGCCACTATTCCAGTCTTCCACCAAAAAAGAATATTGTATAGAGAAACTCACATGAAATACACGGTAAGCAACCAAGATAAACCCAACAAAACCTCTCTCTATTATGTCCCTTCAGATCTTGATTTACTTATTTTGTATAATGAGGATGACAATAATGAGCAAGTAGCTGAAAAAGAGGAAGAGAAAGACCTGTCAGAATAGTCAAACCAAGCACAAAATGAAGAACATAATAGTCAAAATCATAGCAGCCATGAACAACAACACAATGGCAAATCCAAACTTGAAACTCTTTGGAACGTGATCTTTGATGGCTTTTGTGGCAAAGCTGTTTCAGGAGCAGGTGTTTGGATACAAAACACTAATGAGGGTCACTCTTACAAGATTGATTTTCAATGTACAAACAATATTGCAGAATATGAAGCTCTTCTTTTAGGTTTACAATTGGTGAAAAATATAGGAGCTAAGAAGATTTCCATTCAGGGAGATTCTGAGCTAATTATTAGGAAAATTAAAGGAGAATATTCAGCCAAAAATCCCAGGTTAAGAGAATATAGAAATGTTTCCTTAGACCTCCTAAAAAAATTTGAAAAATATGAACTTACCTATGTCCCAAGAACTCGAAACAGCCTTGCAAATGAACTAGCATTTTCTGCCAACACTTGTAAATTGCCTCATGCCAATGAATAATACACAGAAAAAATCAAAAGAAGACCAGGAGTCCCTAATAACATAGATTATTTGCAAGTTTTTGAAGGTGACAAACAGAATAAAGACTTGCTGCAGTCCAAAAATGAGTTTGAAGTGCCAAAATCAGACTCAGATCATGAAAAGGACTACTCTACTGAGGAACAAACACACAAAATAGAGCCACCTTATGCTGTTGATATATATTTGATGGAACACCCTCATGAGGCGGAACTATGTATAGATCTAGATAAAAAGGACCTTGAGGTATTGCAATGCAAGGACAATCTATTCCCAAGAGGACTTGTCCCCTTAGAAGAACTGTTTGATTTCAATGATGTTGCTAGGAAGCCTAAAATAGAATCCACTGAAACAGGTGTAGAAGAATGCAACATAGGTGGTGAAGACGAACCTAAAATGATAAAAATGTCCAAAACACTGCCATATCTTATAAAACATAAATACATTGATTTGTTCAAATAATTTAATGATGTGTTTGAATGGGGCTATAAGGACTTGAAGTCCTATGATACAAACATCATTCAGCATAAGATTCCTGTCAAGGAAAACCAAAAACCATTTAAGAAGAAATTGCACAAAATAAACCCTGTCGTAGTGCCTCTGGTTGAGAAAGAAATAAAAAAAATGTATGATGCTAGAATAATAGTTCCACTCATGTACTCAAAATGGGTCTCAAATCTTGTATCAGTGAGGAAGAAAACATGGGAAATTAAGCTATGCATAGACTTTAGAAATTTAAACAAAGCCTCCCTGAAAGACAACTACCCTTCACCTAAGATGGATCATATACTACAAAGGGTAGTAGGCTCCAAAATAATATATTTGCTTGATGGTTTTTCAGGCTATAATTAGGTGCTAGTACATCTAGATGATCAACACAAAACCGCCTTCACTACACCTTGGGGCAGCTGCATGTATGTCAAAATTCCTTTTGGGTTAATGAATGTTGGGGCCACTTTTCAAAGAGCCATGGACATTGCATTTTCCGAAGAAATATGTTACTTCATTGTGATATATCTTGATGAAATCACAGTCTATTCAAAAAATGATGAAGAACACCTAGATCACTTAAGAAAGGTCTTTAAAAAATGTAGAAAGTATGATCTGTCTTTAAATCCCAAGAATTTTTTTTTGGTCTCCAAGAAGGAAAACTTTTAGGCCATATCATATCTGAAGAAGGGATTAAGATATACCCAAAGAGGATTGAGGGGATTGCAGATTAGTCACCCTAGGAACATCAAAGAGCTACAATCTTTCATTGGAAAGATCAACTTCTTAAGAAGGTTCATACCAAACCTTGCAGAACTCCTAAGAAACATTATTAACATGCTGAAAAGAGGAACATGAGTAAAATGGACCACAGAATCAAAACAATCCTTCAACTGGGTTAAAAAATATCTCACCCAAACACTAATTCTCATCAGCCCTAACTTCACTAAGGACTTCTTCATCCTCTCATTTGCATCAGAACACACAATTGTTGCAATATTACTACAAAATAACATAATGGGGCAAGAACAGCCCATAGATTTCTTTAGCAAGGCACTAAGAGATGCACCTCTGAAATATAACATTATGGAAAAACAATATTTTTCCTTAATCAAGGAACTAAAATATTTCAGATTTTACATCTTGCATTCACATGTCATTTCTTTTGTTCCTCATGTAGCTGTTAAGGACATACAAACTCAGGATCCTGATGGTAAAAGAGGTAAGTGGATTGCTGTCATCATAGAGTATGATCTGGAGATCAAACCCACCAAGCTAATCAAAGGGAAAGGAATGGCCAAACTGATGGCTGAAGCTAACTTTCAAGCACTGGACATAAACATGATACATTCCTTGGATGAAAAAGAGGAGCTGGCGACTACACCTATTGAAGAAGCATTTATAAACTCACTCTTGTATGCTGATATATTATATGTGATTTTTAATCTAAATGCTCCTCCTAGTTTGTCCAAAACAAAGGCCAGATTCTTGAAACTAAAAGCTGTAAATTTTTGCATTCTAGATAAACATTTATATCGGAAAAATTCTATTGGTATCTTATTTAAATGTTTACTTGAAGAATATGTAGATAGAATCATGCATGAGTTTCATGAAGGAGAATGTGGAGGTCATCTCTATTGGAAAAACAATGCCAACAAAATCCTTAGAGCTGGTTTCTATTGGCCCACTCTTTTCCCTGATATTCACAAGCTAGTAGTGACTTGCCATAAATACCAAATCTTTGAGGGAAAGAGAAAACTGCTTCCTTTGCCTTTACAGCCTATCTGTGTTGAAACTCCTTTTCAACAATGGGGTTTAGATTTCATTGGAGAAATCCACCCTTCCTCTTCCGCTCAACATAAATGGATCCTCACTGCAACTGACTATTTCACCAAATGGATAGAAGCCATCCCTTCAAGGACTACCACTGACTCAGTAATCATCAAATTCCTTGAAATCAATATTCTGTCCAGATTTGGCTATCCAAGAAAAATCATCACTGATAATGCTGCTGCATTTAAATCCAAGAGAATGGTGGACTTTTTCCACAAGTATCACATTATATTAGGGCATTCTACAGCTTATTACCCTCAAGGTAATGGGTTGGATGAGTCCTCTAACAAAATTTTGGTAAATATCATCAAGAAATTGCTGGAAGAGAACAAAAAGTCGTGGCATAAAAAACTGGTGAATGCACTATGGGCACACAGATTAACAAACAAGAAATCAATTAATATGTCTCCCTATTAGCTAGTGTATGGCATGGATGCAATTTTTCCAACAGATTTGGGAGTGACAGTAATGAAGCTCATCCAATAAGTACAGTCTAAAGAAAATGATATGCAAAGAAGAATAAACTAGACTGTCTAGTTACAACAAACTAGGGAAGAAGTATACAAAAAAACACATCAAGTGCAGGAAAACATCAAGAAGTATTTTGACAAAAGGACCAAAGAAGATGACTTCAACATTGGAGACAAAGTTCTGAAATGGGATTCAAGAAGAGAGGACAAAGGCAAACATGGGAAATTTTATAATCTATGGAAAGTCCCATACATCATTCATTCTGTTAGAGGTAGCAATTCACTTTTTCTACAATAAATAGATGGGACAGAACTGTTTGAAGGCCTTGTAAATGGCAGAATGTTGACGAATTATTTTAGTTAGGAGATATTAGTGTAGATTTCCATCATTGTACATATCAATAGTTCATAGTTGTCAAACCAAATATGAGACAAAGTCAGAGCCCGAAGTGAAGGCCATTAACCTTGTCCGATAAACCAAGAAAGAGAAAAACAAAGAAAACAAAAAGAAAAAGAGGGATGCATAACAAATTCTAGATTATAGCCCTCAACTATAGTTTTAGTTTTCGCAAGAATAAAATATGTGTGTAGCTTGTCCAAAATGACACAGCTCATGACAAATCAAACTTCCTAATCTTGATTTGATCATACTTTCAATTTTCTGTTTAGTAGATTAGAGAATGAAAATCTATCAAACAGTTTAATCTTGACAGGTAAGTACATTAGGTAGAGAAATAAAATAGCTCATCAGTATCATATGAGCCTTTGGTGATATAAGGGTAGAATTAGATTGTTTCTTCTTTCAAAATAAAAATGATGTCAAGGGCTTGCCAGCCCAAATGACCCCAAATGAAGAAAAAATGTTAGGAAAAGTATGATGGGTAGGTAGAGTTAAGTTGCATAAAAGCATGATTTTAGATATTTAAAGACCACAGCTTCAAAGAACAAAATCAAATCAGCAATTGAAGAAAGAGGAATCTTCCAGGTACAAGCAAGGCACTAATCTACAAATTCCATGAGATCTGAACTCTAACGTTCTTGACACCTCCTAAAGGAGTCACCCTCCCCAGTTGGAGACACTGTTACCCTCCTGTATTCTACAGATTCACTTGGTTACTATGGATTTATTACAATAAGCTAAAGATATCATTCTTTGCCTATCATATATCTTTAGAAATCTCATTGCCTTCATTATCTCCATAATTTTTTTTTCCTATCTATCAGTTTGTCATCTCAAAGTCACCCTGTTGCTCTTAAAAGACTCATTATGGGCTTATACCTCTCATTTTCATTCTTCTTTCCTACCTAAAACCTCATTTACCCATTTTCCCCACTAAAAGTCCCATCAACCCCCTCACATTCCATCCTCCCTCTCAGTTTTCTTGTTTCTGACTCATTCCCATGTCCCCTGGAGCATAATAGCACTTTTGGAAATGCTCTTTTCACTTGAAAATTTTCAAGTCAAAATTTCATTCAAAATCAGGTCAAAAAGCACTCCCTTAGGTCATTAGGGTTTTTCATTTTTCAAGGTAATCCTTTCATTCTCATGAAGTCAGAAGACATATGAGAAGGATTTATTATAGTCATAATGGTATATTTATTATGTTTTAAGGATTATATTTTCAGTTTCAGAACTTTTTATCAAAATGTCATTTTGATAAAAAGCCAATTATGTAATTTTATTTAAATTGCTCCAATTGTAATTTTATGTTATAATATGTAATAAATGTATTCCCAAGCTGTCAAAGCCATTTTATCAAGCCTCAGTAAGCAAAAGAAAATCCAGCTCCAAGTTGATCAAGCCTGCAATGAAAAAGGTGTCAAAGAGTATCAGTGATAAAAAGAAGAAGACATCAAACATTAGAAAAATGGGTATTTTCAAGTTAAACTAAATCCACATGCTTATAAAGCTTACCAAACATTTCAAAAGAGCCATTTTCCTCTTTCAAAGCATCAGAAGTTTCAAAAGGAGAAGAATTTGTGAGTTTTTCGAGCGAAATTGGGTTAAGTTCCTCGGCGTTGCACATTTAGAGACTGGCGTTGCACATTTGCACTGTCATTGTGCTCCTACCCAGTGGCGCTGGGCCCTTTCCAGAAGATTTTCATGTGATTTGTGAAGGCATTGGGCACCTGCCCAAAGGTGCTATGCATTTGGAGAGGCATTGCACCCTTGCCCATAGGAGACAGAGCCTGGCGCTGCACGTTTGGAGAGGCACTATGCCCTTGCTCGGAGGAGACAGAGCTTGGCGCTGTGCATCTTCACTGGAGCTGTGCGACTGTACCTTGGCACTACACCCTTTCCAAAAGTTTGCAACATATTTTTTGAAGGCGCTACACGCTTGTAGACTCACACTGCACGTTTGTAAAAGCGTTGTGCGCTCACTAGTAGCGTTGTGCGCCTAGAAAAGAAAGGTTGCTGAGTGATCTAGCAACCCAAATCACTTCAAAAATTCTTCAAATTTTTCTAAAATTCCTCCAAGAACTTTTAGATAAGTCAAGTACATTGGATTTTGGATCTTTAATACAACATGATTATGATAAGAATTTTTCTGGCTCCCCAAAATCCTTGGATGTTTCAAGCACTGCTTTTCCTTTGCTAGAATCTAGCTTAGAAGTAATAGAATGTTGAGACATGGTTATTCAAGAAGGACCTAAAATTTCCAAGGAGGATTATCTTCTTAGTTCATAACCTGCAAGTGAGAAAAATGGGACAAAGTTTAGCACTTTTGTAGAGGTGTTATAAGATTTATCAGTAGAAAGTACTGATGATGTAGACTGTCTACTCCTGAATGAAAAAAATCTACAGAAAGGGAAAGGGGAAAAAATTGGTCTTGTAGATGACATGGGATACAAACTTGATAGTCCATTTGAGTGCCAAAGTAGTGATTACTTGCAGGAAAATGACATGGAGGAAGCACACAAGGCCAAACAGGAAGAAAGTCTATTGGAAAATATTTATGGAATATGGAAAAAAGGTGAGGTGAACTAGACATAAATGAATGAACTTGAAAGGGCTATAGAGAAATTAGAATACCACACTAATGATTGCTGTGAAAAAATGCAGGCACTTAGAGATTTGGAAAAGGTGGCCAGACAGGGTGGAAAAGATGAGTTGAATTTTATGGTGGAAACTACAAAATATTTTGAAGATGCTACTAATGGCACACGGAATTACTTTCTCTAGAACACAGAGAAATTGGATGAGAGTAAAGTGGGAGAACCTGCAATGGTTGCATAGGGCACAATATTGGGACCTGACATTGTTGATGATACCCAAATGGATTTACCATGGAAAAGGGACATGCAGAGTGAATGTGATGAAGATGAAAATGATGAGTTTGCATCCTTATGGAGGAAAATGTCATTATCTTATCAGTATTCCAAGATCAAATCCACTCAAGGATAAAGAAAAAAGTAAAGGAAAATCAGGTTTCGAGGCCTAAAACAGAGGTTAAAGGGAAATTCAAAAGAATATTAGCACAAATGAAGGTTCGAATGATTAAATCCAAGGCATTTACTTCTTCAGAGAAACATTTTTCCACCTACAACATGTTGTCTTTCAAAAAAAGACATTAGCAGTTATTAAGACAGTCAGAGATATTTCTCACCTACCCCACACTTATTACAAAATTTATTTAAAAGCCTTAAAACTCAAATATTTCCAAAGCTAGCTCAAGCAATGAAGTTAGGAGTTATTATTATAGTGAGGTTGTCTTACATATTTTTCCTTGGGCCTTGCATGGTCGCAAAGGTAAAAAATACATTAAATTTGTAATAAATAACATCTGAAACCCTAACTTAGGATCACCTCCTCATTTTGCAGATAAATATTACATGAATGATTCATTTTAGTGTTGGTTGTTGAGCTGAATACTGGATAGACTCTGAATTGTAATGAAGGTGGCTTTGGAGCTTTGGAGCTATTTTGGACTGGATATCAATAGAACAAGCACATTCCCAGGATTCATGAACTTTGTTAGATGGTGATGTTATTCTAATCTTGTGATTGTTCCCTTCTGTTTTCCATTTTGTGCATCAATTTCTCTTATAACAAAACAAAAACTTAAATTAAGATATGTTGTTAGAGGCACCTTAATTCTGTCTGATTTCTGTTACTTAAATGTTTTCCTCTATTGGGTCTTATTGGAGAATTTAGGAGTTCCCTACTCTCCAGTTCCACCTAGTTTGTTTTCTTGAGATTAACTGAGTAGAGCCCAACCAAAGAAGTTTATGGTTTTCCCTGTCCTTTTGTCTATCTTGAACAGTCACTTTAAAAGTCTTTGAAGTCCGATTAAAGAATTTAGGAGTTCCCTGCTCTTTAATCATTACTAAATTGTTATATTAAATGTTTTATTTGTCTGAAAGTGAATAGATATAGAATTTAGGAGTTCCCTGATCTCTAGGATTTGTTGGATTGTTGTCTTATAGGTTACTTGGTAAAGTCTAGCTAAAGAAGTTTATGGTATTCCCTGTCCTTTGGCTCTTTCTTAAGAATAGTAATCTTAAAAGCTCTTTTTGTTCTAGTATATATCAAAGGATTCTTAATTTCCCTTTAAAGCTACTAACTTCACAACTTAGTGTTCATTTGGCATCCACATAAGCTATTAAGATCTATTTGGCTTAGTTAGCTTGCCCTGTGGAACACTCTTGATTTATTGATGTACTCCTCAAACCTTTTACAGACCCCATAGCCCAATGGCTTGAACTTCTCTTAATCCATCTGTTCTTCCTAAAAAGCAACCAAACAAACAAAACAAAAAATCCCTATCATTTTAAGTAGCCTAAAATCAACATCCTAAATCAATCAAGTTATATATTTTATACAAATATAGAGAGATCCCTCTGTGAGTCTAGGAAGGCTAGGTCTTAGGACTCCAAATTTGGTTTGATGTTACCCTTGTTTATTTGGTCTTACCAATCTGAAAAATTACAGGGACCTAACAAGATGTTCAAAGGCCTTAGTTGCTTTCGGAGTCCAAGAAAATGCATATTTCTTCAATAATGTTGTTAGAGGTGATGCTATTCTCCCATAATTCTTAACAAACTTGCAATAATACCATATTAACCCAAGAAATCCTCGCAGATGCTTTAGGTTTGTGGGTATTTTCCATTCCTTAATGGATTTAATTTTGTTATGGTCTACCTTAACACCCTCATGAGATAAAATATGACCCAATTATTCCACCTCCTGTACTAAAATTTTTTTTTTGGAGGTTTTTGCATATAATTGTTTATCCTCCAATAGTTTGATCACCCTATCAACATGTGTAACATGATCCTTCCAAGACTTGGATTAGATTAGTTTATCATCAAAAAATATGGAGAATCTTAGCTCTTAGACTTATCTCATGCACTTAACTCTTATGATTGTGCTTATACAAATTTTCTAAGGAAGGGTTTGAAAATGGAATTCATCAACTCTTGAAATGTTGAAGGTGCATTGGTAAGACCAAAAGGCATTACCAAAAATTCATAATGACCCTCATGAGTGTAGAAATTTGAATAATTTGCTGAATTATTCACCGATATTATCCTGGTCACATACTATTTGAGCTTCATACATAACACATAATCTCTTCTACGCATTAATCATTACATGCGGAAATAAAAACAACAAGCGGTATTGAAAACATTCACATGCGCACATAGAAATTCAACACCTATAACACAGTATGTATAACGGGGAAAGCTTACAGCTAAAAACCCCCTACTGTCTGTATATTATAATGAAGAAGAATCATGTAACAATATCAGTAAAATACTCCTCACAAGTACTCAGTACTGTCTCCAAAAGTTACACACAAACTAGCTCAGTTTTGAACAAGTCACGGGTTCAAAACTCCTCCATTGTTTGCCTGCCTCTACTGCGCAATCCAAGATGAGAGAATGGAATGGAATGAATTCGAATTCCCTTGGCTTTAACTGCGCAATCCTCATTGGCAATCTCCTCCAATGATTGTGCAAATCTCATGCACACTATAGTCACAACTGATAGTAGACTCCACCCTTTCACCCACCTCCCCAACAAAGTATATGGTAATCCTTCATGGCAGTTAACTGATGTGTTATTTAGTTCATTAATGAGTTAATAATTAGTGAATTAATTAATAATTAATTCAACCACTCATCACTAGTGTATTTTTCAGTTAGACTAAATACAACTAGTTCAACTAAGTTAAACCGAACACAAATTCACCAACTGTCTCATCAACTCCACCAAACTCTGCCACATGAGTTCTAACTGAAGTCAACCATGCAATAGCTCAACTAACCGATAGGAAATTAGAATTTCCTTATGCCAGCTGCATGTGCCACATTTGTAGCTCGAACTAAAGTGCTCCAAGAGGAAAAGATAATGTTTATAGTCTAAATATTATTAAGGGTTAATAATATTTGACTGTTCTATTTTTAGACAGGCAGTCTAAAAATAGACTTCACCCAGTATGTATAAAAATATTTGTCCATATATTTTTACCAACTTGACCAATCATCCAAGAATAGCATCCCGCAACTCCTAGACCATGCTCCATATGTCTAAAAATAGACATAGTCTAAAAATAGACTTTTCGACAAAAATCACATGTGTGGTCCCCACCTAGTTTAGGTGATCACTTTCCAACTAGGATCAGGAAAGATGTTTTGGGAGGCATCCTTCACTGTTTATTGTTGCCATTTTCAATACTCCCTCTCAACAATAAAGGATTGTCTTTGCATGCGACATGCAACTCCATGCATTTGCCCTGCAACCTTCACAAGCGCCATGCAACTCCATGCATGTGACATGCAACTACATGCATTCGCCATGCACCCTTTGTATGCACCATGAAAACTCATGCATGCACCATGCAACTCCATGCATGCGCCATGCACCCTTTGTATGCGCCATGCAAACTCATGCATGCACCATGCAACTCCATGCATGCATCATGCACCCTTTGCATGCAACATCTCCAAAACTGAATAGGCTCCAAACAACTCAATCAGTCTGATGCATCTATCATCAAATTATTCGAATTCTACTGGTACCAACTGCACATGTCATCAGGAACCACTGCGCTATTGAACTCTTGCACCCATGCACTCTGCACTTGCTGTCAACTCTAATTCGCGCTCCAGTATCTGACACTGTCACTTTGATCTGCCTGCATCAATCCAACTGATCTGCTACTGCTGCGCTGTGGGAACCTTGTAGCCAGGTTCAACTCATGAGATCCACACCATCTCATGAATCCTGCCCAGAAATCTCCTCTTGGGATTAATCATGCATGTTGCCCCACCTCTCACCTGGTGGTATAGCTGCATGCACTCCCTCTGCCCATCTGGCACGAAATTTCTCTACACGAGTGGTTTCTCCCACTCCATGATCCTCTTGTGGCTGCTCCACATCCCGAGGTTCACTATCACCTGCATGTAAAACTTGCTCCCTCTCAAGCATCAGTTGCATGTCTTTCTTACCTGCATGCAACACTTGATCCCTCTCAAGCATCAGTTGCATGTCTTTCTTGCACTTCCCAACAGTAGGAAGCTCCGTAGACATCCCATATACTCCAAGTCTGTAGAGATTCTTTGCTTGAATCCCAACCTTCTTGAATTTTCCTTCTTCATCCACACTAACTCCTATACTCTGAAGCTCATCCCTGCAGTGGCAAACTTTTTCAAGTATACCGAAATAGTGTCATTCTTCTCCATCTTTATTTTCCTGAGTTTATCCTTGAGTGCCAACTTCCTTTGGTCACTCTTGCTCTGGAAAAATTCTGTCAAAGCTTTCCACATCAAGAATGGAGAAGCTTTACCATGCAGGCTAGATACTATGTGATCCTTCACGCCCTCCAACAGAATCCTTCGAAATTTTGCTTATTTCTTTTGCCATGCTTCCACAACAGCAGCATCAGAAGAAGTTGGCTTTGGAAATTATTTTTCCACGAATTCCAATAGCCCATTATCATCTAATACAGCCTCCATGCGATATTTCCATGCAACATAATTCGAAATGCCTTCCAAGGCATATTCTAGTCGCAATCCATTGAAAGACATTTTCGCCGCGGCACCAAGAACACAAATCTGCAAATTCGAATTCCAAGAGCTGATAACTCAACCGCTTCCGATCTACACTTGAGAACAAATTATTTTAAAATCAGAGATTGACTGCATGGGCATTTACCAGACCTTTCACTTTCCGAAGAAAGATGAATCCAGAGGCTACCTGGCCCGTATGCAGGCTCTGTCTGAGGAAATAAATTGCAATCACCGTAATAGATCTTTGATGATTAATTTCGCTCCGATACCATGTAGAAATTTGAATAATTTGCTGAATTATTCACCGAGATTATCCTGGTCACATACTATTTGAGCTTCATACATAACACATAATCTCTTCTACGCATTAATCATCACATGTGGAAATAAAAACAACAAGCGGTATTGAAAACATTCACATGCGCACATAGAAATTCAACACATATAACACAGTATGTATACCGGGGAAAGCTTACAGCTGAAAACCCCATACTATCTGTATATTATAATGAAGAAGAATCATGTAACAATATCAGTACAATACTCCTCACAAGTACTCAGTACTGTCTCCAAAAGTTACACACAAACTAGCTCAGTTTTGAACAAGTCACGGGTTCAAAACTCCTCCACTGTTTGCCTGCCTCTACTGCGCAATCCAAGATGAGAGAATGGAATAGAATGAATTCGAATTCCCTTGGATTTAACTGCGCAATCCTCATTGGAAATCTCCTCCAATGATTGTGCAAATATCATGCACACTATAGTCACAATTGATAGTAGACTCCACCCTTTCACCCACCTCTAACACTGGTCTCCACTGAACTGTCCATGCATTGCAGTTAACTGATGTGTTCTTTAGCTGAATTATGAGTTAATAATTAGTGAATTAATTATTAATTAATTCACACCACTCATCACTAGTGTATTTTTCAGTTAGACTAAATACAACTAGTTCAACTAAGTTAAACCGAACACAACTCCACCTAACCGTCTCATCAACTCACCAAATCGCCACATGAGTTCTAATCAAGTCAACCATAATAATACTCAACTAACCCACAGTGAAATTAATTTCCTTCCTCGCCAAACCATGCCAACATCTCGTAGGCTCTAATCCAAAGCAGTTCCTCCAAGAGGAAAGATAATGTTTAGAGTCCAAATATTATTAAGGGTTAATAATATTTCACTGACCTATTTTTAGACAGGCAGTCTAAAAATAGACTTCGACCTGTATGTCTAAAAATAGAGGTCCATATATTTTTACCAACTCGACCAATCATCCAAGAATAGCATACTGCAACTCCTAGACCATGCTCCATATGTCTAAAAATAGACTTTGCGCCAAAAATCACATGTGTGGTCCCCACCTAGTTTAGGTGATCACTTTCCAACTAGGATCAGGAAAGATGTTTCAGGAGGCCTCCTTCACTGTTTCTTGTTGCCATTTTCAACAATGACCTCTAAATTTTGTTTTCAGAATGTATTTAGTCTTCATTCTAATTTGATGATAACCTGAATGGAGATCCAACTTGGTGAAGTAAATTTCTCCATGTAATTCATCCAATAATTCATCAATGACAAGAATAAGAAATTTATCTTTAATAGTGATCTTGTCGAGCTCTCTATAATTCATGCACATGTGCCATGATCCATCCTTCTTGTGGAAAAATACTACTGGAGCAGAGAAAGAACTTTGACTAGGTTGAATTATATCGACCTCTAGCATTTCTACAATCATACGTTCAATTTCTCTCGTTTGGGCATACAGATATCTGTAAGGCCTAATGTTTGTAGGAAAAATTCATGGAATAAAATGAATATAATTATAATGATAAAGAATAGGTGGGAGGTATTTTGGAGTCTCAAACACCTTGGAATGATTGTCCAAGAATTTTTGGAGATCTGGAGAAATAGAGGATTTCTATGTTTGCACCTGTAGTGAGCATAAATGTGTAATTATGCCTCATTTTTATTTCTTCAGAAGCTTTTTCATGACATTAGAGATGATTATCTTTTCTAGTTTCCCTGTGATACCCCATAATTCAACTTCCTTTCCTTCCCAAAAATTTCAAGAAAGGTTCTTTAAAATTAAAAGCTATAGTCCCCAAAGATTGCAATCGGTGGACTCCTAGTACAACATTAACACCACCCATTGGAATAGAAAGCATTAGACTATTCAATACATAGTCCCTCATGGTTAGATTGATATTATGAAAATTTCCAGATCAATTTATAGTTCCTCCATTTTCAATCATCACTTGACATACGGGTGTTGGATATAAGAAGAAATTTAATTTCTTGGCTATCTTAAAAGGAATAAAATTATGTGTACTACCCGAATCAATCAACACTATTACTTTTTTTTTCTTGATATATCCTTCTATATTGAGAGTTTGAGGAGTAGTAATTCTTTCCAATGCATTAAAATATATGGTTTGATTCATTTATTCCTTCTATGGGGTTGGTTCATGGTCTATATCCACCTCTTTCGATGTTTCTTGTTCCTTTTCTTCCTCCTCTTCACAATCTATGTAAAAAAAAAATTCTCAGTGCACTTATGACTTTTAGTGTATTTTCTATCACAACTATAACAAATCCCTTTTGCTTTTTTCTCCTCCAATTGCTATAGTGTCAACCTTGTAGGTTGTGGAAGGCTAGGAGAAACAATATTTCCATCTTTATAGTTGTGATTGGTAGACTTCCTTGTTTCAATAATTTTTCATTCAACTTTTCTTGCCACCCTGAATTCGTTCTCCAATGAATCAGGTTCCCAAAGTCGAACCCAATGTTGGATGCTATTCTTTAAATTCCTTATGAAGACACCAATCCTATGCTCCTCTGGAATATATGCTACTATGATATTCAATTTTTGGAAGTCCTCAATGTGCTCTTCCATTGAACCCTTTTGTTTGAGATTTATCAATTGGCTAAAGAAGGTGTTGCTCTTTGTATCCTCATAATGTGTTATAATTTCCTCTGTAAACAGTGACCAAGTGACAAGTGGTTTACGAGAAAAAATCCATAGACACCATACAAACTGAATGGGTTCTAAATTTAAAGTTGCAATGCGTACCTTTTGTGTGTTTTTTCACATTATGGATATAAAAATATTACTCCATCTGTAGTATCCATGTTAACGGATCCTTGCCGTCAAACTTCCTCATATCGATCTTTGGAATATGGTGGGTCTTAAATATAACATTAGAGTCTATGAAATCATGATTAACATTTCTTTTCTTCTAATAATGATTTTCATCTACTACCTTCTCTCCATTATGAATCATTTTTTGTAGCAACTTTATCAAACCTTCCATGTCCTCTTTTATACCATTATTCATGTATTCCATGTTTCCTTTTAGTTTTTCTTCTATACCATTGATCTTAGCATCCATGCCATTCGTCTTAGCTTCCATGTCATTCTTCAAACCATCCACCTTAGCTTCCACAACTTTCTTCAAACCATCCATCTTATCTTCCATTTTATTTTTGGTTACTTTTTGCGAGAGATAATTTTTTGCACTTCGTCTCATAATTTTGATAAATCATGTTGCACTTTTTCCTCTTCATCTGCCATAATATATCTTTATAATGGCTTAATGAGTTCAAAATTCCTTTTGGGAGGAATTTTAAAACCTAAAATTGATACCAATGCTTCAATGTGCCCTTCGAATCACTTCAAACTTATTTTTAAACAAAAGTTATGAAATTTAAAAATTAAAAAAACACACATTTTTTTTGCTTTTAAGGAGCTTGATATTGAGCCTGATGTATCTCTATGATTTCTGATCCCTAAGATTCAAACTTCAGTCTTGTAGTATCCCTCCGAGTATTCTTTCCCATGCCACAGGTCATAACTAATTTGGATTCTTCAAGACAAATTTCCGCCTGATCTCCCACAATGACCTAATTATGATCTACTTTAGTAGATTGAACTTGTAATGGATGCCATTGTTTAGACCTTCAGCTCTGAAATCTATATACATGACACTACAGCCCATGCAAATTTGACCACTTTTTATAGAATTCAAATCTGATTCCTGAAATGAAAGTTATGAGGATTTTCCCTTGATCACTTGTTTGAGATGAAATTCTAGAGCCTGCATGATGCAGGGGCATTAGGCTGAAGAAATAATTTTTATTTTTATGAGACATAGGGGGGTCTTATGTATCTAAATTCTCATGTAATTATTAGTATTTTTGAATAAAATAGTGAGGAATTGTAGATGTTCTCGAACCATTACAGAACATGAGAGGAAGGTGATTAGTTAGGAATGTGAAATGACAGTCGAATTTAGGATCAGTTTCAGTTATTTTAGGGATTGAATCTAAATTTAGGATTTGGGAATTTTAAGAGTTTTGTTGAGCTGTTAGGGAAACTAAATTGATTCCTTAGTATTTTGCATAAATGTAAGCCTATGGGAAGATAGGAGAGGGAGCTATTCAAGAGGTAGAGTAGTGAGGATAGAAGGGCCATCGAATTGAAGAACAGGCCATAGAGGAAGTAAGTTTTTGTAATTAATTGGGTTTTATTTATGAAAATGAATTGATTTTGAGAATCTGAACTCTCGTGGATTTGTATTATTCAAAAATTATTCATTATTTGAGTTTGCATGGCATTGATTTAGTAATTCAGCATCACAGTAGATCGAATCTATGAAAATGCATAGATTTTGATTGAGACATAGAAGTGCCTAAGCGTATTATAAAAGTGGAATGCTAAGAAGTATTGCACATTCGATTTTTTAAATGCAATACAGTAAGATTGGGGTTTATTTAAACATGTTTGAATATTGAATGCGCCTTAAATCCCATGTGAATTTTTCAATAAGAATCGATGAATTCCTTCCCTTTTAATGAAGAATGCAAGTGGTCTCAGCGTTTGATTATTGAATATGGTTAAATGTGCATTGAAACTCTGTTTGCCTGAAATCAATATCGGTGAAGATCAATTCACAATATTAAGCTGAGAAGATGATGTTAAAGGAGCATATTAAAGTTAAATGCAATGGAAGTTCTAAACTGAACGTAATCCTGTTTTGATTAATGAAGATCAGCTTGTTATTTGATCTGAGACATTAGGTTGCACACGGAGAAGGATTTTCAAATCTTGAAATTGTGCGAGGGTTTTAAACCCAGTCGAATGTTCAATTGCAGAGATGTGAGTTTAAGCGGAATTGAGAATGCTGAAGAGTGTTGAAAGCTCGATGAGACCTTTTTCAAAGGCGTAGAGCTGTGAGAGTAAATGAATTCGTAAATTAGAGGTAGCACGGTGGAACGGTGAAATTAAACAGTGAAAGCGGTTTTCAGAATCCAACAATGGGTTTCACGTTGGTTGTGAAATGGTAAGTTTTTTTGTGAAATTGAACGCAATATCATCCACCGGTTGACACGTAACGTAGTGGTGGTTTCTGAAAACCATGAATTTCGCATAATTTTTGGTTGTTAAATCATGGAGATTGTATGGACATGATTTCCGTCCGATCATGAGCTTGAGAAAATCGATGATGGGCACATCATGAAACTGTTGGGTGGTTTAATGAGGTAAGTGAAGTTGTGGGCCCGAAAAAGTTCGTTTTTATATATACTAATGCTTTGCATTTTAAAACAAAATTTGAATTGCTGTGGGACCCAAACGTGTATTATGTTGACAATTGAGGTTTTAAAACCAAGTTTAAATGTTAACATGACATAATGGAATGGTGGCCGAAGTTATTTGAACGGGTGCGCATATAAACATTATTCATATATGCGTCAATGCATTTGATCAATGTTTTAATCCAAAGTTGATTTTTGTATAAGATGAATAAGCCATGGGTCAATCTAAGGTATATTTTGATTGCTAGTGCCTTGGTTCTATTGAAGTCGAGATATTAAAAACCATATATAAATGTTGGTTTGGATTATAAAGGTTGAATGTTGATTCACATTTTCATAAAGGGTGAAAGCCAAAGTTTAAGCTTTGGGTTTAAACTGAAATTCGAATATTTATTCAATTTATCATAAGATGGGTTTTAGAACATGGTTTATAACCATCCGAATAGAAAGCTTCCGCATAAGATAATTTAATCTGGGTTGTACATGTTGGTTTTATAACCATCAAATTTGTGAAGGTAGCTTTCGCATTTATGTTAGATTTTGCCCAGATTTAAAATTATTTAGGGAAAAACTGGAAGTGCAGTTTTATATGCACAAGAGAGCGAAGATTGTGGGTTAGAAGGGTGGGCCCGCCATCAAGTGGTATTAGAGAAGGATAGATTTTTTGAGAATTGAAGATTTTTAATTAATTAAATCTAAATGTGTGATGAGAGAATGAAAGTAGATCATATTTCAAAATCTGATATGCAAAGGAACACATAATTGCAGTGAATAGAGATTTGCAAAATTGAATGAATGAAGAACAAGATCATGTGGGGATCTTGCAGGTAAAGTAATTTTAAATCTGATTTGAAATTTATGATTGGAGAATTATGGTTGCAAAAAGTGAAGACAAAATTTTGATGGTGATGGCAGTGAACCTAATATTCAGCTAAAGGTTGGATAGGGAGAACAATTGCAGTGTTCTCAATAGAAGGTGAACTGATGAGCAATGTCTAACTCTAGTTTGAAGAATTGTTTGCAGAATTCGGATTGCAAGCAATTGAAGAAATTTCATCAAAAGCATATCACAGCTTTGAGAGCAGTGATGAAAGAGTCTAGCAGAGGATTCTAAAGTGAAGAAGAAGTGTAGTAGAACCTTGAGGAAATTCAATATAGGTTGAATGAGTTCTAAAAGTTGCAAAGTGAAGCCTAGAGAGAACAGAAGATAGTGCTCAAAAGGTTTCGACAGAAGGAGAATCGGTACTTGCCAAAAGCCCAGATCTGGAGGAAAGGATTGGTGAGGTAAGTGGAAGTAGGAGAGCTTGCTATTGTAGAGGCTTGGTGCAGTTGATGAGTGAGGAACTCATGATGGAGAAAAGGATGACTATTAATAGTAATATTAGAGATGACAGAGGTTCTGAGAGAGGCCATAATAGAAAGGAGAAAGAAGATGCCAGGAAAAATGGCATGAGGAAGAAATTGACTGATGTAGAATATGAGAAAGAGGTAGCTGAGCTCAGAGAATAGTTTAACAAAATGAAGATGATGATAGATGAAAGCCAGAGAGTTGGTTGGCTCATGAAGAAGAGTGTAAAGTGGCCAAGGCTTCAACGAAGAAGAGAACAGCAAGAGAACATGTAGTTTGCAGAAAAGCTGAGAAAGCTTGAACAGAGGAGGAATGTATAGAACTCAGAGCAGCTGAGTTGAAAAAGGAAGTCTCTGTTTGTGAAGTGGGACAGAGTGAAGTCATGGATACAGGTGAAGAATACAGGTCTATGAGAGATCTTATGAACCATGATGAAGGTTTAAGACAGAAAGAAGTTTGTCTTGCTGAAGAGGATATCATTGATGAATTCTTGAACTATTGCGAAAATCCAAATCAACTGGATGATGTAAAGCCTTGTATTTTTGAATCTGACAATTGTGAGGTGATTACCGGTTCTACAGAGGAAGAGGATCAGTCTGAGGCACTGATAAATGAAGCAACCAAGACTGAAAATTCTTGTGGTTTTAAAACTAAAGAGTTGTGTATGTTTGCAGGTACATCACAGGGAGATGAACAAGCTTTAAAGTTTGTTGAGGAGGAGAAATTCAATCTAAAATCTGTTCAGATCAATACTGAGATAGAAAGATCTCAGGAGGAATTGAAGACAAAGGAGTCTAATGAGAATATTGAGGCAAGAGATGAAGGACCATCTGATGATCAGTCAAGAACAAGTGGAGGTATAAACAGTTGTGTAAGGTTCCCAAAGTCTACTTCAATTGAAATTGTTGAATTGTATAGAAAATTAGATCTTCAGAGAAGAGAATTGGAGAAGCAGAGGAGGACCTATGCACATGATAAATTGTGGAAGAAGCAAGACAGAGGAATTTTCATGAATGAAAATCAGAGAACAAAGGATAAGAAAATGATTCAACAAAATGAAGAAGTTCATTTTGGTGAACCACAGTAGAAGGAAAATCATGAAATAGATGATCGAGAGAAGGAGAGACTAGCTGACAGTCTCGTGGAGGATGCAAATCAGCATACCGATGTGCTGACAGAGGATTTGGAAGGAAAATCAGAGCAACATACTGATGTTTTGTCAGAGGAGAAGGAAAGTGAAGAATTTCTGAGTCTTGAAAGAGACTTAGAACTGCATAAATAAAATTTGGTGGCTAGATCAGTAAATGAGACCATTGGGTCTTCTGATTTTGAAACTGACAATTTGATTGTGCTTATAGGTATTGCAGGAGACAGTCCATCTCTTGGGATTGTCTTGAAGGAAGGTGAAACAGTCATGCAGAAACTTGTTACTATTGGTGACAAGGAGAAGTTGGCTTGTTTGAATAGCAAAGAAAATATTGGAGGACATACTTGTGGAACTACTACAATGATGGAAAATCAGAATTCTATTCTGATAGAAGATGAAAATGCAGAGTTTGAAGAACTCGATTTGATTGCCAGAATCAAACAAGAAGGTGAAGGACAATTACTAAAGATTGTCAAGGAAGGAGAAGGATATGCTCAAACTGAATTGCAGCATACTACTGATGTGAAACAAGTACAAATGAGATGGCTGAAATGTTTGCTAAATAAATTTGAACTAGAGAAAGAGATTGCAGAAACTGAAGTAAAAGTTCCTGAAGCTGTGAAAGAACCAGGAGCAGATACTAGTTTGTTAAAATTGGTTTTGCTTACTAGTATACAAACAGAGATAAATGAGTATGTTACGGCAGAGGGAGATCTCTTAAGAGACATTTAGGATGTTTGGGAGGAGGCAACATTGGCATCAGCAACATCTATGGTGGCAGCTGAAGCAACATGTGGGATGACATCTGCAGGAGTAAAAACAATGTTAGCAGCAATCGGTGAGGCAACATTGACAGCAGCAACATCAATGTTGGCAGCAACAGAAATTGAAAACAGCAACAGTGGGCAGAGGAATTTCCAGCTAGAAGATAAGCTGGACATGGAGATTGAAAGCATCAAAAGACTAATGATGAAGGTGTCTTAGAAGCAGCAGACAACAGCAAGAAAGCAGAAGAATTTTAGCAAAGGAAAGACCAGAAGAGATTGTGAAAGCAGAGCTGGAGGCAAGATGCAGAACAAGATATGGAGACCTAGAGAAGTGTGGTTGAAGAATAATGCAGCCGTTGGACAATAGCAAAGCAAAGTATGGGATCCAGGAAGACAAGAACTGAAGGCACATGATCAGGAGATCATGATCAATTTTAACCTTGGGAGTCTGATGCAGGGGCATTAGGCTCAAGAAATACTTTGTATTTTTATAATACATAGGGGGGTCTTATGTTTCTAAATTCTCATGTAATTATTAGTATTTTTGAATAAAATAGTGAGGAATTGTAAATGTTCTCGAACCATGAGAGAACATGAGAGGAAGGTGATTAGTTAGGAATGCGAAAGGACAGTCAAATTTAGGATCAGTTTCAGTTATTTTAGGGATTGAGTCTAAATTTAGGATTTGGGATTTTTAAGAGTTTTTTTGAGCTGTTAGGGAAACTGAATTGATTCCTTAGTATTTTGTATAAATGTAAGCCTATGGGCAGATAGGAGAGGGAGCTATTAAAGAGGCAGAGTAGTGAGGATAGAAGGGCCATCAAATTGAAGATCAAGCCACAGAGGCAGTAAGTTTTTGTAACTAATTGAGTTTTATTTATGCAGATGAATTGATTTTGAGAATTTGAACTCTGGTGGATTTGTATTATGAAACAATTATTCATTATTTGAGTTTTTATGGCATTGATTTAGTAATTCAGCATCACAGTAGATCGAATCTATGAAAATGCATAGATTTTGATTGATACATAGAAGTGCTTGAGCATATTATAAAAGTGGAATGCTGAGAAGTATTGCACATTCGATTTTGTAAATGCAATACAGTAATATTGGGGTTTATTCAAACCTGTTTGAATATTGAATGCGCCTTAAATCCTGTGTGAAGGTTTCAATAAGAATCAATGAATTCCGGCCCTTTTAATGAAGAATTAAAGCGGTCTCAACGTTTGATTATTGAATATGGTTAAATGTGAATTGAAACTCTGTTTACCTGAAATCGATATTGGTGAAGATTGATCCACAGTATTAAGTTGAGAAGACGAGTTTAAAGGAGCAGATTAAACATAAATACAATGGAAGTTCTAAACTTAACAGAATCCGAGACATCAGGTTGCATACGGAGAAGGATGTTCGAATCTTGAAATGGTGCGAGGGTTTTAAACCCAGTTGAATGTTTAATTGCAGAGATGCGAGTTTAAGCAGAATTGAGAATGCTGAAGAGTGTTGAAAGCTCAATGAGACCTTTTTCAAAGGCGTAGAGCTGTGAGAGTAAATGAATTCGTGAATTATAGGTAGCACAGCAAAACGGTGAAATTAAACAGTGAAAGCGGTTTTCGGAATCCAAAAATGGCTTTCGCGTTGGTTGTGAAATGGTAAGTTGTTTTGTGAAATTGAACACGATATCATCCACCGATTAACACGTAAGGCAGTGGTGGTTTCTAAAAACCATGAATTTCGCGTAATTTTTGGTTGTTAACTCACAGATATTGTATGGACGTGATTTCCATCCGATCGTGAGCTTGAGAAAATCGATGATGGGCACATCATGAAACTGCTAGGTGGTTTATTGAGGTAAGTGAAGTTATGGGCCCGAAAAAGTTCGTTTTTATATATACTGATGCTTTGCATTTTAAAACAAAAGTCGAATTGCTGTGGGACCCAAACGTGTATTATGTTGACAATTGAGGCTTTAAAACCAAGTTGAAATGTTAACATGACATAATGGAATGGTGGCCGAAGTTATTTCAATGGGTGTGCATATAAACATTATTCATATATGCATCAATGCATTTGATCAATGTTTTAATCCAAAGTTGATTTTTGTATAAGATGAATAAGCCGTGGGTCAATCTAAGGTATATTTTGATTGCTAGTGCCTTGGTTCTATTGAAGTTGAGATATTAAAAACCATATATAAATGTTGGTTTGGATTATAAAAGTCGAATGTTGATTCACATTTTCATAAAGGGTGAAAGCCAAAGTTTAAGCTTCGGTTTTAAATTGAAATTCGAATATTTATTCAATTTATCATAAGATGGGTTTTAGAACATGGTTTATAACCATCCCAATAGAAAGCTTTCGCATAAGATAATTGAATCTGGGTTGTACATGTTGGTTTTATAACCATCAAATTTGTGAAGGTAGCTTCCGCATTTATGTTAGAGTTTTCCCAGATTTAAAATTATTTGGGGAAAAACTGGAAGTGCAATTTTATATACACAAGAGAGTGAAGATTGTGGGTTAGTGGGGTGGACCCACCATCAAGTGGTATCAAAGCAAGATAGCTCTGTTGAGAATTGAAATTTTTTAATTAATTAAATCTAATAGCGAATGAAAGTAGATCAGATTTAAAAATCTGATATGCAAAGGTACATAGAATTGCAGTGAACAGAGATTTGAAAAACTGAATGAATGAAGAACAAGATCATGCAGGGATCTTGCAGGTAAAGTAATTTTAAATCTGATTTGAAATTTATGATTACAAAATTATGGTTGCAGAAAGTGAAGACAGAGTTTTGATGGATATGGCAGTGAACCTGATATTCAGCTAAAGGTTGGATAGGGAGAAAAATTGTAGTGTTCTCAAGAGAAGGTGAGTTGATGAGCAGTGTCTAACTCTGGTTTGAAGAATTTTTTGAAAAATTCAAATTGCAGGCAATTGAAGAAATCTCAGCAAAAGTAGATCACATCTTTGAGAGCAGTGATGAAAGAGTCCAATAGAGGATTCTAAAGTGAAGAAGAAGTGTGGCAGAACCTTGAGGAAATTCAACGGAGGTTGAAAGAGTTCTAAAATTTGCACAATGAAGCCTAGAGAGAGTAGAAGAGAGTGCTCAAAAGGTTCTGGTAGAAGGAGAACTAGTACTTGCCAAAAGCCCAGATTCGAAGGAAAGGATTGGTGAGGTAAGTGGCAATAGGAGAGCTTATTGTTGTAGAGGCTTGGTGCAGCTGATGAGTGAGGAAGTCATGATGGAGAAAATGATGACTAATAATATTCATAGCAGAGATGACAGAGGTTCTGAGAGAGGCCACAACAGAAAGGAGAAAGAAGATGCCAGGACAAATGGCATGAGGAAGAAATTGACTGATGCAAAATATGAGAAAGAGGTAGCTGAGCTTATAGAATAGTTTAACAAATTGAAGATGATGATAGAGGAAAGCCAGAGAGTTGGTTTGCTCATGAAGAAGAGAGTAAAGTGGCCAAGGCTACAATGGAGAAGAGAACAGTAAGAGAACATGAAGTTTGCAGAAAAGCTGAGAAAGCTTGAAAAAAGGAAGAATGTACAGCTGGAATGTACAGAACTCAGAGCAGTTGAGATGAAAAAGGAAGTTTATGTTTGTGAAGCATGACAGAGTGAAGTCATGGGTAGAGGTGAAGAATACAAGCCTATGAGAGATCTTATGAACTGTTAGACTCTTATACCAATAGGTGTCATTTTTCATGATTGTCTTATTGAACTATGCAATATGTTCAAACCTTTTTCTTGTGCAAAGGTGTTCCATATTCTTAAAAAAATCAAAAAATTTAAAAAATGTAAAGAGGGTATACCCTAAAAGAAAAATTAAAGGGTGAAAAGAATAAAATGGTCAAAAAAATGAAAGAAATGAACCCCAAACAAAAATAGACCAGGAAAGTGTGCAAGTCTAAATGCCACTACTATTTCATTTTCTGTAATAAGTAATTGTGTGCAGCTTGTTAAACTTTTGCCACAATTTATGAAGAGTCAAACTATTTAAACTTGACTCATTCATTTTTCAATTTCATGTTGTAGAATAGAGAATAAAATCTGACCAAACAGTTTAATCTTGGCAGATAAGTAGATAGGTAGAGTTAATAAAAGGTGCTCAACAGTTTAATCTGAGCCCTTGGATGTAATAAGTGTAGAAATAGATAGATTTGCTATGTAAAAGGAAAAGAAGATTGATAAGGGTTTGCCAGTCTAAGTGCACCCTAATAAAGAAGAGAAAATGGTAGAGAAAGTAGATAGGGTAGGTAGATGGCATTGCAAATTCTCATATGATGAATGATGGCTTTAAAATGTTTGTAATCTTTTACTTTCATCACCAAGTGCAAAGGCAGAACACCACATTGGCAGAATTTCAGAACACAGCAAGGTCAAAATCATTAACTTCCCATCTCAATTTTTCCCTAAAAATTTACTAATTTCCCCTAAGTGCTAAGGAATTTGAAGATTAAAGGGGCTCAAGGCATTTCCTTGACTTTTGGAGGGACCGGACCCTCGGCCCAATGATTGGAGAAAACCTTAGTATTTAAAAATATTCATCATCATACTCATTCATTCACAAAAATCTTTTCCTAAGCAAAATCTCATTTTACTTAGGAAAAACATGCAATAATCCATAAAAGCCCTCAAAATCACTTTTTATTCTTAGTCTAAGTGATGAAAGTATTATAATGCAAATTACTTTGAAAAATCCTCACTTTCTTGGTTATATTTAAGTGTTTTGAGTTTACCTTGTCCTTTGTCATATTAACTTTAATTTATATATTAAATCCTTATAAAAATGACCTTATCCTATTATATATAACTCCCTTTTATAATAATATCCCCAAAACCCTCTTACTATAAGTTTTTAGCCAAAGTATTTAACCCACATGATTAAACAAAAATCCCACATTACAATGCCCTTTGGCTAAAAATATATCTTTATAATTATCCTCGCCCCATATGGTAAATGAATTTCATTAATTTAATTACCATATAATAAAATATATACGAGAAAAAGGCTTTAAGCATATATTTTATATGTTTAAAACAAAAAAATAAAAACCCAAAGTCTTTCATCAAATCAAACTTTGAAAATAATTCATCCGTAACCCCGACCCTTCATAAACCAAAATTAATTAATCATCTGGATTAATTAATAGTTCAATCCCGCAAATCAAACGCGTCGGGCCCACTTATTACCTTTCCCCCATTTCCCCACCCCGAAACACCGTTCGATCAACCGCTCGAGGATCCACGGCCCTCATTCATTCCACTACCCATCCATCGTCCGAATGTTAACTCGTGAATTGGAAGCGGTTTCCAAACAGTGCTCTGACCACGTGTCATTCGCTCAATGGAATCGCTGCCAATTCGTGAAATACCGCCTACTCCCAAAAGCGGTGCGGAATATACCGCTTACCGCCCATTTCTGTGACCCGTACACCGTACACCCTGACGTCATTTAATAAAATAATAAAAAATTCCTCCCCGTTTGACTTTGTAAATAAAACAAAAGTTCGTGCATTTTTCATCATTCTGCATGCTGAAAATGACTGCGCACTCCATACTGAGAAATTCAAAAATCTACTGTTAACTGCTATTTAACCGAATTTTGCTAAAGACCTCTGCCAGTCCAATTTCCCAGCAACCATCCACAGTTAGCTTGTACCTGTTAATACACTTCCATTTCCCATAAACAGGTATTTATTCCGATTTCTTGCTGGACTCTGTTAAAAATCCTCGCTCAAGTTTTAATTCCTCAATACAGTCTGAACAGAACTTTCTTGTGATATATTTTAGTTCTCAGAACTATAATTATACTCCCAAAACTGGTAATTGTGCCCCATTTTCATAAAAAACCCTCGAATTTTCATTTTTAAATCCACAAGAACCAAAAATGGAAGTCCCGGTGGCTTTAAATGTTGCTCCATTGAACGCCCCTCATAGAGAATTGGAATATTTTCCATTAGTGGATAAAGATTTTCAGATCTAAGACTTAGTTTTCAGTGAAAGCCCCCTTCGAATTCATTGTCGCTGCAGAGATAATTATTTGAATGGCTTGGATGTTATTGGGTTATGGGAATCTATTTTCCTGAGATACCTTTTACCCTTAGTCCATATCTTTCCTGAAATTATCCATTATTGCCATGCTAATTGTGATCCAATTCAGAGAGCAGTTTTATCCCCAAACAAGAATGTCCTTTTCCCTATTACTGCTCAGTCTATCAATGATATGCTCCATTTTGAACCTGGTCAAAACCTCACTCCCTTGTCCATTGGAGAATTGCTTGAAAAATCTACCCAGTTGTCCCCTGAAGAGGTAAAACGCATCTGTCAGACTTTCATGTTACCTGAACATCAACCCAAGAGCCCACCTCCCTATGCTAGTGTTTTTTTCACTGAAGAAGGTCAAAATATTTTGAGTATGATATGTTTTATCATGGGCTTTAATACTAGTGAGTATGTTGATGAGTTAACTCTAGTATTATTGTCTATCTTCACTCCTGGACAGCCTCCTGCTGTCAAATATGACTTTGCATCCTACATTGCAGATAAAATCCATGAACAATTCATGAGATTAGAAAATGAGAAAGTGTTCAAGTATTCTTCAGTCATTTACCATCTCATGCTATATTACTAGTCTAAAAACTTTCATTTCCATGTTCAAAAGCTTAATGTCCAAGGAAATCCCAAGTCTGTCATATTTTGGTCAGCCATCACCCATAATTCCAGAGATTCTCCTTATTCCTATAATGAATTCATTGATCTGTTCATACACCCTACAACTACATTGTTGACAGGAGTTCCTCCTCCAAGACTCAGCAATGAAATTAAGAAAACTCTGCAACTTTCAAAACGGTACAAAATTGGTGATTGGTACTTGTACCAAAATTATACATAAGTCAAAATATATGGATGTGAATTATGTCCATTTAAATTGCCAAAATATGTGCCTATGAGACTTTTTGCTTTAGAGTACTTCAGGCAAATGAATAACTCTGATATTATTCATTTTTGTAATGCAAAGAAGAAAGCCCAACTCCAAATCAAAGGACAATTAGGTCCATTTATATGCAATTCTAGGGATGCTGGACAAGAAGCTGAAAGAATACTAGAAGACCATTTCAGATTGCAAAAGAGTTTCTACTGGGCCCCTTATGACCCATTCAACTTCATTTGTGACAAAAGAATGAAAAATAAATCAGCACCTTACATCCATCATAGGATTCCAGAAATTGAACAGTATGCTAATAAAGATGAATGGGTGGAGGGAACATTAATTGAACAAGATAGTGAAGAAGTCAATATGGACAATGTAATGAAAGATCTTGGAAAAATGCTTGACCTAGAATTTTTTGGGCAAGTGCAGGTACCAGACATTGGTCCTTCTTCAGCAGGGAATTTTCAACAGAAATCACAGGAAAACATTCCATCAATTGCAGTTGAATCCAAAGGAAAAGAGAAAGAGCCTGAAATACAAGTGATTGAAACATTCAAAATTACTGAAAAACCTCAAACATCTAAGGCTCAAGGACAAGTACAGGTTCCTCCTCAAACCAATCCAGTAGAAATGCCAAACTTGCAAACTCCACTGAATATTGAAAAGGGCAAGAAAAGAGAGGCTGAAGGTCCTAATCCTCCCAAGGAATCTTCAAAATAGCCTCAGGCTAAAAGGTAGAAATTGAATCCACTTCCAGAAGTTGAATCATTTGAAGAAATCATTAATATTCCAGAAAGAGAAGATAGTCAGCAAACAAGTTCAGTTAGTGGTACATACTCTGGTCTTCAAGGAAAGACAATACACAGGCAGCTAAGTACAGAAATATCTTATTTTAAACCTCTAATGAAAGATGCAGGAGACATAAAGAAGACTTTCATTAGTATAAAAGCAAGGAATGATCCACTAAGGGTCCAGGTGTATAATCAGTATCTTAAAATGGCTCCACAAAATCAAGAGAGATTAATGTCAGCTTTTGACATTCAACAAGGGAAAATGTTAATGAGCCATTTCAAATCTAAAGTGCCAAAACCACAGAAAACAGCTGATTACGTCAGGACCAATTTTGAGGTCCTAGCAAAAGATATTCATCCATTAGATCAAATTGAATTACACAAGCAGACCGGAGAAATGATCTATTCCACCCTTACTGACAAAGCAATGGCAGATCATAAACTACAAGATTCTTTGGAGAATACCAGTACACAATTGCAGATTGAAAAAGCTTCTTCCCAAGCAAAGGATAATAGGATAAAATCTTTGGAGGAAATAATTATCAGTTTGGGTCACAATCCAAAGGATGTTAAGGGAATTGAAGCATTAATCAAGAGGAAAGATGATGACATTGCTGCATTGAGGAAACAATTGAAATTACCAGCTTCAAGGCACCCTCAGACTGATGAATTAATGAAGGAAAATTTAGAAGAAGAGGTGATGAACTTACTTTTAAAAATGAATGAAAGACTTGCTGAAATAGAAAAATAACTTGAGCAAGCATTAAAAGATAGAGAGTCCATTATTCCAGCAACTACAACATAGGCAGCCACAGGAACAGGTACATCAATCACAGGCCAACAAGCAGAGCTAACACAGGTGAACACTTCTGATAAGGGTTCTGATGAATTAATCAAAGCAATGAATGAATTAAAACTGCAAGTGACAGAACTCCAAAGCTTAAAGTTTCATCTTTCCACTCTGGAAAATAAATATGATCAATAAAAAATGAGTGTTGCTGAGAAGACAAGAGAAATCAAAAGACTAGAAAAATCAGTTAAAGCATTGGAAAATGATCTTGCAATGGAAAAAACTTTAGGTGAATTAAAAGAAATTATTTGGAATAATATTATACAGTCAATAAGGGATGTTTGGTCTTCTATTCAAATAATATATGAACAACAGGATTTAGTCAGATTGGCTCTGGAAGAAATTGAGAAAGCAAGGGAAGAGTTAGGGAATATGCCAGAAGAAGCCAATAGACTTATCAATTTTTTGAATACTCAGAATAAGCAGCAACTTGCAGAAGTTGGAATTCAGGACATGACAGGAACCATCTTGGAAATCAAAATAGTTTTTACCAAAAGGACTCTTATGCAAAATCTTGAAAGAAGGTGTTCAGACATGCAACAAGAAGTTTTTACCTTCAAAGAAAGATTTGATGATTTTTTAAATAAAGGTTTTCCCAGTCCTATTACTACAGAAGATAGATTAATGGATTTGGAAAGTTTTGTTGTGAAAGTAAACAAACAAGTTGATGATCAAGCCAGTTCTTCAACCAGTACAGCAGAAGGAACATTGCCAACGGGGAAAAGTCTTTATGAAAAATTGGAGAGTTTATTTTATCTTGAACATGAAATAATACATTTGTTTCCATATTAGCCTAATTTTTTCAAATACACCGACGCTGATGAAACATTGAGAAAATTGCAAAGAACCAGAGTGCCAGAAGTTCAATGGTGGGATGAGATGATGGAACTTTTATAAAATTTATCCTTGGGTGAAATTTTTTATTTTACTGAGGTATATCTTGATAAAGGATAAATAAGTGAATAACGGTAAAAGAGTATCAGTTTAGTAGTCAAAGTGTATCAGTAAGAATAAAAGAGTATCAGACAGGCAAGGCAATCAGAAAAGAATTACTCAAGAAGACACCAACGAGCTAAAACAAAGGAACTGCTTCCAACACATTCTAAAAAGGAGGAAGACAGCACACAACATCAGCTGATTTATCCTATTTACGAGACCATCTGTCTCTATTTTTTGTAAATTATTCATTGGTCACCCTATATTATATCTCTTTTGTTATAAGATATTTTTAAATATTTTTTGTATAAATAAGCCCTCAAAAGGAGTATTGAGGGTGGATTCTACTACTTTGCTGTAACATTGATTTTTTGGAATAAAAGTGCTCTGGAGAAATTTCTTTGTGGCTGGCTGGATGATGATTTGAAGCTCAAGACTTTTTGCAGGATTCATGTGTTCGACTACAGTTCAATAAGTCCTTTATATCCTATGTTTTAAGTTTTATATCTGTTTATAATTTCACTGTGTTCCATTTCTGAATAATTGACAAAAAAGAATAAATCAAGAATTGCTTAAGTGTACTCTGATTTCAATTGTGATTATTCTAAATGTTTTCTTCTAAACTGGTTATAAACAATGAATTCTTAATTTCTCTTGTTTCGCTGGTTTAAACATTTTGATTACTATAGTAAAGAATTCTTAAATGCTCTTTATTTGTAATCATTCACTTTCTTTCTTTTGAACATGTTGAAAGATTCTTAATTGCCTTTCATCCCTTCAAAATCCATTCCATTCACTTTATAATCTAAAATTGTTCTCTGTTTGGCTATCTTGCCCTGCAAAGCCATCTTTTGTGGATAAACCTAATCCAGTAGAATCATCTTTTTGAATCCATAGCCCAATGGCCTAAAATACTCAATCGTGCCCTTAGTTGGCAGATTCCACCATTTAAATTCAAGAAAAACTCTTGGACTTATCACTAGCCTAATATTTTCTAAGAACAAAGCTAAATTTTAAAGAGAGAGCCCTCTCTGGATACAGATTGGCTAGATTCTGTATCTGAAGGTTGGTTTGTGGTTACCTCGGGTTTCTTTCCTTTTCTTACAACTTCAAGGAAGGCCTGAGTGATAACATAGTGGCAACTATACTGGGGATCTGAAACATTTTATTGATACTATTGTTTAATTTATAAGCTATAGACAGAGTCTGAAGATCAGCCAGGTAGCCTTTGAAATGCTTTTGCTCTGCAACTGCATAGTAAACAAATGTTGTTTCAGTCTATCTCTGGTTTAGCTTATAAACTAAAAATTTGGGTTCGAAACATTCAATCAGATTCTCTAGTTCAATAAATCTTTGAGAAAATTTTAATTATAAATCTTTAATTTCTTGAAAGATTTGTCGAATTTGTACTTCTTGTTAGAGTCGGTCTTGTCAGTCCTCTGTCAGAGATCATTTCGCTTTCTGCATTTCATTTTTTAGGTGTCTCGCTCGATTCACTTCATTGCATTCCACTAGGGGCATGACATTGACTGACGGAAGGCCTTGTTACTCATTCCCCTTATGCCTTATCTTGCTGGCTTAGGTCATTTATATTCATGTTTGATGTCTAGGTCAGCAAGGAGTTCATTTGGTGTTTAGGTTTAGGGTTTGCAAATGGTTGTTCTCAAAGTGCTTCAATAACAAATGCAGGCCTTGGTCACCTTATTATCTTCAGCAGCTCCAGCATCCCTGCAAAAGACAACAGAGAGATTCATTATTCAGTCCAAGATTAAAAACAGAGTTCATTGTAAGAAGTATCAAAGTCTTCAAATAATGGGAAGCAAAATTGTCACTGGGACTGTGGATGGAATTGCAGTGGTACAGTATCTTTTAAGGCTGTGAATGTTTGTAAATTTATAAAACTTGATACAGGCAGCAGATCTGAGTGTAGCATTTTATCATGTGCTTGGAAGGCACCGAGGGTGTTGAGTTGATCTTTTGCTAGCACAACACAATCTTGACCTTCGTCAGCAGATGGTGATGGACTGCTCAAAGCTGGGAGAAGAAATAGAAGTCATCAATGTGCTAGCGTGTAGTGATGACATTTCTTTCACGGGAGAATATTGTAGCAAACATGTTGATGATGTTGCTCATTTGAAGAATTATAGACTCAGGTTAAGGACAAGAGCTCATATGAAATGGAGAGCATAGAACTAAATTATCTCCCTTTGAAGAGTCTGCTTCCTTTCAACAATTTGGAGACAATAAAGTTGAATTTGCTCTCTTTGAGGAGTCTTCCCGCTTTGAACAATTTGGAGAGCATGAAACTGAATTAGTGCCAAGTATAGAAAAATTAGAAGAAACTTTCGATGCTAATGCACATTTTGCAAATAAAATGAAAATTCCTGCTACTAAACCCGTCAAGCAAGAGGAATTTGTAGGCAATTCTGTTGTTTTTACATCCCTTTGCATCCAAGAAAAATCAGTTGAAATCGACTCTGGCTATGGAAGGGCAAAAATGTTATTTTCAAAACTAAGACTGTGTGGCGCGGCGCATTGAAGTTGAGTGCGGCGCACCCACGCAGCGCGACGCATCGGGTGCGATTTAATAGTGCAATTTTGTACTGACGCAGTGCACTCACCAGGCGCGGCGCACTGGGAGTGCGTGCGGCACACAGAACCTTCAAGCTAGAAATCCATCACTGCTTCCAAAAAATCAAAATGATTTCTTTTTTGTTGGCTCTAAACAAGTTTTTCGAATTGGAAACTGAACGTATCAGATATTTGCATTAGTTATGCAATGATGGTTTCAATGTTCTTAGGAGCAGCTGTTATTCCCCATTTATATGTTTTGAGTTCATCAGATGCAAGGAGAGATGCTTTGGAGAACACAATATTTAAAAATGAGCTTGCTGCGGAAAAATTGCGTGGAAGACCATATCCAAAGATGTTGTCACTTTCTTCTCTACACAATGTTTTTCGATTCTGACATCTGGTGGGTTTGGTGTCAACAATCTTCATAACCTGCATTTGGCTACAAATCCCACTTCCGTTTTCTTGGATGGGCTTTCTGCTGTTGATGTTGCACACTGAGCCACAAAGTCCAGGTGGGATAGTCGACAATTCCTCTGCATGACTTGCCGATGCAACCATGAATGAAATTATAAGAATGAACCGATGATACCAGTTGTAACTGTTGTTGGGCTTTGTCGTTTTTCTGCTAAGAGTAGAAAAGTTACCAAGGCATTGTGTGAGAATAATGAATATTTTCCGTTTGATAGTTTTGCAACCTTGGACATCCAGTTGCGAATCTTGTTGATATGTGTTCGCAGGTGATTACAGCTGGGATTGGCGGAATTTCGGTTCCCTTCAGTAAAGGTTCATACGAATCTCAACGTGGATCAAGAAAATTCCCAAGTTGCATCGAAATTCTCAATCAACACAGAGCCGACAGGCTTAATCTCTTCAATTTTACATCAAAAAGTTCAAATCATTCGGTCCTTCCTGCTCCAAACAACTTCATGTGATCTCCCATCACCCCTGAAATTGTGTTTGATGTTGATTATGAAGTTTCCTCAGACATAAACTTGTGATCTGCTCATTATTGAAAGATTGGGTGATCAAATTGCTCCAAGGATACGTGAATGGACATATGATGCAATATGCCACGTCTTACTGAATATGGAAGGTGACAAGTATGTTTATGAGATTACAACACGATCAGGAAAAGTTGACTTTGATCTACGTTCAACGCCATTTTTATTAAAAAGTTGTTCTTCATTTAAAAGGTAAATGTAACGTGGCAGTCAAAGATCATAGCCAAATTAAATGAAGAACATCTACCATGCAGAGCGATAAGATTGAAGGTCTATTTTTGTCTTTAGCCACGATTTAATGAGAGCTGCGCTACACCTTTTCATTGGTCATCAGGAATTTGCAGCTGGAATAGTGAAACATTTTTTCTGTCTTTAGAACAGAGGAATGGTTCTTTTTCTATTTTCATTATTTCAGTTGAAACAACTCCTTATTCTCATCGATTTGTTATCACACCTCTTATTCTATATATTGTATTGAAAACCATTTGTAAAGAGGGAGTTCTGGGAAACGTGTAGAGGAATAACAAAGAGCTTCATTGTACAGTTTTGACAGAGATTTTAATGAAAAGATACAGCTCTGGTTCATGAGATTCATGTGGTATGACGTTTGACATATGTTTCTTCTCTGTTTCATATGTTCCTCGTTATGTTTACTGTTCATTTCATAATCATTTCTAGATGAATGCTTTTAAGTGAGAAAGGTAGAATCCATGTTAATTTCTTTGCCTTGGGAAAGTGTTCATTTTCTGTGTATCTTCTTCTGTCTGAGAAGGATTCATTATATATGCCCTTTTCGGCCTCTCAGTTGTCTTTCACTCCATATAATTCCAATTTGATTGTTAAACTTCATGCTTATCTTGCCTCATGAAACAATCTGCGTCTTTGATTTAATTTCCCTGCTCATACTATCCTTTGTCCCATACAGCCCAGAAAATCCAGCCATTCATCAAATATTTCTTTCATATTTATTTACTAGCCTAAAATCAATATCCATTACAGGTTATCTCAGGACCTATTGAATATCTTTTACTGAGTTAACCCGGAGAGAGCCCTCTCCTATCCTCGTAGGGCTAGCTACGAGGCTGAGCGTGGTTTGATGTTGCCTTGAGTTCTGCCTTCTTCAGCCTGAGGTGGATTCAAGCGCTAACACTTCTATTTCATTTAAAACAAAAAACTTAAAAAGAAACATTGCTAAGAAAACTGGCTTCAGAAAGGATTCGTCATACCAGGTCAAATCCTGACCCTAATCCACCACCGATATTTGAAAATCCAAATATGATTCCTAGGATTCTTAGAAGACAAGGAAGTCAAGAAAGCTTTGAAAGAGGAAGTCAAGAAAGTTCTGGAAGTTCTCGACCTCTTTCTAGATCAACATCCTATCCTATAAAGTGGATTTATTTTGATGAAATACCTTTTGATGAGTGATTTGAAACATCCTTATTTGTGAATTTTTCTGAAACTGAATTATCCAGATTAGTTCCAGACCCATTATTTTTTGAAGATTTACAATTGATATTTGTTTCATTACATCTTGACAGACATTTACAAAATTCCATTCAATCCGAACAGACCTTTGAAGAAACTTCAAACACTTCTGTAATTACTACAGTTTCCCCAAGTTCAGTTGCTTTTCCCCAAAATTCTCAAACACAAGTCACTCCTACTTCTCCTTCGCTCACTCCTTCAAGACCACCACCACCTATTATTCCATTACACCTTCCAATGGCCAATAGATATGCTCCATTACAGTTGCCAGCCAACCGTGTTTCTTTGCCCTAAGATTATCAGAGTAAGATCACCCCTTTTGATGGATCCGGTATTTATACTGCTCAACAACATACCAAAAGTATGACTGATTACTTTGAATTTTATGAAATTGACACTGATGATGTCCGAATGAGAATTTTTGTTCAGAGTCTTACTGGGGAAGTCAGGACATGGTTTAGGGCCCTTTCTCCAAACAGTATTGCTGATTTACCAGCTTTGTATAGGGAATTTTTGAATATATAGGAGAAGAAGAAAGACCCTCTTCAGATCCTATCAGAATTTGAAAAATTAAGAAGAAGACCTAATGAAATAGTGCAAGATTACATTATTAGATTCAACAAAGCATACAACGCAGTTCCCCAGAACCTTAGACCCCCTCCTGATTCAGTACTGGTTAAATTCCCTAACGGATTTGACTCTAACATAGCATATTCACTCAGGGAAAGAGCCCCTCAAACTCTAGAAGAGATGCAAAGCATAGTTGTTAGTGTTGAAGCTAACCTCATAGAAAAAATAGCTAGGGCTAGAGCTGAAAGAAGGATGCCTGCAAATGAAGAGCCTTCGGCTTTTGAAAGAAAACTGGATGCAATTATTAAAGGTATGGAAAGACTGGGAGACCAAGTAGAAAAGATAGAAATAAAGTCTTCTGGAAATGGTCAAAATAGTGTTAGAAACCCAAACTTCAGAAGAAATCAAAACCAAAATCCGGGGAAAAATGTCCCTGACCAAACATCAGGCCACCATTCCAAGAAAATTTTGTTGAAAGTTCCTCTTCTGAAGAACCAATAGAGGATGTTGAAATAAATAATGTGACTAAAAATAAAAATGAACCAGAAGTTTTCCTATCTCAAGATGATCAAGAAAATCATATTCTTGAGACATTTCAAACACATTCAGGAGAAACTTTTGATTTTAAAGAAGGTTATGACACAACAATTTATGAAGTTCATAAACAATAAAATTTGAGAAGCAGATGAATTGATGTACCAGAGAATAGCAAACAGAAAGCTGTAAAACAAAACATCAAAGGTAAAACTAACACTCCTCCTGTACAAATTCTTTCTAGAGCAAATTCTAACCCCCCCAATCCAATAATTGAAGATGTGTTAGATAGTCAACTGAACAATAAACAAATTTCTAATACTTCTCCTCTTGCAGGAAATGTAGAAGAACCAGTAGAAGTTAATTCAGAAACACCTTCAACTCATAATCCCACTCATGAAAAAAAGAAAAACGTTGAAGATCCAAAAAATAGAGAAAATCCAAATGTTCAAAATTCTAGAGTTCAAACAGAAAAATATTTCAATCTAGAAGCTGAAATAGGCAAACTAAAGATAGTTGTTCCATTAGCAGAATTAGCTAAAAACGATGTGTATAGAAGCCAAATCAGCAGATCCCTTAACATTACTGGAATGGATGATTCAGTGAACGCTTTTGATGATCAACCCAGACTACTTTTTGGTCCTGAAGTTAATGGCAAACCTAAAAGTGGAGGAACTCCTCCATTTTATGTGAGCTTGAATGTTCATGACAAAATACTGCATAATGCCATGCTTGATTCTGGAGCATCCCACAATTTAATGCCAAAAGCAGTGATGGAAAGATTAAACCTAGACATTACCAGACCATATAAAGATCTTTTTTCTTTTGATCCTAGTCAGGTAAGATGTTTAGGTTTGATTAAATATTTGTGTGTTACTTTGGTACAATACCCTGCGAAATCTATTCTGATGGATATAGTAGTTGTTGATATTCCCCCTAAATATGGTATGTTGTTTTCCAGATCCTGGGGTGCCAAACTCGGAGGATCTCTACAATTAGATATGTCATTTGCAACTATTTCAATATTTGGTCAGCCTAAAATATTGTACAGAGAGACCTTGATGAAATATCTAGTCAGTAGTCATGAGAAGCCTGAAAACTTCCCTGTATATTCAATACATTCTGATATGGACTCTTTCATCCTTTATAATGCTGAATTGGACCTTCCTACTGAACTAGAGGCACCAGAAACATAAACTGCAACTAAATATATGGTTCAAATTGAAGAAATTTCTGAAAACAAATAAACATGAAACATTCAAGAGATACCATAAAAAATTGAAAAACCAGAGCTCCCTGTTATGAAACATGTTAAAACAGTTGATGAAGATTATGAACATGAAATTCTGTGGCATTTATAATTTGATGGTTCAATGAATAAGTTAGGAGTAGGAGCTGGAATTTGGATACATAATGTTGAAAATAATCTTGCCGAAGGCCATGCTTATAGATTGAACTTTAGATGCACTAACAACATGGCAGAGTACGAAGCCCTTTTGTTAGGGCTTAAACATGTTAAAAAGTTAGGAGCAATTAGAGTATCAATCATAGGAGACTTTGAGTGAATTATTCAACAAATCAGCGGTGAATGTTCAACAAAAGACCCTAGATTGAAACAATACAGAGAAACAGTTGTGGAAATTCTCAACACTTTTCTACAAGCTCAACTTGCCAAAATTCCTAGAAAACAAAATTTGCATGCTCACAGTCTTGCAATGTTCGCTAGCACATGTAAATTACCTTTTGGACCTAATCATCAGTTCACAGCTGAGATTAGACATAGACCTGCTATACCGGACAATCTCATGAATTGGAAAGTGTTTGTAAATAATAACCAGATTAACAACTTTTTGACCTTAGAAAATGAGTTTTCTAATAGTAGTATAGATGAGGACACAACAATCAATGAATCTGATCAAATTGATAAACAAGAAACAGATATTTCAGAAGAGACTACAATTCACATGCTTCACCCAACCACATTCACTGAAAAATATATGCAGGATTTGAAACAAATGGAAATCGATAAGATCATAGAAGATGAATCTGAAATTATTAATCTGAAAAATAATCATTTACCTAAAGGATTAACTCCTTTAGAAGATCTTTTTGACTCTAATGACATTCCATTAAAACCCAAAATGGAACCTGTAAAAGCTGACATTGAAGAATACAATTTAGGAACTGAAGAAAATCCCAAGATGGTTAAGTTATCTAAATCTCTGCCAGAGGATCAAAAAGTTAAATATGTTGAACTTTTTAAAGAATTCCAAGATGTTTTTTCCTGGAGTTATGAATATCTTAAATCATATGATACATCAATAATTCAACATACAATTCCTTTGAAACCAGACCAGAAACCTTTCAAACAGAAACTTAGAAGGATCAACCCTGTTTTACTACCTTCAATTGAGAAAGAAATTAAAAGAATGTATGAAGCAGGAATTATAGCTCCTATTAGGTTCTCTGAATGGGTTTCTAATTTGGTACCAACAAGGAAAAAGACTAGAGAGATTAGAATATGTGTCGATTTGAGAAATTTAAACAAAGTTTCTTTAAAAGATAATTATCCTCTGCCTAAAATGGACCATATCTTACAAAGGGTAGTCGGATCTTCAAGGATTTCCCTTCTTGATGGATTCTCAGGATACAACCAGATTCTGGTTCATCCTGATGATCAAGACAAAACAACATTTACAACACCATGGGGCACTTTTAAATATGTCAAGATGCCATTTGGACTCAAAAATGCAGGGGCCACCTTTCAAAGAGCAATGGACATTGCATTTGCCAAAGAAATTCATGATTTTCTGGTTATTTATCTAGATGATTTAACAGTTTTTTCCAAAACAGATTAGCAACATTTAGATCATCTAAAGCAAGTGTTTATAAAATGCAGGAAGTATGGTATTTCTTTAAATCCGAAAAAATCATTATTTGGTCTTGAAGAAGGAAAGCTCCTAGGTCACATTATTTCTAAAGATGGCATTAGAATTGATCCTGAAAGAATACAAGCCATTTTGCAGATACCTCATCCCAGAAACATTAAAGAACTTCAAGCCTTCATAGGAAAGATCAACTTTTTGAGAAGATTCATTTCTAGTTTAGCTGAATTACTTAAACTACTTACTAACATGTTAAGGAAAGGTTCAAGTATTGATTGGACCGTGGAAGCCAAGAAATCATTTGAAGAAATCAAAATGGCTTTGACCAGAACACCAGTTCTTACCAGTCCAAAATTTGATAGAGATTTCATTATTTTTTCATTTGCTTCTGAACATACAGTTGCAGCTGTTTTACTACAAAAAAATGATCAGGGATGTGAAAAACCAATAGCTTTTTTTAGTAAAGCACTTAGAGATGCATCTTTGAAATACAATATCATGGAGAAACAGGCTTTTGCACTTGTGAAAGCAATTAAAGATTTCAGAGTTTATATATTGTATTCTCATGTGATAGCTTATGTACCTAATGTTGTCATTAAATACATCTTAACTCAAGATGGTATTGAAGGCAAAAGAGGTAAGAGGATAGCTACCATATTATAATATGATATTGAAATTAAACCAACAAAACTAATAAAAGGTCAAGGTTTGTCTCAAATCATGACTGAAACAAATTTCCAAGCCCTGGATATTACCGAATTGGATGGCGAACAGGAGATGGTGACTCCACAAATCAGTCAAGCCTTTTTAGACTCACCCTGGTACATTGATATCATTTATGTTTTGTTAAACTTGCAAGCTCCTCCAGGGTTATCCAGAACGAAACAAAGGTTTTTGAAAATGACATCTTTAAAATATTGTATTTTAGATAGTTCTCTTTTTTGGAAGAATCATGATGAAATTCTATTAAATTGTTTATTGAAAGATGAAGCTGATAAAGTTCTTAATGAATTTCATGCAGGAGATTGTGGTGGACACCTCTACTGGAAGTCAACTACAGATAATATATTAAGCGCTGGTTTTTATTGGCAAACCTTATTTTCAGATGTTAAGAAATTTGTAACAGCTTGTCATAAGTGTCAGATCTTTGAGGGCAAAAGAAAATTGTTACCTTTACCATTAAAACCAATTTCCACCGAGAGACCCTTTCAACAATGGGGACTGGATTTTATTGGAGAAATCCATCCCCCTTCTTTTGGACAACATAGATGGATCCTCACTGCTACGAATTACTTTAATAAATGGATTGAAGCTATCCCATCAAGACAAGCCAATGATTCTGTAATTATAGGGTTTTTAGAAACCAATATACTTTCAAGGTTTGGCTGTCGTGAAAAAATTATAACAGATAATGTTGTTGCTTTCAAGTCAAAGAAAATTATTAGTTTTTGCAATAAATATCACATTACTTTAAGCCATTCAACAGCCTATTATCCTAAGGGTAATGGACTAGCAGAGTCTTCCAATAAAAGCTTTATTAATATCATTAAAAAATTATTGGAAGAAAATAAAAAGAATTGGCATAAGAAACTTACCAATGCATTGTGGGCAGACAGACTGACAACTAAGAAATCAATTGGGACCAGTCCATATGAAATAGTTTATGGTATTGAGGCTAGATTTCCATCATCCTTAGGAATTCCTGTTATGAAGTTACTTCAAGAGGCTCAAGTAGAACCAAATGATATTCAGAGAAGAATAAACCAAACAATTCACTTGCAGAAAACCAGAGAAGAAGTGTATCAATGATCACAAGTTTTACAGGAAAAATTAAAGAATTTGTTTGACAAAAAGATTAAAGCAGAAGATTTTCAAATAGGAGATAAAGTTCTAAGATGGGATTCCAGAAGGGAAGATAAAGGGAAACATCGGAAATTTGATTTCTCATGGAAAGGACCTTACATCATTCATGCTTTACAGGGAAATAACACATATTTTTTGAAGAATTTGGATGGTTCAGAAGCTCAGGAAGGACCAATCAATGGTTGAATGCTAAAGCACTATTTTGATCCTATTTACTAGGATGTTCTGATTTTTTCTAACTTGTACATAATATATCCTTTCTAATGCATCAGTTTTGATTGGATGGTTAATTGCTAAAGTTGAAGCCCGAAGTGAAGGCCCTAAGCTTCAGGAGTTTTACTATCATATATACAATAAAGCCACCAGAAAAAGAAGATTACATGGTTCAGTTTGAAGACATTTTGAGGCATCTGACCTGCTGTTCTTGACTTTTCGCCAGGAAAAGCCATCCCCAAGTGGAGCCAGTGTTAGACTCCTATACCAATAGGTGTCATTTTTCATGACTGTCTTATTGAACTATGCAATATTTTCAAACCTTTTTCTTGTGCAAAGGTGTTCCATATTCTTAAAAAATCAAAAAATTTAAAAGATGTAAAGAGGGTATACCCTAAAAGAAAAATTAAAGGGTGAAAAGAATAAAATGGTCAAAAAAGTGAAAGAAATGAACCCCCAAAAAAAATAGACCAGGAAAGTGTGCAAGTCTAAATGCCACTACTATTTCATCTTCTGTAATAAACAAAATTGTGTGCAGTTTGACAAAATTTTGCCACAATTTATGAAGAGTCAAACTGTTTAAACTTGACTCATTCATTTTTCAATTTCATGTTGTAGAATAGAGAATAAATGTCTGACCAAACAGTTTAATCTTGGTAGATAAGTAGATAGGTAGAGTTAATAAAAGGTGCTCAACAGTTTAATCTGAGCCCTTGGATGTAATAAGCGTAGAAATAGATAGATTTGCTATGTAAAAGGAAAAGAAGATTGATAAGGGTTTTCTAGTCTAAGTGCACCCTAATAAAGAAGAGAAAATGGTAGAGAAAGTAGATAGGGTAGGTAGATGGCATTGCAAATTCTCATGTGATGAATGATGGATTTAAAATGTTTGTAATCTTTTACTTTCATCACCAAGTGCAAAGGCAGAACACCACATTGGCAGAATTTCAGAACACAGCAAGGTCAAAATCATTAACTTCCCATCTCAATTTTTCCCTAACAATTTACTAATTTCCCCTAAGTGCTAAGGAATTTGAAGATTAAAGGGGCTCAAGGAATTTCCTTGACTTTTGGAGGGACCGGACCCTCGGCCCAATGATTGGAGAAAACCTTAGTATTTAAAAATATTCATCATCATACTCATTCATTCATAAAAATCTTTTCCTAAGAAAAATCTCATTTTACTTAGGAAAAACATGCAATAATCCATAAAAGCCCTCAAAATCACTTTTTATTCTAAGTCTAAGTGATGAAATTATTATAATGCAAATTACTTTGAAAAATCCTCACTTTCTTGGTTATATTTAAGTGTTTTGAGTTTACCTTGTCCTTTGTCATATTAACTTTAATTTATATATTAAATCCTTATAAAAATGACCTTATCCTATTATATATAACTCCCTTTTATAATAATATCCCCAAAACCCTCTTACTATAAGTTTTTAGCCAAAGTATTTAACCCACGTGATTAAACAAAAATCCCACATTACAATGCCCTTTGGCTAAAAATATATCTTTATAATTATCCCCGCCCCTTATGGTAAATGAATTTCATTAATTTAATTACCATATAATAAAATATATACGAGAAAAAGGCTTTAAGCATATATTTTATATGTTTAAAACGAAAAAATAGAAACCCAAAGTCTTTCATCAAATCAAACTTTGAAAATAATTCATCCGTAACCCCGACCCTTCATAAACCAAAATTAATTAATCATCCGGATTAATTAATAGTTCAATCCCGCAAAATCAAATGCTCGGGCCCACTTATTACCTTTCCCCCTTTTTCCCACCCCGAAACACCGTTCGATCAATCGTCGTGGATCCACTCGCCCTATTCATTCCATCGCCCATCCATCGTCTCAATGTTAATCGCGACTGAAGCGGTTTTTAAACAGCTTCCTTCCGACCACGGTCATTTTCTCAATGGAATCACTCGCTAATTTGTGAAATACCGCCTGCTCCCAAAAGCGGGGCGGAATATGCTTACCGCCCCATTCCTCGTGACCCGTACACCGTACACCCCGACATCATATATTAGAATAATAAAATATTCCCCCGTTTGACTTTGTAAATAAAACAAAAGTTCACGCATTTTTCATCATTCTACATGCTGAAAATGACGGCGCCCTCCATACTGAGAAATTCAAAAAATCTACTGTCAACTGCTATTTAACCGAATTTTACTGAAGACCTCTGCTAGTCCAGTTTCCCAGTGACCATCCGCAGTCAGCTTGCACCTGTTAATCACAGTTTTTTCTCTAAAACAGGTATTTACTCCATTTCGCCCTGAACTCTGAAAGAAACTCAGCTTTCCTTTTTTTTTCACTAAAACATAGTTAAAATCGATTGCTGGTTCATTCCTTGATCCTAAATACTGTAAATTATATTCCCGAACTTGCAATTATACCCGTTTCCCTGTCAAAACCTGTAATTCTGCTAAATTTTCATAAAAAACCGCGAATTTCCATCTTTGAACACACAAGAACCAAGAATGGAAGTTCCTGTAGCTTTAAATGTTGCTCCATTGAACGCCCGTCATAGAGAATTGGAATATTTTCCATTAATGGATAAAGATTTTCAGATCAAAGACTTAGTTTTTAGTGAAAGCCCCCTTCGAATTCATTGTCACTGCAGAGATGATTATTTGAAAGGCTTGGACGTCATTGGGTTATGGGAATCTAATTTCCCGAGATACATTTTACCCTCAGTCCATATCTTCCCTGAAATTATCCATTATTGCCATGCTAATTATGATCCAATTCAGAGAGCAGTTTTATCCCCAAACCAGAATGTCCTTTTCTCTATTACTTCTCAGTCTATCAATGATATGCTCAATTTTGAACCTGGTCAAAACCTCACTCCTTTGTTCATTGGAGAATTGCTTGAAAAATCTACCCAGTTGTCCCCTGAAGAGGTAAAATGCATCTATCAGACTTTCATGTTACCTGAACATCAGCCCAGGAGCCCACCTCCCTATGCTAGTGTTTTTTTCACTGAAGAAGGTCAAAATATTTTGAGTATGATATCTTTTATCATGGGCTTTAATACTAGTGAGAATGTTGATGAGTTAACTCTAGTATTATTGTCTATCTTCACTCCTGGACAGCCTCCTGCTATCAAATATGACTTTGCATCCTACATTGCAGATAAAATCCATGATCAATTCATGAGATTAGAAAATGAGAAAGTGTTCAAGTATTCTTCAGTCATTTACCATATCATGCTATATTACTAGTCTGAAAACTTTCCTTTCCATGTTTAAAAGCTTAATGTCTAGGGAAATCCCAGGTCTGTCATATTTTGGTCAGCCATCACCCATAATTCCAGAGATTCTCCTTATTGCTATAATGAATTCATTGATCTGTTCATACACCCTACAACTACCTTGTTGACAGGAGTTCCTCCTCCAAGACTCAGCAATGAAATTAAGAAAACTCTGCAACTTTCAAAACAATACAAAATTGGTGATTGGTACTTGTACCAAAATTATACAGAAGTCAAAATATATGGATGTGAATTATGTCCATTTAAATTGCCAAAGTATGTGCCTATGAGACTTTTTGCTTTAGAGTACTTCAGGAAAATGAATAACTCTGATATTATTCATTTTTGTAATGCAAAGAAGAAAGCCCAACTCCGAATCAAAGGACAATTATGTCCATTTATATGCAATTCTAGGGATGCTGGACAAGAAGCTAAAAGAATACTAGAAGACTATTTCAGATTGCAAAAGAGTTTCTACTGGGCCCCTTATGTTGAGAAAAATACTAAGAGGGGGGGCGGGGGGGGGGGGGGGGTATTTACTGCATATTCAAAACTTTTTACTTTTCATGCTCTAAAACGCATACGCTACTTTGCTGAAGCCAACTAGCGTATGTACACGGATATCCTTCATAAAACTCGCGTATACACAGAGATCTAATTATGCCATTAATTCTTCACTTATATCATTCCATCATTCATTCCTTAAATGTTCTACAAACATTAAACATGTGCAGTAAGAACAGAATAAACCATCACACATAAGCATCAAGCATGAACACCAGGATTTTTAGGTGGAAACCCAAGACGAGAGAAAACCACCGCTGCAGTTGCTCAGCCTTCAATATTTTATTATAGAGAAAACATCTTACAACATATGTCTTTGGTGCGGACTCTACCCGACACGAGCACCCACAAGCTCGTTTACCGACCTCTGGAAGGAGCTCCAACCCCACGACTCGTTTACCGACCTCTCCTGGAAGGGAGAGGTACGACCCCACTGCTCTCATTTACCCGCCCTCACCTAGAGGGCTATGACCCCTGGCTCTAATATGGACCCACGTTTCATCAATTTCTCTTTGGATCCCACAACTTCAATAGAACACAACTTGCGAGGCCACGTTTCATCATATTTTCGAGGCCCGGACCCTTTCCATACTTTTAAGCTCAAACATACATCACCAACAGATACTTATCAATTCAGAAAACACAGATCAGATAGCAGTAATACAACAGAACAGATCAGATGTTTCATACCCCATGCTTCAGCAAACCCTAGTTTGCATACGCGCTTTCGCTTCACTGATGCCTCGTATATACACGCTTTCGTCCACATCAACCAGCGTATACCTCTGTATTAATTTCATTGCACATACGCGCTTTCTCTTCAGCAAAGCCGCGTATATACGCGCTTTCTCTGCGGCGAACTAGCGTATGGTTCTTCAGATATTTTAGGTCATTGCAATTCTTCAGAATAGATACATCACACAGATTTTACCCTTTTCTTCAGACAAATGTTCGCCTCATCTCAGATCTAATCATGTCATAAGCAGATATAAATACATTCCAGATCTAGATCCCTTCTTCATCATTTCTTCATTGGTGCATCACACATTCAGATCTATCATTCAACTATAACCCTTTCCATTCAGATATACTTTAGAGAGAAGTATTCATTCAAGCTCAGACATCTTGCACCACGCTCATGATTTGCACAATGATTTTCTCTTCCTTATATAGGTTTACCCTTTTTCAATACCATGAGCCAAAACAATATTACTTCCGATGGTATTCCTGGACGGGGTTATTTAGATGAATCATTACCCAATACAATGGGTCAATACCATGGTGGTTACCCCTGGTTTTGCACTTTTTGAGCGCTTTTGCCCATACGCGACTTGGAACGATCTTTCCCGCGTGCATACGCGACTTCTCCTAGGCAAATCCGCGTATGCCTAGAGACATACTCTTTTCAACATAGATCTATCACATCCAGGATTCCTTTCTTCATTATATTATGTACTCACTGTAGATACATCAGATTTCCTTCATCAAGTAAGTTGCCGTCATCTTCATCAAGAGGGTTGCCTTTCAGGGACAAAACTCAGCACCATATTGCTAACAAGCATCATATCACATCAGATTTACATCATTTACCAAGTTCATCAGGTCAAGACTATCTTCATCAGGTGGATTGCCATCAAGGACAACACAAGTCATCAGTCGCATGTCTTCATCTTCATTCAGTGGGTTGCCATCAAGGACAACACTCTGCATCATATTTCCAACAATCTCCCCCTTTGGACTTGATGGCAACCATGATGGTGTTTGGTTATTACAGCAGATAGGTACATTAAGAAAACAATAGCACTATGTCATTCTCTCCATTTTGACACCATTCTTTCTCTGCATTCAAACACCATGTCACTCTCCCCCTTTGACATCAAGGGCAAAGGGCAGATCAAAAACCAACATACTCTCCCCCTTTTCTCCTCATGTGGAAGAAGCGTTCTACAGATCTGATATATACTGAAGTGACCAAGCTCCCCCTGAGTTCATGCTGAAACTTCAAACATATTTTTCAATGAAGTACATGACTCTATGAACTTCCTATCACCAATGACTCATACTTACATCAAATATCCAACCAAGTGGATTTACATATGAGACTCAAGTACCCAACCAAGTGGGTTTACACATTTCAACTCAGCTACCCAACCAAGTTGGTTTACAAAATTTGACAAGTCCTTACATGACTGAATATTACAATTTACATCATGGGTCTCAACAAGACCTTTTCATCAAGTTAGAAATATGACCATTTATGACCAAACAATTTTCGAAAAGTCCTCAAGATCGAGAATATATTTTAATCATCATAATGCCAACAATGCATTATACCGCAAAGCTAATGCTCCCCCCCCGAATCCGTGCATCCAAACATCCTTTCCATGTGACTAAGGCTCCCCCTTAGTTTGTGCATCCCGAACACTTTCACCAACAAATCATCAAGGCATTTTCATCAAATCATTAGAAAGAATTATGAGAACTGGAACACCACCAAGAGATACTAAACAAAGATCGTATATACTAGACAAAGATCACACTGGTGGTAGTGTCAGAAGAGAGCTGACTCCAACCAAAATTTGTCACCAATCAGACATACGCGGTTTTCTGTGCAGGAACTCGCGTATATACGTGACTGTGTTTCATGAAACCTGCATATCCAATGTCATCTACTAAATTTATGCAGATTTTTTCTTTTGACTGGCAGAGAACACTCCCAGCTTCTGTCTTAAATACTCGAATGCTTCCCTGGGCAGAGGTTTGGTAAAAATATCAGCAACTTTTTCTTTGGAGGGAACATATTCCAACTTCACTGTTTGCTCAAGCACTTGTTCACGTAAAAAGTGATACTTGATGGGAATGTGCTTGGTCTTTGAATGCATAACAAGATTTTTTGAAATACTAATGGCACTTGTATTGTCACACTTGATGGGAACAGGAGGTGTACATTTGATTTGAAAATCTTGTAAGGTTTGCATCATCCAAAGGAGTTGAGTGCAACAAGATGCGGCAGCCACATATTCTTCTTCTGCTGTAGATAAGGCAATGTAATTTGCTTCTTGCCGAACCAAGATACTAACCGGGCCCCATATAGAATGCACCAACTACTAGTGGCTTTTCGATCATCAACACTTGAAAATTTCAATCAGACGTTGATGATTTTCGGAGTAAGATCAGCATTCTTTGGATACCACAGACCAAGGTCTTGAGTTCCTTGAAGATATTTGAAAATTCTTTTGACAGCCTGAAGGTGAGACTCTTTTGGATTAGCTTGGAATCGTCCAACAATCCCAACCGCATGCATAATGTCTGGTCTAGTTCCAGTGAGATAAAGTAGACTTCCTATCATTGATCTGTATTCTGGTTGATTCACCGTGGGAGAATCATCATGAGAACTGAGATTGCATCCGGTTATCATTGGTGTACTTACAGGTTTGCATTCTTCCATGCCATACTTCTTCAGAATTTGCTTAAGATATTTTGCTTGTGACAGGAATATACCATCTGCAGATTGATGCACTTGCAAGCCAAGAAAGAATGTTAGTTCCCCAAGTAAAGACATTTCAAATTCTTGCTGCATGACAGAGGCAAATTTTTGACTCATAGATTCTTCGTTACTCCCAAAAATGATGTCATCAACATATACAACCACAATAAATATTTTGTCATTTTCAACTTTTGTGTATAAGTTGCTATCAGCAGACCCCTTTGAAAATCCTTGTTGATGAAGATATTTGTCAAGACGATAATACCAAGCCCTTGGAGCTTGTTTGAGACCATATAAAGCCTTTTTAAGTCTGCAAACAAGATTTTCATCATTTCCCAAAATGAACCCTTCTGGTTGTTCTATATAAACTTCTTCTTCTAGATCACCATTGAGGAAAGCAGATTTGACATCCATTTGATAAACTTTGATTTGTTGAAAACTTGAAAAAAGCAAGAAACATTCTTATGGCTTCAAGTCTAGCTACAGGAGCAAAAGTTTCTTCAAAGTCTATACCTTCTTGTTGAGTATACCCGTTGCAAACCAGTCTAGCTTTGTTTCTTACAATATCCCCATTCTCATTTAACTTGTTCTTGAAGATCCATTTAGTTCCAATGACATTTTTATCATGTGGTCTTGGTACCAAATCCCAAGTGTCATTCTTTTCAATTTGATCAATCTCTTCATTCATGGCTTGGTTCCAACATTCATCTTTGCTAGCTTGATTGACATTGAGTGGTTCAATTGTGGATAGAAGTGCCCGATGACTAGAAGATCCCACAAAAGTTCTCCTTGTTCGTACACCTGATTCCTTGTCTCCCAAAATCTGAGATTCAGGATGATTCTTTTGAATGTATCTGGATGGAGCTTTTTCAGATAGATCATTTTCAGGTTCTTCATTGGATTCACTGTCTATATCATTTTGCCGATTTAGAAGTGTGCCAATTCATCATCGTACCGCAGAAACATCTATTCCACCTACCTGAAGAAAGCAATGGCAGCTCATAAACTGCAAGATTCTTTGAATAATACAACTACCCAGTTGCAGATTGAGAAAGGTTCTTCCCAAGAAAAGGATAATAGGATAAAATATTTGGAGGAAATAATTATCAGTTTGGGTCATAATCCTATGGATGTTAAGGGCATTGAAGCATTAATCAAGAGGAAAGATGATGACATTGCTGCATTCAGGAAACAGTTGAAATTACCATCTTCAAGACACCCTCAAACTGAAGAGGTAATGGACTTGATTTTAAGAATGAATGAAAGGCTTGCTGAAACAGAAAAAGAACTTGAGAAAGAATTAAAATACAAAGAATATATTATCCTAGCAATGACAACACAAGCAGTCACAGAAAAAAAAACATCTACAACAGGCCAAACAGCAGAGCAACCACAGGTAAAAACTTCTAATACGAGTTCTGATGAATTAGTCAAATCCATGAATGAATTGAAACTGCAAGTAGCAAAAATCCAAAACTTAATATTTCAGCTTTCTACTCTGGAAAATAAATATGATCAATAAAAAATGAGTGTTGCTGAGAAGACAAAAGAAGTCAAAAGACTAGAAAAATCAGTTAAATCATTGGAAAAGGATCTTGCAATGGAAAAACCTTTACGTGAATTAAAATAAATTCTTTGGAATAATATTATACAGTCAATAAGGGATGTTTGGTCTTATATTCAAATAATATATGAACAGTAGGATTTAGTCAGATTGTCTCTAGAAGAAATTGAGAAAGCAAGGGAAGAGTTAGGAAATATGCCAGAAGAAGCCAATAGACTTATCAATTTTTTGAATACTTAGAATAAGCAGCAACTTGCAGAAGTTGGAATTCAGGACAGGACAGGAACCATCTTGGAAATCAAAAGAGTTTTTACCAAAAGGACTCTTATGCAAAATCTTGAAAGAAGGTGCTCAGACATGCAGCAAGAAATTTTTACCTTCAAAGAAAGATTTGATAATTTGTTAAATAAAGGTTTGCCCAGTCCTGTTACTACAGAAGATAGATTAATGGATTTGGAAAGTTTTGTTGCGAAAGTAAACAAACAAGTTGATGATCAAGCCAGTTCTTCAACCAGTACAGTAGAAGGAACATTTCCAACAGGGAAAAGTCTTTATGAAAAATTGGAGAGTTTATTTTATCTTGAACATGAAATAAAACATTTGTTTCCATATCAGCCTAATTTTTTCAAATACACCGAAGCTGATGAAACATTGAGAAAATTGGAAAGAACCAGAGTGCCAGAAGTTCAATGGTGGGATGAGATGATGGAACTTTTATAAAATTTATCCTTGGGTGAAATTTTTTATTTTACTGAGGTATATCTTGATAAAGGATAAATAGGTGAATAAAGGTCAAAGAGTATCAGTTCAGCAGTCAAAGTGTATCAGTAAGAATAAAAGAGTATCAAACAAGCAAGGCAGTAAGAAAAGAATTACTCAAGAAGACAAGAATTTAATAAAATGGAAAGAACTGCCTGTTACATTCTAAAAAGGAGAAGTAGAGGACCATCTGTCTCTATTTTTCGTAAATTATTCATTAGTCACCGTAGATTATATCTCTTTTGTTATGAGATATTTTTAAATAGTTTTTGTATAAATAAGCCCTCAAAAGGAGTATTGAGGGTGGATTCTACTACTTTTCTATAACATTGATTTTTTGGAATAAAAGTGCTTTGGAGAAATTTCTTTGTGGCTGGCTGGATGATGATTTGAAGCTCAAGATTTTTTGCAGGATTCATGTGTCCGACTACAGTTCAATAATTCCTTTCTATTCTATGTTTTAAGTTTTATATCTGTTTATAATTTCACTGTGTTCCATTTCTGAATAATTGACAAAAAAGAATAAATCAGAAATTGCTTAAGTGTACTCTGATTTCAATTGTGATTATTCTAAATGTTTTCTTCTAAACCGGTTATAAACAATGAATTATTAATTGCTCTTGTTTCACTGGTTTAAAAATTTTGATTACTATAGTAAATAATTCTTAACTGCTCTTTATTTGTAATCATTCACTTTCTTTCTTTTGAACATGTTGAAAGATTCTTAATTGCCTTTCATCCCTTCAAAATCCATTCCATTCACTTTATAATCTAAAATTGTTCTATGTTTGGCTATCTTGCCCTGCAAAGCCATATTTTGTGGATAAACCTAATCCAGTAGAGACATCTTTTCGACTCCATAGCCCAATGGCCTAAAATACTCAATCGTGCCCTTAGTTGGCGGATTCCACCATTTAAATTCAAACAAAACTCTTGGACTTATAACTAGCCTAATATTTTCTAAGAACAAAGCTAAATTTTAAAGAGAGAACCCTCTCTGGATAGAGATTGGCTAGATTCTGTATCGAAGGTTGGTTTGTGGTTACCTCGAGTTTCTCTCCTTTTCTTACAACTTCAAGGAAGGCCTTAGTGATAACATGAGCCACGATGAAGGTTTAAGATAACAAGAAGTTTGTCTTGCTGAAGAGGATATCATTGACGAATTCCTGAACTATTGGGCAAATCTAGATCAGCTGGATGATGTAAAGCCTTGTATTTTTTAATCTGACAGCTGTGAGGTGATTACCGGTTCTACAGAGGAAGAGGATCAGTTTGAGGCACTGAAAATGAAGCAACCAAGACTGAAAATTCTTATGGTTTTAAAACTAAAGAGTTGTGTATGTTTGCATGTACATCACAAGGAGATGAACAAGATTTAAAGTTTGTTGAGGAGGAGAAATTGAATCTGAAATCTGTTCAAATCAATACTAATATAACAAGATCTCAGGAGGAATTGAAGACAAAGGAGTCTAATGAGAATATTGAGGCAAGAGATGAAGTACCATCTGATGATCGGTCAATAACAAGTGGAGGTATAAACGGTTGTGTAAGGTTCCCAAAGTCTACTTCAATTGAAATTGTTGAATTGTATAGAAAATTAGATCTTCAGAGAAGAGAATTGGAGAAGTAGAGGACCTATGCACAAGATAAATTGTGGAAGAAGAAAAATAGAGGAATTCTCATGAATGACAATCAGAGAACAGAGGATAAGAAAATGATTCAGCAAAATGAAGAAGTTCATTTTGGTGAACCACAACAGAAGGACATTCATGAAACAGATGATGGAGAGAAGGAGAGACTAGCTAACAGTCTCGTGGAGGATGCAAATCAGCATATTGTTCTGCTGATAGAGGATTTGGAAGGAAACTCAAATCAAAATACTGATGTGTTGTCAGAGGAGAAGGATAGTGAAGAATTTATGAGTCTTGAAAGATACTTAGAACTGTAGAAAGAAAATTTGGTGGCTGGATCAGCAAGTGAGACCATTGGGTCTTGTGATTTTGAAACTGACAATTTGATTGTGCTTATAAGTATTGCAGGAGACATTCCATCTCTTGTGATTATCTTGAAGGAAGGTGAAATAGTCTTGCAGAAACTTGTTACTATTGGTGACAAGGAGAAGTTGGCTTGTTTGAATAGCCAAGAAAATATTGGAGGACAAAATTGTGGAACTACTATAGTGATGGAAAATCAGAATTATATTCTGATAGAAGATGAAAATGCAGAGTTTGAAGAACTCGATTTGATTGCCAGAATCAAACAAGAAGGTGAAGGACAATTACTAAATATTGTCAAGGAAGGAGAAGGATATGCTAAAACTAAATTGAAGCATACTACTGATGTGAAACAAGTGCAAATAAGATGGCTGAAATTTTTGCTGAAGACATTTGAACCAGAGAAAGAGATTGCAGACACTGAAGTAAAAGTGCCTGAAGCTGTGAAAGAACCAGGAGCAGATACTAGTTTGTTAAAATTGGTTTTGCTTACTAGTATACAAATAGAGATAAGTGACTATGTTACTGCAGAGGGAGAGCTCTTAAGAGATATTTAGGATGTTTGCAGGGAGGCAACATTTTCATCAACAACATCTATGGTGGTAGCTGAAGCAACATGTGGGATAAAATTTGCAGGTGTAAAAACAATGTTAGCAGCAATCGGTGAGCAACATTGACAGCAGAAACATCAATGTTGGCAGCAACAGAAATTGAAAAAAGCAGCAGTGGGCAGAGGAATTTCCAGCTAGAAGATAAGTTGGACATGGAGATTGAAAGCATCAGAAGACTGATGATGAAGGTGTCTTAGAAGTAGCAGACAACAACAATAAAGCAGAAGAATTTTAGCAAAGGAAAGACAAGAAGAGATTGTGAAAGCATAGCTGGAGGCAAGATGCAGAACAAGATATGGAGACCTGGAGAAGTGTAGTTGAAGAATAATGCAACTGTTGGACAACAGCAAAGCAAAGTATGGGATCCAGGAAGACAAGGACTGAAGGCACATGATCAGGAGATCATGATCAATTTTAACCTTGGGAGTCTGATGTAGGGGCATTAGGCTCAAGAAATACTTTGTATTTTTATAAGACATAGGGGGGTCTTATGTTTCTAAACTCTCATGTAATTATTAGTATTTTTGAATAAAATAGTGAGGAATTGTAAATGTTCTCGAACCATTAGAGAACATGAGAGGAAGGTGATTAGTTAGGAATGTGAAAGGACAGTCGAATTTAGGATCAGTTTCAATTATTTTAGGGATTGAGTCTAAATTTAGGATTTGGGAATTTTAAGAGTTTTGTTGAGCTATTAGGGAAACTGAATTAATTCCTTAGTATTTTGTATAAATGTAAGCCTACGGGAAGATAGGAGAGGGAGCTATTCAAGAGGCAGAGTAGTGAGGATAGAAGGGCCATCGAATTGAAGATTAGGCCACAGAGGAAGTAAGTTTTTGTAATTAATTGAGTTTTATTTATGCAGATGAATTGATTTTGAGAATATGAACTCTGGTGGATTTGTATTATTGAACAATTATTCATTATTTTAGTTTGTATGGCATTGATTTAGTAATTCAGCATCACAGTAGATTGAATCTATGAAAATGCATAGATTTTGATTGAGACATAGAAGTGCTTGAGCGTATTGTAAAAGTGAAATGCTGAGAAGTATTGCACATTCGATTTTGTAAATGCAATACAGTAAGATTGGGGTTTATTTAAACCTGTTTGAATATTGAATGCACCTTAAATCCTGTGTGAAGGTTTCAATAAGAATCGATGAATTCTGGCCCTTTTAATCAAGAATGCAAGCGATCTTAGTGTTTGATTATTGAATATGGTTAAATGTGCATTGAAACTATATTTTCTTGAAATCAATATCAGTGAAGATCGATCCACAGTATTAAGCTGAGAAGACGAGTTTAAAGGAGCGGATTAAACTTAAATACAATGGAAGTTCTAAACTAAACAGAATCCTATTTCGATTAATGAAGATCGACTTTTTATTTGATCCGAGACATCAGGTTGCACATGGAGAAGGATGTTCAAATCTTGAAATGGTGTGAGGGTTTTAAACCCAGTCGAATGTTCAATTGCAGAGATGCAAGTTTAAGCGGAAGTGAGAATGCTGAAGAGTGTTGAAAGCTTGATGAGACCTTGTTCAAAGGGGTAGAGCTGTGAGAGTAAATGAATTCGTGAATTAGAGGTAGCACAATAGAACGGTGAAATTAAACAGTGAAAGTGGTTTTCGGAATCCAACAATGGGTTTCGTGTTGGTTGTGAAATGGTAAGTTGTTTTGTGAAATTGAACGTGATATCATCCACTGGTTGACACGTAAGGTAGTGGTGGTTTCTAAAAACCATGAATTTAGCGTAATTTTTGGTTGTTAACTCACGGAGATTGTATGGATGTGATTTTCGTCCGATCGTGAGCTTGAGAAAATTGACAATGTGCGCATCATGAAACTATTGGGTGGTTTAATGAGGTAAGTGAAGTTGTGGGCCCGAAAAAGTTCATTTTTATATATACTGATGCTTTTCATTTTAAAACAAAAGTTGAATTGATGTGGGACCCAAATATGTATTATGTTGACAATTGAGGTTTTAAAACCAAGTTGAAATGTTAACATGACATAATGGAATGGTGGCCGAAGTTATTTGAACGGGTGCGCATATAAACAGTATTCATATATGCGTCGATGCATTTGATCAATGTTTTAATCCAAAGTCAATTTTTGTATAAGATGAATAAGCTGTGGGTCAATCTAAGTTGTTTTTTGATTGCTAGTGCCTTGATTCTATTGAAGTCGAGATATTAAAAACCATATATAAATGTTGGTTTGGATTGTAAAAGTTGAATGTTGATTCACATTTTCATAAAGAGTGAAAGCTGAAGTTTAAGCTTTGGGTTTAAATTGAAATTCGAATATTTATTCAATTTATCATAAGATGGGTTTTAGAACATGGTTTATAACCATCCCAATAGAAAGCTTCCACATAAGATAATTGAATCTGGGTTGTACATGTTGGTTTTATAACCATCAAATTTGTGAAGGTAGCTTCCGCATTTATGTTAGAGTTTGCCTAGATTTAAAATTATTTGGGGAAAAACTGGAAGTGCAGTTTTATATACACAAGAGAGTGAAGATTGTGGGTTAGCGGGGTGGGCCTGCCATCACTACAAAAACGCTAACTTCCACCGATCATATGTCCTAAAATTTAGCAAAACAAGGTCTAAAAGTTTTACACGAAGTTCATCAAGATTTTGGATCCATGGGATAAATATTTTAGCTTTAGAAACCTGGTAGAAAAAAAATTATAGAAAAAATTCCAAGGTGACCTGTTTGAAGAAGAGAAACCCTGGAATCTCAAGCTTTGATACTAAATGTTATGCAGCCAACTCACAAAATAGCAAAAAGGATAGATCAATGACTTAGAAATCAACCTCTTCGAGGAGGAAACCTCCTTTACATTACATAAATGAACAATTCTTTGATGATTGAGATGACAAAACCTACTTTCTATTTATAGGAGTCTAAGGGGTCCCAATATAATAAGAGCCTACACAACAATAATAATGTAAGGCCACAAAAATAAAAATAGTGGGATTTTATGGGGCACAATTATAATACTATGGGTACTACATAGGCATAGAAAGAATAATAAGGGGGCTATAATAAAAATAGGGGGCTGCATTAGCATTATATGGACATAACTTATGACTATCACGATGCCTGTCAGGACCAGAAATACTTTTGTTTGTCACCTCTGCTATCTGGAGTGTCCAAAAACCTACCATATTTAACCGTGTCATCCCTATCCGACCTATAACCACTGGTAGACCTACTACTATATGCTCCATTGGTCCCATACTCCTGCCCATAGCTAATCCTAAGTGGCCCCTATTTTTGCAACTCTGAAAAAATTTGAAAGATGGCTACATTAACCTCTGGTTTCTTTTCCTATGAATGCATGAGTCTGTCACTGTCTGCCTTGCAACTCCTTACTTCTTCCTTTATACTTCTCATTGTATTTACCAATAAAATTAATGTCCAACACCATGCTGCTCATATGAATCATAGGGAGACTCTATCTAGTCTACCATTCTGCCATTAATATTTGAATTCTTCCTACAATATGCAATATGTCAACTAAAATAATTCATAAATAAACCAACATACCTTAATGTAATTCGGGGAGGATACATCCTTCAAGATAAACCAATCAGAGAAATACATGTATATACACAATCATAATCAGCATATAAGTTCATAACACATGGTATACTAGCATATAAAAATCATTCTAGTTGGAGTCCAGTCATGGATGCATAACCATACTAATTACATGACATGACCTAATGCATAACCATATCAATGAAAATTGACCACACAACATCACAAGCACGAACCATACACGACCTTAAGCGACATTTAACCAAGTGTGAATAACCAATGCATGTTGAAAATATAACATCAAACCAGCAAGCATACATGGGCACTACACAAGCATGACAACTATGTGAGCTAGCATGCACAAGTGATGCATATACAACACGTAACAATATGTAAGCTAATGTGCATACACAATACAAAAACATGAACAACACATAATAAGTCATACACACTTAACCACTGTTAGGAAAAATACTAAGAGGGGGAGGGGTGAATCAGTATTTAGATCTGACTGAATACTTATTAATTTTTCTTTCTCTAAAACCCATACGCTACTTTATTGAATCCAACTCGCATATACACGCGGATATCCTTAAGAAAACTTTCATATTACCAGAGATCTTATTATGCATGTAATTATTTACTTAGATAAGTGCATCAGGTATTTAGTAAGCAGTAAGCATGTGCAGTAAGAACAGAATAAATCATCACACATAAGCAACACACATGAACACCGGGATTTAAGGTGGAAACCCAATTTCGGAGAAAACCACCGCTGTTGTCGTCTCTGTCTTCAATCTTTATTATTTAGAAAACCTTTTACAACATAGTACTGATGCAAACTCATATCAGTATGCAGGCTTTTACCTACAGAAGGATGCAACCTTCTCTCGTTTTCCAGCTGCAACTGGAAGGGAGCTCCAACCCCCTGAACTCGTTTACCAGCCTCTCCTGGAAGGGAGCTTCGACCCCGTAAATTCAACACCAGCTTCTACTGGCTGAAAGCTTCTACTTCCATATTGAAGGCTTCAACCTTCAGACCCACTGCAGACCACGTTTCATAAATTTTCATACTGGATCAAACAGCTTCAACACAACCCTTTACATAACATCAACAAACATACTTTGCCCAATACTTCAAACAGAACAGTGAGACCACTGTAACCAGAATATCAGAAATAACCCATACTTCAAAATAGATATGCAAATACAAACTCAACCCTGATCTTTCATTAATTCAAATAGCATACGCTACTTTACTTTACTAAGCCGCGTACATATGCGCTTTCCTGCACATCAACCCGCGTACACTTCTATGTATTTTATTCTTCAGAAAACCCTATATGCGCTTTGCATTAATAGAACCTGCGTATACACGTGCTTTTGCCGAGACAAACTAGCGTATAGATCTATAAATGGAAAAATTTGCAAAACAACTCAGATCTATAAACTTACCCAGATTTCTTCATTATCTTCAGCAGAATTTGCACTAGATCTTCACCATTTCTTATTCTGCAGATTATCTTAGAGATTCATCATCATCAGATCTAGAGATCTTGAACCATCCTCAGATCCATGGGTGCATCATTGATTCAGATCTATCAATTAAGAACAGAGTTCATCCATGCAGATATTCATTAGGGGTATTTATTCATCAACAACCCGTACTCATGCACACCTTGCACTATGATCTTCTTCTCCTTAAATAGATTTAGCTTTTACCAATACCATGAGCCAAAACCACACCACTTCCGATGGTATTCTTGGACGAAATCAAATAAACCATACAGTGCTCAATACTATGTGCCAAAACCATGGTAATGTCCCTTGGTATTGTAATTTTGGAGTGAAAAAGGGCATACGCGACTTGGGACGTACTAACCCGCATACATACGCAACTTGGCTATTACAAAGCCACGTATTCTTTGTGATATATCCTGTTTATTATTTCTCTGGCACTTACTGGAATTTCTTTCTTCTGCTACTTCTGAACTGATTTGTAGATACATCATTAGCAAATAGGTTGTTCTCAAAGACAACTCATCAAGTCAGTTTCCATCAAGAACAACTTCATCAAGTAGGTTTCCATCAAGGACAACACATTGCATCATATTGCCAAAAATCTCCCCCTTTGGACTTGATGGCAACCATTATGGTGTTTGATCGCCACAGCAGATAGATACATTGATTATAATTATTATTCAAAAACCATGATACTCTCCCCCTTTGACATCAAGGGCAAAGGGTGGATCAAAACAAAAACAAGGTTTTTCTTCTCTTGTAGAAAGAAGAGCTCTGAAGATTTAATGTGCACTGAAGTTACCATGCTCCCCTTGAGTTCATGCTAAATCTTCAAACTTATTTTTCAATGAATTACATGACTCTATGACCTTTCCTATCACCAAGGACTCATACTTACTTCAATGATCCAACCAAGTGGATTTACAAAAAAATTAAAAAATTAAAAAAAAAATGAAGAAGTCCTTACATGACTGAATATTACAATTTTACATCATAGGTTTTAACATGAACTTTTCATCAAATTACAGAAATGACTTATGCAATGAAGAACAAAGAATCTCAAACATGAGATCAGATCACAACAAATAATGAGAATGCCAACAATGCTTCCTTTCCACAAGACCAATGCCCCCCCTTAGCCTGTGCATCCTGAACACTTTCAATAGCAAATCATCAAGGCATCTTTATCAAGAAACATCAGAGAATGAAACAGAATTATGAGAACTGGAACACCACTAGAGATACCAAACATCATTGCAGTTTTGCTGAAGAATGCTGAACCAGAATTTTGTCAGCAAATACCCATACGTGGTTGTCTGTGTATAAACTCGCGTATATACGCAACTGTCCTTCATGAAATCCGCATATCCAATTTAATCTTCTGAATTTAAGTAGATCTGATCCTCTGCATGGTAGACACTACTCCAACCTTCTGTCTGAGATATTTGAATGCTTCCTTGGGTAAAGGTTTGGTAAATATATCAGCAACTTGTTCTTTGGAAGGAACATACTCCAATTTCACCTTTTGTTCAAGTACTTGTTCACGTAAGAAGTGATACTTGATGGGAATGTGCTTGGTCTTGGAATGCATAACAGGATTCTTTGAGATACTGATGGCACTTGTATTATCACACATAATGGAGATAGGAGGTGAAAATTTGATTTGAATGTCTTGTAAAGTTTGCATCATCCAAAAAAGTTGAGTGCAACATGATGCGGCAGCCACATATTCTACTTCTGCTGTAGATAAGGCAATAGAGCTTTGCTTCTTGCTGAACCAAGATACTAGCTGGGGCCCATATAGAATGCACCACCACTAGTGCTTTTCCGATCATCAACATTTCCAGCCCAATCTGCATCAGTGTAAGCATGAAGAGTAAGATCAGCATTCTTTGGATACCATAGTCCAAAGTCTTGAGTTCCTTGTAGATAGTTGAATATTATTTTGACAGCCTGGAGGTGAGACTCTTTTGGATTAGCTTGGAATCGTCCAACAACCCCAACTGCATGCACAATGTCTGGTCTTGTCCCAGTGAGATACAATAGACTTCCTGTCATAGATCTATATTCTGGTTGATTCACCGTGGGGGGGTCATCATTAGAACTAAGATTACATCCGGTTACCATTGGTGTACTTATAGGTTTGCAATCTTCCATGCCATACTTCTTCAGAATTTGCTTAAGATATTTTTCTTTTGATAAGAATATGCCATCTGTTGCTTGTTGCACTTGCAAGCCAAGAAAGAATGTTAGTTCCCCAAGTAAAGACATTTCAAATTCTTGTTTCATAACAGAAGCAAATTTCTAATTCATGGACTCTTCATTACTTTCAAAAATGATATCATCAACATATACAACTACAATCAATAGTTTATCATTTTCAGTTTTTGTGTATAAGTTGCTATTAGCAGACCCCTTTGAAAATCCTTGTTGATGAAGATATTTGTCAAGACAATAATACCATGCCCTTGGAGCTTTTTTGAGACCATATAGAGCCTTTTTGAGTCTACAAACAAGATTTTCATTATTTCCCAAAATGAATCCTTCTGGTTGTTCTATATAAACTTCTTCTTCTAGATCACCGTTGAGAAAAGAAAATTTAACATCCATTTGATAAACTTTGATTTGTTGGAAGCTTGAAAAGGCAAGAAACATTCTTATCGCTTCAAGTGTAGCTACAGGAGCAAAATTTTCTTCAAAGTCTATATTTTCTTGTTGAGCATACCCCTTGCAAACAAGTCTAGCTTTATTTCTTATAACATCCCCATTCTCATTTAACTTGTTTTTGAATATCCATTTAGTTCCAATGACATTTTTATCATGAGGTCTAGGTACTAATTCCCAAGTGTGATTCTTTTCAATTTGATCAAGCTCTTCATTCATGGCTTGAATCCAACATTCATCTTTGCTAGCTTGATTGACATTGTGTGGTTCAATAGTGGATAGAAATGCCAGATAGCTAGAAGATCCCACAAAATTCCTTCTTGTTTGTACACCTGATCCCTTGTCTCCCAAAATTTGAGATTCTGGATTATTCTTTTGAACATATCTAGATGGAGCTTTTTCAGATAAATCATCTTCGAGTTCTTCATTGGGTCCACTGTCTATATCATTTCTATTTGATGTAGAAGGATATACGTCATCATCGTCTTCATCTGTTGTTTGTTTTTCTTCTTTTGGAGCTGCAGGAGACTCATCAATAACAACATCAATACATTCAACAATCTTCCGAAGTCTTTTATTGTAACATTTATATGCTCTACTCTTAGAGGAGTAACCAAGAAGTATTCCTTCATCTGCTCTGGGTTCAAACTTGCCAAGTTTTTCATCATTATTTTTGATAAAGCATTTGCTTCCAAAAACTCTAAAATGATTCACAGTGGGAGGATTACCATACCAAAGTTCATATGGAGTTTTATCACTATTTACATGAACATGTGCCTTGTTAAGAATATTTACCGCTGTATGTGTTGCTTCTCCCCAAAATGTGTCAGGTGTTCTGGAATCATCAAGCATAGCTCTAGCCATTTGTTGAACTGTTCTATTCATTCTTTCTGCTAAGCCATTTTGTTGTGGAGTGCCAGCTACAGAAAACTGTATTTTTATGCCATCTTGTTCACAAAATTCAAGGAATTCATCTGATGTATATTCTCCTCCTCGATCAGATCTAAGACACTTAATTTTTAGATCTAATTCATTTCAACCAGTGCTTTGAAGATCTAAAATTTCTCAAATGCTTCATCTTTGTGTTTAAGCAACCCAATCCAATACATTCTAGAGAAATCATCGATAAATAAGATATAGTATTGTTCACCACATGGTGACTTTTTCCTCACAGGTCCACATATGTCAGTATGAATGAGTTCAAGAGGCTTACTTGATGATCCTTCCTTGGCATTAAATTGCACTCTGGTTTGCTTACCGAATTGGCAAGATTTGCATATGATACTTTCAGGTAGAGTAATATTGGGAAGATCACGAATAGCTTTAAGTCTGCTTGATTTGTTGATTTGAGAGAAGCTCAGATGCCCCAACCTTCTATGCCATAGCCATTTTTCTGAAGATTTACTCAAGTAACATTTTTCTTTGCAGTTCTTCAATACATACAGGTTGCTTGGAGTTCTGTTTCCTTTTATAATTGTTTTACCTGTATCAAGATCATGTACCACACATTCTTTTGAACTAAAGACAACTTCAGTTCCTTGATCACACATTTGACTTACACTCAATAGGTTATGCTTTAATCCATCCACATACATGACATTATTGGCTTTCACTTTTTCTTTTAGAAAAACAGACCCTTTTCCCTTAATGAAAGCAGGAGTATCATTTCCAAATGTAACATTCTTTTCCTTTTCTAGAGCACTATATGCAAGAAGTTTGTTTTTGTCACCTGTCATGTGTTTAGAGCATCCACTATCAATGTACCATTGATATTCTTCACCTTCTGCAAATAAATCTATGCCACATTTTTCAACCTGTAATTCCTTCTTTTTCCACACTTTGGAGCTTGAAGGAAACTGTTCTTTTGGCTGGACTTTGCTCCTACATTCATGTTCTTCATGGCGAAAGTTATTGCAATAGGCACATTCAACTTCATTTTGAAGAGGAGAAAAGTTTTTATAGGTATTCTTCTTCATTCCAATATCAATCCTTTTCTTTCTTGCTTCTCTTGTCATGATGGTTTTATATGCAACACATTGAACAACTTTACGACCAAAATTGTGACATGAGAAACATTGTCCATTGAAGTAGAAATTTCTACGATCATGAAATCTTCTATTTGAATTTACCTGTTGGTTGGTGTTTCTTTGAAAGGTATTCTTGTTAGTGTTCTTTGAATTGAGCTGGTCATGCTTTACCTGTGAAGATTCTTTATTCCCTTGCTGAGTGGCAGAATGTTGTATACTGGCTGTAGCTGCTTTTAGATAATTTGGTGCTAAAGTCTGAGAGGATTCTCCAATATATCCAAGACCTGTCTTTATAAAAGGAGAAAGTTGTACCTTGATAATCTCATCTAAGGTTTCAGATCCTTTAGCAAATCTAAGATTCAAAGTATTCACTTTCTCAATTTCTTTTCTTAGACTTAATACTTCACATTCTAATTTCTCATTGTGTTTCTCCTTTTCTTCAAGCTGATTTTTCAGAGTTTCTATGGATATTTTACTTTCTTCTAAGCATATTTTACTTTCTTCTAGGCATATTTTGAGTTGATTGAGTTCATCAAGAACATCATTGTCCTCTAGAGCATCCATAAAAGTATCTTTTTCTTCTCTAGATTATTTTTCAAATGCCATGAGAAGTCTAAGATCTTGTTCACATTCTTCCTCACTGTCAGATAACCCATCACTGTCTTCATGAGTATAGTAACTTTTTCTAGTGCTAGACCGATTCTTATTCCTTCTTGCTACTTCCTTCCCTTTTTCATGTGTTTCTTTATGAGGACACTTAGCAGCATAGTGACCAAATCTTCCACAAACAAAACATTTGAAAGGAAGCTTACCTCTGAACCGTCCTATGCCAAGTTGAAGTTTCTTTACAAAATTTGCCTCATCTTCTTCTGAGATATACCCTGATCCTTCTGTCTCTTGTACTTCTTTCCCTTTTGTAGCAGTTATAAAGATGGCTTATTTGACTTCAGATGGTCCTCCTCTTCTCATTTCACATGCAGTTAGTATGCCATGAAGTTGTACCACAGTAAGATTTTGAAGATATTGCTTTTCTTCAAGAGCTGAAACTTTTGACTCAAATTTTGCCGTTAGAAATCTTAAAACTTTCTCAACCAAAGTAGATTCGGATATTGTTTCTCCCATATTTCTCATACAATTTACAATATCATCAAGATGTAAAAAGAAATTGGCAATTCTCTCCTCATTATGCATTTTTAGATTCTCATATTGAATTCTAAGAGTTTGGAGTTTAGCACTTTTTACCTTTGCATCACCTTCATAACTTAGAATGATTTTGTCCCATATTGCCTTTGCTCTATCTAGTTGCATGAATTTGACAAATTCTGATTCAATTAGAATTCCTAATAGAGCATTGACCGCCTTTGCATTTGTTTCATAATTCTTTCTTTCCGTTGGATCTGTTGGTGTTGCAGCTGGATATTGATATCCTCCTTCAACAATAGCCCATACATCTGCTCCCAGAGACTGAAGATAGGATCTCATCTTTGTTTTTCAAAATATTTAATTATTTCCGTTGAAGAGTGGAGGCCTGATAGATGTTGTTCTATCTTGATTGCTCATCTTGATTGATCTTCCTTCTAGCGGCTAAGCTTTTCCAGAAGGACCTGCTCCGATACCAATTGTTAGGAAAAATACTGAGAGGGGTGTGGGGGGGGGGGGGGTGAATCAGTATTTAGATATGACTGAATACTTATTAACTTTTCTTTCTCTAAAACCCATACGCTACTTTATTGAATCCAACTCGCGTATACACGTGGATATCCTTAAGAAAACTTGAGTATTACCAGAGATCTTATTATGCATGTAATTCTTTACTTAGATCAGTGCATCAGGTGTTTAGTAAGCAGTAAGCATGTGCATTAAGAATAGAATAAATCATCACACATAAGCAACACACATGAACACTAGGATTTAAGGTGGAAACCCAATTCGGGAGAAAACCACCGCTGTTGTTGTCTCTGTCTTCAATATTTATTATTTAGAAAACCTTTTACAACATAGTACTGATGCAGACTCATATCAGTACGCAGGATTTTACTTGTAGAAGGCTGCAAACTTCTCTCGTTTTCCAGCTACAACTGGAAGGGAGCTCCAACCCCCTGAACTCGTTTACCAGCCTCTCCTAGAAGGGAGCTTCGACCCCTGAATTCAACACCAGCTTCTACTGGCTAAAATATTCTACTTCCATACTGAAGGCTTCAACCTTCAGACCCACTGCAGACCACGTTTCATCAATTTTCATACTAGATCAAACAGCTTCAACACAATCCTTTACATAACATCAACAAACATACTTTGCCCAATACTTCAAACAGAACAGTGAGACCACTGTAACCATAATATCAGAAATAACCCAGACTTCAGAATAGATATGTAGATACAAACTCAACCCTGATCTTTCATTAATTCAAATAGCATACTCTACTTTACTTTACTGAAGCCACGTACATACACGCTTTCCTGCACATCAACCCGCGTATACTTCTATGTATTTTATTCTTCAGAAAACCCTATACGTGCTTTGCATTAATAGAACCCGCATATACACGCACTTTTGCCGAGACAAAGTAGCGTATAGATCTATAAATGGAAAACTTTGCAAAACAACTCAAATCTATAAACTTACCCAGATTTCTTCATTATCTTCAGTAGAATTTGCGCCAGATCTTCACCATTTCTTCTTCTACAGATTATCTTAGAGATTAGTCATCATCAAATCTAAAGATCTTGAACCATCCTCAGATCCATGGGTGCATCATTGATTCAGATCTATCAATTAAGAATAGATTTCATCCATGCAGATATTCCATAGAGGTATTTATTCATCAACAACTCTTACTCATGCACACCTTGCACTATGATCTTCTTCTCCTTAAATAGAATTAGCTTTTACCAATATTGTGTGCCAAAACCATGGTAATTCCCCTTGGTATTGTAATTTTGGAGCGCAAAAGGGCATACGCGACTTGGGACGTACTAACCCGCGTACATACGCGACTTGGCTATTACAAACCCACATATTCTTTATGATATATCCTATTTATTATTTCTCTGGCACTTACTAGAATTTCTTTCTTCTACTACTTCTGAACTGATCTGTAGATACATCATTAGCAAATAGGTTGCTATCAAAGACAACTCATCAAGTCAGTTTCCATCAAGAACAACTTGATCAAGTAGGTTGCCATCAAGGACAACACATTGCATCATATTGCCAACAACCACATGTTGACAACAACACCATCATCCCATCCATGGTGACACCGCTGCTACCATGACCAACACAACAAAAATTAACAAACAGATAGACCATAGGTATGGGAAACACATAAGAACTCAACAAAAGCATGACCAACACATCGCCAATATAGTCCAAGGGTTGAACCATTATCTGATACCACTCTGTCACACCCTCTTCCCACATATACTCAAGTAACCAACCAACTAGGGTAAACATGCAACGAGAGGCTACTAATATCATATTCAACCTCCTAGATGACCTTAAGGAAGTGGAATCGACGGAAACAAGAAAAACACACCTTACACAACATCCAAAACATCCTCAAGAGGTAACACAACGTTCCAAGCCCTTGAAACCTGAGGGAGACTGATTTTTTGACCAATTTGAGCCTTAGCCGTAGGCATGCCAAGGCAATATAGCAGATATAAGCCTATAGATGGAGGTACTCCAAGGCATGGTAGTGGCCAAGGCCCCATTTGGCCAGTTCTCTTCCTACAAATTTGGGATTTGTACCACCATTTTAGCCCAGATCCCAGGTCACTACCCAGAACTTCATGAAACTCTAGGGGATAATGAATAAAATTTAAACAAAGATACATAAACATTCACATCATCAAGAACTCATATAGACCCCTCATAGCCATGACAGGAATTTTTTCTAACATGTCACAAACATTGCATCTACAAGTTTAAATAACAGATTTAAAAAAGGGATATCTTACTTATATGAGAATCGATAAGAATAATTTCTTCCCTACATTATAAGCTATGATACAATATATTTGACGATATATACATTGTGTATTCATTTACAACTAACAACATGGATAGATCCCTACATCATCATTATTCAAATACATGCTTATAACCAACACTATAAAAACATAAATACAATGGATACACCGACAATAAAAACCATTTATAAACTAATTCATTTGCGTATCGAATACCAGAGGAATGATATCTTCATTACTGAATTTAACAACCAACCTTAGATGAGACTTCCATGTTCAACTCAACCATAAATTGGATAAGCCAAGTCTCATTTCAGGCAATCACCCCATGCCATATTCCAAAAATTAATTTGGGATCTCATCAAACACATCAATCACAACCAATCCAGGGCTTCCAGAGGCCAAACCAATTCAACACTCAACCATTGATTCCACCTCGCGGTCGGACATCACAACCATCATGGATTAGTCTCTATCCAAGTTTTTGCAGTGCTCCAGAGTGTTTGTTCCAACAAGGGCTTCTAGTAGTGGTAACCCAACTGCAACTGTTACAAGGATTGTAGAGCGCTTGTCCAACCAGGGCTTCTAGGAATAGTAACTCAAAACACCTAGGGCTTCCAGAGCATTTGTCCAACCAAGGCTTCCAAGACTAGTGACTCAACCCACAATTGTTCGTCGGGTTTCCAGAGCATTTTTCCAACCAAGGATTCCAAGAACTAATAACTCAACTCATAACACCATGGCTATCCAGGAAATGGAAAGGCTAGGAAAATCCACATGCATACACCATGGATGAAAAAAACTAGTGAGGAAAAAATAAATGCAACTCAGTACCTGTAATCAAATTTGGTTGTAGCTGCTGATCCTGATATCCACTTGTGCTTTCTTACTATTCATTTTCCTTTTCGCTCCAAATAACCAAGTATCCACACTCTCTAAGAGTGCTCAAATAAAACGCTAAGTATCTATGAGTATTAGAGAGATAATAATGAGAGAGCTCCAAAAATGCACTGACCAAAGGTATCAACTGATCCTCAGAATCCCTTTTGTAGAAAAGGCCTCTCTCTTCTTAATTTTCGATTATTTTCCTTCATTTTCCTCCTCAAATGTAACCTATGAGCTTTCATCTCCCTTTTCTCATATTTTCCATTATTTTCATAAATAAATGTGGAAAAAATATGTTTTTGCCTCTTTAATTCCTTAAAAATAGCATTTTTGAGTTTCCTTAGCCATAATAAACCAAATGAACACCCGTACTAGGATGTTTTTCCCAACATTCAGCTTGGAATAAGTGTCCCACTAACCATGGTTATTATTTAACTTTATTACATGGAATTTTCCCTAGGGATATTACATGGTAGCCTTCTCCTTGTTTATTATCAGGTCTCTTGGAGGAGTCTTATCCACATCTATGAATGCCTTGGCTAGTTCAAGGTTCTTTCCACCTTTAAAAAAATTCATCCAATGTGGTTTCCTTCTCAAATGTGGGTTTTTCAGCTTCAGGCTAAATTATCTTTCCCTTATCTTTCTTTTTCAATCAGTTATATGTAGGTAGCGTTTCAGTAGGAGGAGGGATCTCCTTCATTTTATTTAGTCTATCACCTTTTCTGGTATAATCTCTAGGTAATTCAGGCACCAGAGGAGGGACTATTTTTACCTTTTTTTTATTCCTTGTATGTAAAGAAGAGGTCTCTAAGATGAAGTCTATGCTTCAGGGTTTTAGGTTTCCTTAATTTTTCTTTTACTTCCTTTTTCCTACCTCTCTTTGGTTTTGCAGGTTGAGGTTGAAACCCTCCCCAAAATAAAAAAATGCTCCTAAGTTCTCCTGACTTTTCTTAATTTAATTTCAATTAACAGTTTTATTAGACTCTTACGGTAGAAAAAATGGGAGGATGCTTCTTCTAATATCCCTTTCGCACTTGAATATTGTTTTAATATAATATGGGTAGAATGGCGGAAAAGTCATGAAAAACATTTAAATTATGTAAATTAATTAATAAAGGAAATGCAAAATTCTTAGGAATGAGACACCTAGAAATGAGACTCTTGCCAAAAAACAAAACCTCATTGAGGGAATGAGATTGGATAACTCCTTATGGTAATAATTCTAGAGAAAATTCTAGATAGGATTAAGGAATAGGAGAGAAATATCCATTAAGCTGCTTAGCTGGAGAAAATATGCTAAGCTTAGAAAAGCCTAAAATCATCACAAGAGAGAAAGACGGGCTTTTATGTAAAAGCCTAGGTAGGTGGGTAAAAAGTCCCACAAAAGCAAGATGTTGCTAACAGAAACTTTAACATTAAGGTAGGGTAATAAATACCCATTGAATGAACAACTAGAGGTAGTTGATTCTAGTGGAAACAATTCTCAGCTCGGAGGTGAACTGGAGGAAAGAGTTCTTGGTTGGGCAGAGAGAAGGTGTGAATTTCCAAATACCATGAGGATTTTTTTATTTAAGCCAATTGTTATTTAGCTATGTCGATTGAGATAAAAAAAATTGTAAGATAATATTTTTATATTAATTGTGGTATATGATGTATTTCTTTGTGATAAGTAAATTATATCAATGTTATGGATAAGAAATATGATAAGGTATTCTATTAGTTACATTATGAAAAATAATGGTACGAGTTATTTTGGAGTTTTTAGAATAGTACGTTGGCATTGTGCAAATATTTACATTGCATGAAGAGGAAAGGCTGATGATAATGAATTACAAGATATTGAAGTGGTTTCATAACAGTAAACCGGGTTAAAATAAATAACTTTTCATTCTTGTTACTTGTGAATTGGTATTTGAATATGAATTTTTCGATAATATGGGGTGATAGAAACACGACTGTTATGCTTTATTATATTATACACATTCATAATAATCTAAGTAGATTCTATTATAGCTATTTTTGGAAAATAAGTGGAAACTGTGGCAGCTACAGTATCTTAGGATAACAGACAATTAATAGTTTTCCACATGAAGGCTTGGAATTGGGAATATAAAATAGAAAATATTAATTAAGAATATAATACATCAAATATTATATTTTACATTTTGATGATACTTATACATACCTGAATCAACCCTGTGTTGAAAATATCTAATGCTCTGATACCATGTTGGAATTTATCAGGATCTAATACTATCTTGGAATTGTTGGGTTTGTGTAATATTCTTTCCACGACTAATCATGCGTGGGGGTGATAACACCCCCTGTACATTGTGCTAGGTGCAACATAAGGGGGTCACAAGGGGGGCGATAACCCCCCTTGTCAGGGTCCGGGGTAGCGCCCCGAAATTTATTTATTTTTGGTCCTTATTTTTCGATGGGTGGACCCACCAATGGTTTTGTGCATGGATTTGCACATGGTTTTGCGGCATGATGGTTTTTGGCTCCTGGTATTTTGTAGATCTGGTCAAGGGAACTACGGTTATGTTCTAATCTAGGGTTAATGGATTGGGGTTTATGTATGCTTTGGCATGTATATATGTGTTGTAACACTAAAAGGAATAGAATGAAAAATCAAGTTGGTCGTCCCGATTTGGGATCCAGGGGAAAATCTTTGTGTCTCTATGTTTTATGTTTTATGCTCTCGTTATTGTTTATTTTATGTTTTTAAGATTCGTTTGCAGATAATTTCTGTACAGGGTTAAAACCTACATTTGGTATCAAAGCAGTTTCAGCTTCAAGGGGACGCCTTTGCTGCTGAGGGGTTTTTTTGCTCGGGCCTAAGGTAGACCCTATTCAGTGGGAGATCTACCGGATCAATTCTTGCAGTGAAAGAATATGGTGAGCGGCGGGAAGATAGAGATCGATAAATTTAATGGTCAGAGTTTTGAGTTGTGGAAGCTCAAGATGGAGGATCTGCTGGTGGATAAAGATCAGTGGATCGTGGTAGATCCGGGTACTAAACCAACGGAAAAGTCAGATGAAGACTGAAAGAAGATGGATCAGAAGGCAAAGAGCACAATACGGTTGTGTGTCTCAGATTCAATATTTTTGAATGTATCTGGGGAAGCTATGACGAAGACCTTGTGGGACAAGCTAGGTAATTTGTACAAATCTAAGTCTTTCGTGAATAAATTGTTCCTACAGAAAAAGCTGTATAACCTGAGGATGAAGGATGGAGACTCAATGACAGAGCATCTGAATGCCTTCAATACTGTGGTAAGTCAGTTGTCATCTGTTGATATTGAAATCTTAGATGAAGATAAGTGCATCAGTTTGTTGTGTTCTCTACCAAATTCGTGGGACAATCTGGTTATTGCAATAGGTAGCAATACAACTACCTTGAATTTTGAATACATTGTCTTAGCCTTGCTATCAGAGGAAATGAGATGGAGAAATATGGAGGGTCAGAATGGAGATGCCTTATCTATACGAGGAAGGTCCCAGAACAGAAACAAGAATAAGGTTTCGAGTGGGAGATCTAAATCTAGAGGGAGATCTAAATCTCTTGGAAAGTTTGTAAAGGTGTGCTGGAAATGCGGAAAGGAAGGGCACTCCAAAAAAGACTGTAGATATAAAGATCCTGAGAAAGGAAAGGGACCTGATGATGCTCCTTCTGCAGAGGCAAAAGCCACCTCGGATGAAGGTGGGGGTTTGTATTTGGCTTCGTCTTCAAATACACATGTAGATCGTGAGTCATGGTTGATTGACTCGGGTGCATCCTTTCACTTCACTCCCCATGGGGAGTGGTTCTGCAAGTATGAGAAATATGATGGTGGTGATGTCTTCTAAGGGGGATGATAGGAAGCCCATAATCGTTGGACATGGAAAATTCAAGTTGAAGCTGCAAGGTGGAAGGATTAGAACACTTCCTGGTGTTCTGCACATTCCTTCATTGGCTAGAAATCTGATTTCTCTAAGAAGGATGGATGATGCAGGTGTAAAAACAGTGTTCAAGAAAGATGCATGTAAGATGGTTCGGGGAGCACTGGTATTAATGTGGGGAGTTCGGATTGGAACTTTGTACAAGCTTCAGGGTAGTACTATTATTGTTGGGTGAAAAAGTTTTCTGGTTCCCAAAAGTGGAGCAGAAAGCCTAGCGGTCTTTGGAGAAAAGACCATGCTATGGCATCAAAGGCTTGGACATATTGGAGAGAAGGGCCTTCAGATACTGCATGGAAATGGTATGGTAGAAGGTATGTATAATATCTCTCTATATTTCAATTTCTATGAACATTGTGTATATGGGAAGTAGAATTGGGTGAGTTTTCCTTCTGGTGCTAAGAGGGCGAACAAGATATTAGAGCTTGTGCACAGTGATGTGTTTGGACCTGTGTCACTTCCATCACTGGGTAAGTATGTGTACTATGTTTCATTCATAGATTACTTCTCAAGGAATACATGGATATATTTATTGAGGAAAAAATCTGAAGTCTTTCACAGATTTAAATAATTTAAGGCTCTGGTGGAAAACCAGACAAAGAAGAAGATAAAGGTGTTGAGGACAGATAATGGTGGGGAGTTCTGCAAGAGGAATTTTAAGAGTTCTGAAAGAAGTGTGGAATAGCATGGCAGAAGACTACTCCATACACCCCTTAGCAAAATGGAGCTGGAGAAATAATGAACATAATGCTGATGGAAAAGGCAATAAGCATGCTCAGTGGTACCGAGTTAGGACAAGAATTCCGGGCAGAGGCAGTGAAAATTGCATGTTACTTGGTTAACAGATCACCTTCATGAGCATTGGAGGATAAGACTCCACATGAGGTATGGAATGGTAAGAAACCTTCTCGTTCACATCTGAGGGTTTTGGGATGTGATGCATATGTACATGTTCCAAAGGAGAAAATGACCAAGTTGGATAATAAATCTGAAAGGTGCATCTTTATTGGGTTTAAGGATGGTTTAAAGGGTTAAAATATTTGGAACCAGGAAACAAGGAAGGTTGTGTACAACTGAGATGTGGTTTTTCGAGAGGTGAAAGATATTTTTAAACATGAAGTCCTACCAAAGGAACCTGAGAAGGTAGAGTTTGAGCTAAAGGAGGATGAATCAGACTCTACAATAGAAGAAGACTCGGAAGAGGAAGAGCCACAAACTCCAGCTATGAGAAGATCAATTCGGGAAAGACGACAACCATAAACGTATAGTCCATCTTATTTCTATTCAAATTTTTCTTTAACTATAACTGATGATGATCCTAGAACCATCAGGGAGGCAGTAGATTCAGAGGATGGAAAACTTTGGAAGGAGGCCATGGTTGATGAAATGGCATCCTTGCATAAAAATAAGGCATGGGGTCTGGTGGAGTTGTCGGCTGGAAGGAAGCCCATCGGGAGAAAATGGGTGTTTAAGAAGAAGATGAATGTAGAAGGCAAGGTGGAGAAATACAAAGCTCTATTGGTAGCAAAAGGTTATTCCCAGGTGCTGGGAATTGATTTCGGTGATATTTTTTCTCTTGTTGCCAAAGTTAATTCTATTAGATTACTTTTATTTGTTGTTGTTGCATTTGATTTTGAGGTAGAACAGGTGGATGTGAAGACAACATTTCTTTATGGGGATCTGGAAGAAGAGACCTACATGAAACAACCTGAACGCTTTATGGTGAAGGGGAAGAAAGAGCTAGTATGTAGGTTAAAGAAGTCTTTGTATGGGTTAAAACAGTCACCAAGAATGTGGTATCAGAAATTTGATACCTATATACGGGGACTTGGCTTCACAAGAAGCAAGGAGGATCACTGTGTTTATTTTAAATTAGTTGGTGACCGTGTTATTTATTTGGTCTTGTATGTGGATGATATGTTGTTGATTGGAAATGATAAATAAATTATCCAAGATTTGAAGAGCCAGTTGTTCTCCAAATTCGACATGAAGGATCTTGGTGCTGCAAACTATATTTTTGGCATGGAAATTATGAGAGATCAGGCAAAGAGGAAGCTCTCGTTAAACTAGAGGAATTATCTCGAGACTATATTGCAAAGGTTCAATATACAGGATAGTAAATCGGTGAATGTTCTGATTCCTGTAGGTACAAAGCTTTCTACTGAACAATGTCCCAAGACACAAGAAGAAGAGGAGGATATGTCCCGTGTTCCATAGGCAAGTGAAATGGGTAGCATGATGTATGCAATGGTCTATACTAGACCATACATTACACATGCAGTGGGAGCATTGAGCAGGTTATGTCAAACCCAGGGAAGGAGCAATGGACAATAGTGAAGTGGCTTTTCAGATATTTGCGTGGAACTAGTGATTATGGCTTATGCTACTAGGGAAGACCAGGATTGGAAAGAGTGTTGGACATTCGGGGTTTTGTTGATGCTGAATGGGCTGGAGATCTAGACCAAAGAAGATCTACAAGTGGGTATGTGTTTAGCCTATTTGGAGGTGCAGTCAGTTGAATGAGTAAAATACAGTCTATAGTGGCTCTTTCAACTACAAAGGTAGAATACATGGCAGCCACTCATGCAAGCAAGGAAGCAGTTTTGTTGCAGAGATTTTTTTCAAGTATGGGGTTGGTGCAGCAAGCTATAAGGGTAGACTGTGATAGCCAAAGTGCAATTTTCTTGGCTAAGAACCCTGGTTATCATTCAAAGACAAAGGACATTGATGTTCAATATCACTTTGTGAGATATATGGTTGAAGCTAAAAGGGTGTTGCTGGTAAAGGTGAACACTTTTAAGAATGTTGCAGATGCATTGACAAAGTCTGTGAGCACTTAGAAGTTCTCTTGGTGTAGAGAAACACTGGGTGTTGCCAAGTTGGACTAATGACTCAGCTCTCCTGTGGCCCCCTGTGGAAAGAAAACAACAAGTGGGAGAATGTTGGGTTTGTGTTATATTATTTCCACAATTAATCACGCGCAGGGGGGTTATATCGCCCCCCCTATATGTTGCGCTGGGGACAATGTCAGGAGGGTCACAGGGGGGGCGGTAGCACCCCCTGTCAGGGTCTGGGGCAGTGCCCCAGAAATGTTTTTTTTGGTCCTTATTTTCGGTGGGCGGACCCGCCCATGGTTTTGTGCATGGGTTTGCACATGGTTTTGGGGCATGATGGTTTGCGGCCCTTGGTATTTTGTAGATCTAGTTAAGGGAACTACGGTTATGTTCTAATCCAGGGTTAATGGATTGGGGTTTATGTATGCTTCGACATGTATATATATGTGTTGTAACACTAAAAGGAATAGAATGAAAAATCAAGTTGCTCGTCCCGATTTGGGATCTAGGGGAAAATATCTATGTTTATGTGTTTTATGTTTTATGCTCTCACTATTGTTTATTTTTTATTTTTAAGATTCGTTTGCAGATAATTTCTGTATAGGGTTAAAACCTACAGGAATTTCTGGTTATTCCGAAACAATATAGAGGAAACAAAAATTCCTCTTCTAACACAGATATAATAATAAAATCAATGTGGACAGAGAGTTGGAGTAAAACTATATTTCTTTAAAATAATCAAAACTATTATAAAATACAATCTTTCATCAGAACTAAAGTTCTGGATTTAATAAAAATACTCCTCATTGTATTTTTCATTTGTTGCCTTCACATAGTCTTCTGTTGTGGTAACACACAGTTTCCTTTATGGCAACACCCAGTTGCATTTGTTGCTACACACACAATGCCATATGTTGCTACAAACACAACGTTCCTTTGCGACAACACACACAACTTTAGTTGTGGAAACACGCAGTTTCAATTGCAGCAACACACGGAGTTACTTGCGGCAACACACAGAATTTGTTTTGCTACTACAAAACACAGCACTTCAAGCTTTCTCTTTTTTCTTCTCTCTCTGTCTTCACTACTTAACACACAGTCTCTACATACACACACACACACACATCACCTACTCCTGTCTATTACATATATTATAAAACTCTATGACCTAAAACTTGAAAATTCAAAATTCAAACTTTGTCCTTTTGCACTCCTTTTTAAATTCAGTTAGGGGAATGATGTTAAGGTGGGATGTAACATGGTGCAGACCACAATTTGATGGATCGGGAGATGGCTATGGCTAGGTTGCTAATGCAAGGATTCAAACCCAAAATCTAATGCACAATTGAGTGCAAACCAAAAAAAGAAATCTTCGTTGCTCCCGTAAAATCAAAATTAAAGTGTGTTGTCTTGCTGCTCAGGTTTTGCTGTTGGAATTAATTTCCAACACTCCCCCTTAATTACAACTGCTGATATCTTGCATTCCCAGACATTTTCTGAGAAAATTAAAAAAAAAATTCCCCAATGGTTTTGTCAAAATGTCAGCAAATTTCTCTTATGTTCTGCAATTCTTTAGAATAATTTCTCCATTGCTTACTAATTCTCTGATATAGTGATACTTTGCGTCAATGTGATTTGTCCTCTTATGAAACACTGAATTCTTGGATAAAGATATAGTTGAGCTATTATCACAATAAATTGTTGTGCCTTTTACCTGCTCATGACACAAACTTCTCAACATTCTTCTCATCTATACTGCTTGACATGTTGCTGTTGTAACTACCACATACTCTGCCTCTGCTATTGATAAAGCCACAATTGGTTGTTTCTTATAAGCCCATGAAATGGATCCTGGTACTAAGTGAAAAAAATATCCAGAGGTGCTTTTCCTGTCATCTATACTTCCAACCCAATCACTGTCAGTATATCCAATAAATTCAATTTTTCTGAAGTGGTGTATAAAATTCCATACCTCTTTGTTCATTTCACATACCTTAGAATTATTTGTGTTGCTTGCCAATGTGTCTTCTTTGGCCTTTCCATGAATCTAAAAATTAAACTCACAACATGCATGATATCAGGCCTAGTTGCAGTCAAATACATGAGGCTGCCAACTATCCTCTTATACAAACTTGGATCAAAATCTTTGATGTTGCCTTATTTTCTCAACTTCAATCCTATCACTGTAGGAGTAATTGCTGTCTTGCAATCCTACATGTTAAATATTTCCAAAAATTCTTTAACATACTTTTCTTGAGAAATAAAAATTTTATTTTCATTTTTCTCTACTTCTATTCCTATGAAGTATCTCAACAATCCCATATCAGTTATCTCAAATTCTTCTTTCATGACTATTTTAAAATTTTCAATAAGGTAAGCATCATTACCTGTAAAGATTACATCATCAACATACAAAACAACAATGAGAATCTTACCATCCTTTTCTTTGATGTATAATGTGGGTTCTCCTTCACATTTTTCAAACCCATTTTCCAGTAGATAGTCATCTATCCTACTGTACCATACTCTTGGTGCTTGTTTCAGCCCATATAGAGCTTTCTTCAATTTGCATACTTTGTGCTCTTGGCCTTGTTTCTCATATCCCAAAGGTTGTTCAACATATACCTCTTCCATCAATACGCCATTTATGAATGTTGATTTCACATCCATTTGGTAAAATTTCCATTTATGTTGTGCTGCTATGGACAACACTACTCTTACTTTTTCCATTCTTGCAACCGGTGCAAAATTTTCCTCATAGTCTCTTCCTTATTGTTGCTTGTGGCCTTTGACAACAAGTATGGCTTTGTGCCTTTCAATCTTACCTTTAGAATTTCTTTTGGTCTTATAAACCCATTTCACTCCAATTACTTCTTTTCCTTTTGGGAGATCAACTAATTCCCATGTCTTATTTTTCTCTATGGCATTTATCTCTTCATCCATAGCATCTATCTATTTCTTATCTTTTACAACTTCTTCAAAATGGATATGGTCCTCTACATGAAAATATAAAGAAAACAAAGAGTTCATACATTCTTCTTGCTCATAAATTTCATTCATAATTCTAAATCTGGTTCCTCTTTCACTTGCTGAACATGTGCTTGCAGAAGCACTCAAATATGCTCCTTGTGATATGCTTGGAGAAGCACTGTCATCACTTCTCAAGGATGTTCTCATACCTTCTTATGGTGTCCCTTGATATCCTTGTGTTGGTGGAGGTGGTGCTGCTAATGATGGATGTATTTCAGCCATTTCTTTCTCATCATCATCATGAGACAAACAACTTTTTACATTCACTATTTTCTCAATGCTTCCATCCCAAGCTTCTTCCTTAATGAACTGTACATATCTGCTTATCATAAATTTTTTGGTAGATGGGTTATACAATCTGTATGCCTTGGATTCTTCACTGTAACCAACAAATATGCACTTCTCCCCCTTACTGTCCAACTTCTTCCTTAGATGACCTGGAATGTGTGCATAAGTCACAACCAAAAACTCTTATGTGGGTGACAAACTGTTTTATGCCACTCCATGCTTCTTCTGGAACTCTGCTCATTACACTCTTTGTTGGGTATCTATTCAAAACATATGTTGCAAAATGTACAGCTTCAGCCCAATATTCATTTGGAAAATGTTTTTCCTTCAGCGTGCTTCTTACTATGTCCATGATGGTTTTGTTTTTCATTTCAGCAACTCCATTTTGCTGAGGTGTATACCTTTCTATAAATTGCTTGTGAATCCCATTTTCTCTGAAAAAACGCATAAATTATTTGGAGATATATTATCCTTCTCTGTCAGTTTTGAGAACTTTAATATGCTGCCCACTTTGATTCTCAACAAGAGCTTTAAAGTGGCAAAAATTCTCAAACACTTCACTCTCTGTTTCAAGAAATATACCCATATTTTTCTTATGTAATCATCAATAAAGGTCAGCATATATTGGATGTATACTAATGATGGTGTTTGCATTGGTTCACACAAATATGAATGGACTATTTCTAAGGGTGCTTTTGCCCTTATGCTCTTTCCTGATGGAAAAAATTCTCTATGTTGTTTGCATAAGATGCATCAGGAAAGAGCATAAGGGAAAAAACACCCTTTACCATTCCTTTTATGTGCAGCAAATTCAGACCTCCAAAGTTGAGATGTCCAAATCTCAAATGGCATAACCAATTTTCATCTTTTGCTTCTCTTTGGAATGTCTCTTGCATCATTGCTGCCATTGCAACTCCTTTCTTCAAATCCGCTCTCATCTTGAAAGGAAACATTTTGTTGCTTGTCATCTTCACTTGTGTAATGCATTGCTTTCTTGGTGGTTTATCCATGATGGTGCATACATCATCTTCAAAGAATACATTGTAGCCTTTTTGAATGAGTTTTCCAATGTTGAACAGGTTACACTTCATACCAGGCACATAGTAAACATCTAATATGGATCTCCTTTCTCCTTTCTTTTTCAAGACACTTACACTGCCTTTTCCCATGACAAAGACCTTACTGTCTGTCCCCAAAGTTACTTGAGACTTTACATTTTCATCAATCATGGAAAACATAGAAATGTTTCCAGTCATATGGTTGCTACATACTGAATCTAGAAACCATATATCTTCATTCTTTTCTTCAACCATATTACTGCCAAAAATAAATTCTCTTGGTTGATATTTTCTTTTGTAAAATTAGCACTGGGTCTACAACCCATGTCACTCTGTTTCTTCCTACATTCATTGGCATAATGCCCATACTTCTTACAATAATTACATTGGACTTGGGATTTATCATACCTTTGTTCATGTGCTTGATTTTGTCCACCTTGTTGGTTGTTGCCTTGGCTTTGATTATGATGTTGATTGCTGCCCCTTCCACTAGTATTTGTAGGGTTGTTTCTTCTTTTGTTTTGGCCTCTCCCTCTTCCTTTTCCTTTGTAGTTTCCTCTGCCTTGACCTCTTCCTCTTCCAAAGGAAATTTGGGTCTTGAAGGCATGATCCAAAGATGAGTTTTCTATTCTGCCCAACCTTTGTTCATGTGTCATCAATGATGCATGAAGCTCATCAACAGTGAACTTTGAGAGATCCTTTGACTCTTCAATGATTGTTACTATCACATCAAATCTGGAGGGTAAGCTCCTCAATACTTTATCCACTATTCCTTTTTCTTCTACTGTCTCCCCAGGAGATCTCATTTGGGTAACCAACCTAATCAATAATGTGAAGAATGAGTCTATAGTGTCAGACTCTTTCATGCAAATAACTTCAAAATCTCTTCTCATTAATTGAAGCTTTGCTGTCTTTACCTTCTCCATTCCTTGATAGGATGTTTGGAGGGTATTCCATGCATCCTTGGACCTTTTTGCTACTGAAATTCTTGGAAATATGCTTTCATGCACTGCCTGATAGAGATAGAAGAGGGATTTTGGGTCCTTCTTCCTATTACTCTTCTTCAAATCCTTCTCTACATGTGTTAAGGCATTAAATGCTTGTTCATCTACTGGTTTTTCTAAACCATCTTCAACTAGCTCCCATAAACCTTGAGAGGTAAACAAGGCTCTGATTGTGATTTCCCAATAGTCTTAGTTCTTCCCATTGAAATGTGGGAGTTGAGTATTTCCCATACTCAAGATTGTGCTGGCTCCTGTCATAGCTAGCTTACCAAACTATGTTAAAACTTGACTGTGTTTTTAAACAAACTTTCTCACTGTCTTGCTGAAACCTTCACTCTGCTAGATAACTACTTCAACAATCTTCTTCTTCCTTAAGCTTCTTTAGTAAATGTAAAGATCCTGGACTAGCTCTAATACCATGTTGAAAATATCTAATGCTCCGATACCATGTTGGAATTTTTCAGGATCTCATACTATGTTGGAATTTCTGATTATTTTGGAACAACAGAGAGGAAACAATAATTCCTCTTCTAACACAGATATAATAATAAAATCAATGTGGACAAAGAGCCGGAGTAAAAATATATTTCATTAAAACAAGAAAAACTGTTACAAAATACAATCTTTCATCAGAACTACAGCTCTGGATTTAGTCAAAATACTCCTCACTGTGTTTTTCATTTGCTTCCTTCACACAACCTTCTCTTGCTTCTACACACAGTTTCCTTTGTGGCAACATCTAGTTCCAGTTGCTACTACACACACAGCATCAGATTTTGCTACACACACAACGTTCCTTTACTGCAACACACACATCGTCAGTTGTGGCAACACACAGTTTCAGTTGCAGTAACACACAGAGTCAGTTGCGGCAACATAGAATTTTCTTTGCTGCTAAAAAACACAGCGCTTCATGCTTTCTCTATTTTCTACTCTCTCTCTCTTCACTACTTAATACACAGTCTCTACATACACACACAACAGCTACTTCTGTCTATTACATATATTATAAAACTCTATGACCTAAAACTTTAAAATTCAAAATTCAAACTTTGTCCTTTTGCGTTCCTTTTTAAATACAGTTAGGTGACTGATGTTAAGGCGTGAGGTAAATTTGATGGATCTAGAGATGGCTATGGCTAGGTTGCTGATGTAGGGATTCAAACCCAAAATTTAATGCATGATTGAATGCAAACAAAAACAATAAATTTCTATTGCTCCCGTCAAATCAAAATTAAAGCTTGTTGTCCTGTTGCTCATGTTTTGCAGTTGGAATTAATTTCCAACACCCTGGAATTACCAGAGCATTAGGAAGATCATAAAAAAGTCATCAAATCCTTAGGTATATGTACGTTAGAGGCGGTAAAAGCAAATTGGCATGTAAAATTCATTGGAATTGGACCATTAAGTGTTGGGCTAGGGACATAAGATACAATTGTGGAATTTAAGACCGAAGGTAATATGACTGCACTTGGAGGGTGACAAACGGGTTAGAAAATGAAGTCGTTAAGGCAATGAAACAAAAGAAAAATGAATAAACTTTTCCTATGAAGATAACACATCAGAACTGTTAGAGTTAATCAAACTTGAATGAAACCTGAGAGAGTTAAGAGGAAATGGTTGTCAAATTTATAATCAACGAAGAAATTAAAATCATTTTCTAGATTGTAGTAAACTCTTATATGATGTATACATGTTTTAAACAGAGACCAATGATGCATATGTCCAAAAACCAGAACACCGCAAATAAATAAAATTCATGACACGGGTTATTATAAGAACAATAGTGAATCTAGAGAACCACTAATTAGTAAGCATGATGATATATATATACCAACTACTGTTCATACATAGTGCGCCATTGAAGGGAAATTTATTGAAAGAAAATACACTCTCGTGATTGACATACGATATTCAATCCTTTCCTATTGAGTACGTTAGAGTACGTTAAATCTATGAGAAAGTTTAATACTGTTCATACATAGTGCGCCCTTTAAGAGAAATTTATTGAAAGAAAATACACTCCTGTGATTGACATACGACATTCGATCCTTTCCTATTGAGTACGTTAGAGTACGTTAAATCTATGAGAAATTTTAAGAAGCCGAAGTTCTCCAAACAAGGTCTGGGAGTAAATGATACATATGAAATCATCAAAATAGTTTCAATCCTAAGCAGCATGACATCTTTGGAAATCCTGGCCGTACCAACCTGTACCCATTCCAACGATGTGTGAGGACCAAATCTGGGTTTATTTGTGGGTGAAGCACACCTAGAGGAGTGAGCATACAATTCGACATGCCTAAGAAATATTGGGGAAGAAAAATTAAAAGTTTTAAATCCAAAACCATTAGATTGCAAAGGTTTTAAATCAAAAGAGGAAGTTTTGATATTACCTAAGGCAGATGATAAATTGTAGAGGGAAGAATTGAAGGTTTCAACGTATACTTGACATAAATTAAGATTTGAGTTAATTGTTTCGTAGAACGTAGAGAAAAATATAGTAATACCATAAAACATTATTTATAAGGGGTGTCCAAACTTACCAAAATGGTTTAATTACTTGTGCACCCAGTAGAGATTCATGCCGACAGTTAGGAATTATGCAAGGAGAGAACTGAAGACTACCCAATATAAGGAAACCTTACGCAAGTAATAAGGAAAAATACCATAAACAATTTCACACTAAGTAGATTATGTATTCTTTCAAAAACGATGCAAAAATCAAGAAAAATGAAAAATTCCTATTTACCAAAACTCCAAGGAACTAATATGAGGACTCATAAATTAATTGTATAATGTAGATACTAGGTAACAATAGACATGCGATTCGGCTTAGTCCTGAAAAAATAGTTCTATGTATTGTTGTAGAAGTTGAAAGAGGTTGAATGCAAACGAATTGTAACGACATGGTTTTGGCATACCATGTACCACAACCCTGAAGCTTCCGCACAATAGGAATCGATTCCCTAGCCTGGGAGATAATTGCGAAGGACAAGTAACTTAACAAAAAAATTTGGAGACCATCCCAAAATCGTGCCAAATTGAATTTGAATACTGCTCAAATAAAGGTATCATTCAAGCGCCTTGAGATAAGAGAAAAAAACAATAAAAAGGAAAAAAAAAAATGAAGACAGTGGTCAAGGCCTTACTTGGCAGATCGCCGACGAGTGAAACACCATTAACTTGGTCACCTCTCAAGGTAAGAGAGTACACTCATTTATGAAATGAAGTGTTTAGTATAATTAAGATAATGAAAATCCACTAGGGAATATGGTGATCTGGAACTAAGCATAATTGTAGCTAAAGAAATAAGAACATGCTTCTGAAAGGCCAGTGCTTGAAAGGATGAAGGGGGTTCTCAGAATCCTCTATGCCTGAATTACCTTGGTGACCTAGGGAGGTTTTCCATAAAATGAAAGATAGTCAATGTATCATGGAAGGATATCATATATCTAACTTTTCTCACATAAATATTGAGCCCTACTTCTGAGAAAATTGAATCCTTACCTTACTAAAGAATGGCACTACGTAGAAGAACCCATGGCACGAGAAAATTCAGGAAACCGGATAAAGAATGCATACCACAAGAATAATGCGATGGGAGGGGTAATAGAGGTCAATTATAGAACCATTTTTCCATAAAAAGAATAGAAAGAGATAAACCAAAGTTGAGAGTAAGAAAAAATTTCTTCTGCTACCCCTGCCATTACGATTCTTCATAGTCAGAATTCTAACATTATCTATTGAGGGTACAAGATAGATGAAGTTTGAGTAATGAATTGTAAAAACTCTAATCGTCAAGAGATCTAGGGTTAAGCGAAGCAATCACAGATGTTCGATTGCCTCACGCAATCTTAAGTGTTCATGAATCGGTGATTTAATAAGCTCTGAGCGATCCATGTGACAAGTAACAAATGGAGGATAAAATGAGCAAGGATATGATGGATATCTGGGAAATGAAGCACGTAGCCAACTGAGCAACACTTGTAAGGGAACACTGGAAATGGAGAGGAAAAAAATAAATAACCCATATCGGGATTCGAGAATAAATCAATAATTATATTAGATGGTTAGGTGGGGGTTATGACAAGTCAAAGTGTTTCATAGCACTTAACCATGTCTCCAAGACGAGTGAAAAAAGGACCATAGGTGACAAGGGTTGTAAAGAGATGTAGCAAATGACAAGTGGGATATATCCAAGAGTAAAGTCACATACAAAATTGTCAGAGTTTGTGAAAAATAGAATAAGATGATAAAAGCTATGTTCGAAACTCCATAAGGGTTGGTTTGGATCATCACCATTGAGAAACTATGAAAATAGAAATATTACCTAGTCATTTAGATACATAAGTTGACCCAAGGCTTTTTAGTCTTGATGTGGAATTTTATGAAAAAGAGGGGTAATGAAAAGGAGGATTGGTAGGAAGCTCAAGTATCTAGTGGCACACTTAAGCTACATCATAAAGTTATAATGAAAGGAATATAATACACAAACATTACCTTTTTGGTAGGGGAAAAACTTACTCGCTATATTGAGAAAATGGGGTACACCACATGAAGATGAATTTATTCCTTATGATAATTGAATGAGGTTAGTAAGTATAGGAATCTAGGTTTATTACTAAGATGAATAGGTGTGATTAGAGAATATATGTCTACAAAAAAAAATCGCCTCTGAAATGAAGAGAAATGACAAGTGGTATAAGAGCTTAGGCTCAACCCTTGGGCTTAATGGGTTTGTTAAACTAAAAATAATTTACTTGTTTTAAGGTGACAGAAAAAGGTAGCTCCAGAAGAAACCTTCTATGGTGATGATCGAAGCAAAAATATCAATTTTGAAAGAAACAAAATTCATAGTATAAAATTCGGTGTTCGGGAATTAAACTACCAAAGGGATCCTTGGAAGGAAACTTTTGGAACAATTGCTGAAATAATGGAGGGAAGAGACATAAATAGTTCTATTGAATGCATAATTACAGTAAACCATAAGTAACGGGTGATCCCGATAAGACTAATTATATGATTTATTATCAAACTAATACAGAAAATTAGTAGTAAAAAGGATGTTGAATATAAATTCGGTTACCTTAAAGGGAAAAGGAAAGCCATGATTGACTCATTTCCTTTCCATTAAAGTGGTTCTTAGTCATAATCCAAACTCCTTGTAGTTTTATTTACTTCTCTTAAAGTCCTAGAAAATATTTACTTCCCTTAAAAGTCGTGGCAATGCAGGGCATAAGAACTTTAGATGATCATAAAATAAGAGGATAAGTGTTGTTGAATCTTATTGTTGAAGAACTAGCTAGGTAACTAGTGGTTGGATCTCTGAGGCTGGCCAGAAAAAGAAGCTTTTATATCCCTACGCCAAATTATAGTAGTATAATTTTTCTTTTCTCTCTACTGGTGGAGGATGTGCTTAATCAAATGAAATGATCTACTCTTTCTAAGAATAAGAGAAATAAAGCCTTATTGCTAAAGGTTAGGACTAGGGATTGGTATGTCATTGGTTGATTAAATATTGGGAAATATAGAATGGATGGAATGAGGTCTAAATTAATCAAAAGTGGATCTACCATTCTAGAAATTATTAACACTTGCTGTCCCAAATAAGGCTGAGAGGTCAGTCTGAGACAAATTCTAAGGCCCTAAATGTTAAGGAGTGGGAAAAAAATCACTCACATATGTGGGAAGTCTTGCAAAAGTTATTATACACGTTTGGAAGAATGTGTAAACTTCAGAATAATTCCTTAATGTACATTAGAAACCAGCACATAGTTCTTACACTGGAAGCCCAATTTTATGTGTGCAAAAAATGACCGGATAATATAATAAGATTACAACTCAAAAATATTCCTTTAGGAATCAAAATATCATGAATACCAAAGATATTTTGGATGCGTTAAATATATATTAACAAAATAAAAAGTATATTCTTGCATAATATTTATTCTATAGTTGAATGCGAGATTTGACACGAAAGGGGAATGTGTATCTTAATGAGGAAAGAATGTTGAACGTGTAATTACAATAAGTTAAGCAGGAATAAAATTTGGAACAAATTGATAACTAGCCGTGAAGTGAAGGAAACGAGAACCAGCCATGAGATGAAAATAATGAGATATTCATGTAAAATGATACTAACTATTACCAAATAATTAGCAACTTAAATAGATGATACCACAAGAATGGAACCATGTAAAAAAATAGAAATCAGAAAGAAACAATATGAAAAGAAAACAACATGTATCATAAAGTGATAAATGCATAATTGTTAATGGATGAACCATAAAATATTGGCTGACTACCATTATTAATAATGATGATTAGTTCCAAAAGAGCATGGTAAAGGCCTCTTACATGTTACCTTAATCATAACCTAACAGTTACATAATAAAAATGACAAGAAAAAATTGGGTTAAGTAACTAATATAACCTAGCAACATAATTTGCAATACTATTAACCCAAAGAACTGGATAAACATAAATGGATGAAAGGATTAGGTAGAGATAAGGATGCTTAAACTAGAATAACTATGTGAAATTATGATTAAGGAAATGGGAAGAATTACGGAACTCAAAACAACCGTAAATGGGAAGAATATAACGATGCCATTGAGTGCTCTAGGAAATTATGGAAAAACAACATGGTAGTATACTTAGAGGAAATCTTGTGAGGAAAAATCTAAGGAAGGGTACAATTAACCTAGGAATCTACATGTGTAAGGTATATATACAAACATAAAAACAAGAATGTTTGGGATAACTCAAAATTAAAAAAATATCGAAGTACTTCTTAACTTTTTCAAAGTGGAGGAATAACCTATTATGAGTATTTTAACCCAACATTTCAGACATAAGTGAGTCCATCATCAGGGGTAAACGCTTATTGTTCTATATTGTCTCATACTTCCATAAGAGGGTAATGAAGAATGAATATATCGTCACAAACTGATAGCAGTAAGATAGATATATTTTTCACACTAAAGTATCAAAATTTTGGAATAAAAAAGTGATAAAGACAATCCAAAAATTATAAATTATTGGGAACACTAATTCCTATTCCTTGAGTATTCGTAAGAGGTTTTACCCATTCACTAAAGGTAACTGTGAAAAAATTATTTAAAATACACCTTTGGAATTTACGTAGTGTTATGATAATAATACTAAATTTGTTGAAAATAGGTGTAATGGTGACTAGTGCAGGAAGACTGCAGGAAGCAAATATTGGCTTGAATACAATTGGACTGGAAGAACAGACATTTATTCCTACAGCTTATGTGCAAGATAATGGAAAATGAAGATTCATAGCCAAATTGCAAGCAATATTACACCCGTGACTACTCAAAAATTGGTATCATTGCATTAAAATTCTGATATCTCTTGTTGTAAGCTTGAATTTTAGAGGATTACAATTTCTCTCTCACAAAATTGATTGAAAGTTGAAGATAAAGTCAATATGAAGTGTTATAATTGAAACATTGTATTGTTAACCAGAAAAGGCTTTGGCTTGGAATTAAGTTGTTGCTCAGAATAAGAAGAGGGGAGCTCTTCAACAGTGCAAAGGATAACATAAATTAAATAAAATTGCACATAACTAGTAATATTATAACTGCAATGTATTAACTAGTGTTTCATATATTATACTTGGAAAGGCACGACATTATATCTTGCATTTAATTATTGGAAATTGATGCAGGTTGTATTAGGATAAATCTCCTGGTGGAATTCAATGTCACTTAAGCTGCAAAAAGATTCTGCTTGAAAATCAAGTTTTCACTGAGTTAAAGAGACATGGAAGAGTATAACTCCAATAGAATAATAAGAGAACTAGATGATGGAAAAAAATAAATAAACACCGAGGATGGTATTAATAAAAGGGGGACAGTATGTAATATCAATTCAACACTGGAATATTGTTTTAAATTAAGATGGGTAGAAAAAAGAAAAAGTGATGAAAAACATTGAGATTATGTAAATTAATTAATAGAGAAAATGCAGAATGCTTGGGAAAGAGACATTTAGAAATGAGACTCTTGCCAAACAACAAAACCTCATTGGGGGAATGAGATTGGATAACACCTTCATGATAATAATTCTAGAGAAAATTCTAGATAAGCTTAATAGATAGAAGAGAAAGAACCATTAAGCTACTTAGCTACATAAAATATGCTAAGCTTAGAAAAGCTTGAAAGCACTGCAAGAGAGAATGGCAGGATTTTATAGAAAAGCCTAGGCAAGTGGGTAAAAAGTCCCACAAAAGTGGGACACCACTAATGGAAACTTTAACACGAAGGTAGTATAATAAATACTCATTGAACCAAAAATTAGAGGCAATTGATTCTGGCGACATAAATTCTAGACTCACGGTGAAATGGAGGAATCAATTATTGGTTGGGTGGAAAGCAGGTGTGAATTTTCAAGTACCCCGAGGATAGGTTTATTTAATCCATTTGTGATTTATTTCTGTCGACTGAAACAAAAGTATTTGTAAGATACGATTTTTATATTAATTGTGGTATACGGTGTATTTCTTTGTGATAAGTAAATTATATCAATATTACCGCTAATAAAAATCATATGGTATTTTATTAGTTACAATATGAAAACAAATGGCTCCATTTATTTTGGAGTTTTTAGAATAGTACGTTGGTATTGTGCCAAGATTTACATTGCACGAATAGGCAAGGCTGATGAGCACGTATTGCATGATATTGATGCGGTTTCATAACAATAAAACAGGTTATAATAAATACTTTTTTTATTATTGTTACCTGTGAATTGGTATTTGAATATGACATTTTTTTTTAATATGGGGTGATAGAACCATGACTGTTATGATGTATTATCTTATACAAATTCATAATAATCTGAGCAGATTCTATTATAACTGTTTTTGGGAAAATAAGTGGCAATGGTGGAAGCTACAATAGCTTAGGAAAACAGATAATCAATAGTTTTTCACATGAAGACTTCGAATTGGGAAGATAAAATAGCAAATATTAATTACGAATAATATATCAAATATTATACTTTACATGTCGACACTACTTATGCATAGCTAAATTAACCCTAGAATTACCAGAGAGTTAGGAAGATCGTAAAAGATTCGCCACCTTCTTAGGTATATGTATGGTTGAGGCAGTAAAATCAAAACACTAAAAATTTTGTTTGTAAAATTCGTTGGAACTGGAACTTAAGTGTTGGGTCGGGGACATAAGATACAATGGAGGAATTTAAGAGCGGAGGTAATATGATTACACCTGGAGGGTGATGAAGGGGTTAGAAAATCAAGTCATTAAGGAAATGAAACAAAAGAACAATGAATAAACTTTTCTTATGAATATAAGACATCAAAACTATAATAATTCACAAGACTTGAACGAAACCTGATAGAGTTAAGAAGAAATGATTGTCGAATTTATAATTGAAGGATAAATTAAAAGAATATGGTAGATTGTAGTAAACCCTTATACGATGAATACATGTTTGAAATGGAGACCAATGATGCATATGTCTAGAAACCAGAACACCAAAAAATGGAGACAGGTTATTATAAGAATAGTAGTAAATTTAGGTAACTGCTAATTAGTAAGCATGATATATATATATATATATATATATATATATATATATATATATATATCATTACCAACTATTGTTCATACACAGTGCACCCTTGAAGGGGAATTTATTGAAATAAAATACAGTTGCATGATTGACATACAACATTCAATCGTTTCCTATTGAGTACGTTAAATCTATAAGCATGTTTAATAAGCCGAAATTCTCCAAACAAGGTCTGAGAGTAAATTATACATATTAAATCATCAAAATATTTACAATCCTCAGCAGCATAACGTCTCTGGAAATCCCGACAGTACCAACCTGTACCCATTCCAATGATGCGTGAGGACCAAAGTTGGGTTTATTTGTAGACCAAGTACACTTTGACGAGTGAGGATATAATTCGACATACCTGAGAAAAATTGGGGAAGAAAATTTCAAATTTGTAAATCCAAAAGCATTAGATTGCAAAGGTTTTAAATTAGAAGAGGAAGTTATGATATTACCTAAAGCAAATGATGAATTGTAGAGGGAATAATTGAGGGTTTCAACCTATACTTGACAGTAATTAATATTGGAGTTAATTGGTTTGTAGAACGTAGTGCATGCTATACTAATACCATAAAGCATTATTTAGAAGGGGAGTCCAAAAACCAAAGTGGTTTAATTAACTGTGCGGTGGTTAGACATTTGTGCCGACAGTTGGGAATTATCCAAGGAGGGAATCAAACCTTGACCGATATAAGGAAACCCTGCACAAGTAATAAGGGAAAATACCATCAACACATTGCACTAAGTAGATTATGTATTCCTTTAAAAACGATGCAAAAATCAACAAAAGGAAAAAATTCATGTTTTCCAAAACTCCCAGGAACTAATATGAGGATACATAAATTAATTGTATAATATAGATACCTAGGTAACAACACACATATGATTCGGCTTAGTCCTGAAAAAGATAGGTATATGTATTGTCGTAGAAGTTGAAAGAGTTGGAATACAAACGATTTGTAATCATAATGGTTTTGCATACCAGACACCACAACCCTAAAGATGCCACACACAGGGAATGGATTCCCTAGCATGGGAGATAACCACTAAGGACAAGTAACTTAACAAAATTTTGAGAGACAATCCCAAAACCGCACCAAATTGAATTTTATTGTTGTTCAAAGAAAGGTATCAGTCAAGTGCCTTGAGATAAGAGAAAAAGGTAAGAAAAAAGAAAAAAAAATGAATAAAGTGGTCAAGGACTTACCTGGCAGAGCACCGACAAGTGCAGTGCCATTAACTTGGTCACCTCTCAAGGTAAGACAATACACTCGTTTATGAAATGAAGTGTTTAGTGTAATTGAGATAATGAAAATCCATGAGGGCATATGGTGATATGGAACTAATCATAATTTAAGCTAAAGAAATATGAACATACTGCCACAAGGCTACTGCTAGAAAGGATAAAGAGGGTTCATCAGAACCCTCTATGCTTGAATTACCTTGGTGACTTTGGGAGGTTTTGCAGAAAATGAAAGGCAGTCAGAGCATCATGAGAAGAGATCATATATCTAAATTTTTTCACATAAATATTTAGCCCTACTTCTAAGAGTAAAAAATAAATTGAATCCTTGCCTTTCTAAATAATGGCACTACATAGAAGAAGCCACAGTGCAGGAAACTTTAAGAAACCAGAGAAATAATGCACACTATAATAATAAAGTGATGGGAGGGGTAATAGAGGCAAAATACCAAACCATTTTTCCATTAAAAGAATAGAATGAGATAAACCACAGTTGAGAGTAAGACAAAATTTCTTTTTCTGCCCCTGCCATTACGACTTCTTCACAGAGACACTTCTGAAATTAGCTACGGGGGATGCGAGATAGATGAAATATGTGTAATGAATTGTAAAAGCTATAATCTTCAAGAGATAAATGGTTAAGTGGAGCAATCACAGACATTCTATTACCTCAACCTCGAGCGTTCATGAATCGGTGATTTAAGAAGCTCTGAGCATGGAGGATAAAATGAGCAAGGGTACGATGGATACATGGGAAATGAAGAACGTAGCCAACTGAAAAACACTGGTAAGGAACACTAAAAATGGAGAGGAAAAAAATAAATAACCCATATCAGGATTCGACAATAAATCAATAATTATATTAGACGATTATTAAGTGGGAGTTAGGACAAGTCGAAGCATTTCATAACACTTAACCATGTATCCAAGACGAGTGAAAAACGAACCATAGATGAGAAGGGCTGTAAAGAGATGTAGAAAATGACGAGTGGTATATGCTCAAGATTAAAGTGATCTAGGTGGCTCGAGAGACACAGGATAAAGAGGGCTTATGAAAGCTCAAAAATCAAAGTGATGAGAATGTTATCAAACTACGACCAGAGCGTAGATCTCGTCGTCCTGATCACAGCGGTATGAATAGTTTGTGAAACCAAGCGCGTATGTGAATGTTAGAGATGGTCAAAGTTTTGGGTTGACTTAGATGACTGTGCAGGTTATGGAAGGCACAACTTTGACCTTTTTCGGCCACAGTATTTCGGCTAAATTCCGAGCAAATTTGTGGCCTCCTTAAAAACACTCCTATGGTCAAAAATTGGTTATTTAAAAAATGACCTATTTTTTTTTATTGAACAAATAAATATTAAAAAAGGGACCCGCCACCCCACCACTGCATATCATAACAAAAATATTAAAATAGCTCGACTCGCCATGACCCCCACTGGACCCACGACATCACTGCGTAACATTATATAACAAATGTATTGAATATGGGCCGGTAGGCCATGACCCCCGTCGGACCCCACGGCACAGAACCCGCTGCCTTTCACCGTACCATATATGAAATGGGTAGGGTCAGGGCCACGTGGAGTAGACGTCGCTCACCACATAAACAACGACTACTATATAAACATAACCGGGTTGGGTCGGGGTCATGGCTTACGGACCCTGCCCACCAAACATGACATTAAAAAAAAATTAAAAATGCGCCTTTGAATTGATTTAGTGCATGGTTAGAACAAACACGCGAAAACAGGTGGGGTCGGTGGGGTTGGAACCCCGACCTCCACCTAAGTAACTCTGCCCATAACCAACGTGCTAGCGGCTTCCTTTGGGAATTTGGCCCACACATTTTTATTTAAACCCATCATTTCACCAAGTGTGCCCAAGCCAAGGCAGAGCGGAGGAGCATAGATCCCGAGACATTAATTTTTTATTGCAGGAAGGTGCATAATCATGAGGCAGCAGTACAGGTAGGTCGAACCATGTTGAGCCCAACTTTTATGAGGGTGAAATTTTGCCAGTGTCCAAATGGGACAAACTTTATGCCAATTTTTCATTATTCGACGCCGCAAATCTGCTGGTGTATTCAAATTTTCCATCTAAGATTTATGTTTTTCGACCACTTTTCAAAGTGGAGTGCAAGTGTCAGCATTTAGTAAGTGAGAAGTTGATTTCACACCTTTCGACACCATGATTGCGATGGTGATTTCAAATCCATCAACGGAGCAAACTATTCTTCAGTCATCTTCAGTGTGAGGAATATGATGTGTTGATTTCATGTACTTATTTGTCTCTTTGCTATGAGATGCATTGTGTTGTATAGATCCATGTTTGATGTTTGATGTGGGATCTTATTTTGTTTTTGATGTAGGATGTAATTTCTATCATGGATTGTTTTATGTTGTTCGATATCCCTTTGTTTCTATGTTGGCGGGATACTCATTGTCACCATGAATTTTTGATTGAGATCCCTTTGTTGCCATGTTCGGCGGGATACTCATAATCATCATCCATGTGGAATTGTCATGCTGATAGGAGTCATTTTTGTGAATGAGAGTTCTTGTAGCAGAACATCTTGAGCAGAGGTCCAACCACTCCCGTGTGAGAGCGTTTTCCTTGTATGACAAAAAATACCATCCATGTACATCATCATTCTTTCCACCACTTAATGCAGCGGCCTACACCATCTTGACACTAAGGCCCGGAGATGTAGTGCCTCTTGGACGAACTTCGTTATCAATATATTATGCTTCTAATGCTTGTTATCTTCCTCTTCTTTACAGAATGGAAAAGTTCATTTATATTCATTAACAGTTTGACTAAATGTAATTCTAACACATCAGTCGAAGTAAAAGGTCTTGGTTTAAAGGGTAGAAAAATTACTCGGATCAAGTGGTATCAGAGCAGTCTTCTTGATGATTTAGATTGCAGACATGAACCATTGAACGTTCACTGAGTTGAGCAATGGAGAATGTCAAAGACATGTACGAGACCATGCTCAGGGTGTCTGAGAAAGTAGACATGTTGTATGAAGCTTATGAGAAACAAGAAGCAGATAACGCTGAGTTGAAAATGCTTCTACAAGAGGAGGAGGACAAACATCGATTGCAGCTTTAGTTGCAAGCCACAACAGAGGCATTAAAATAATTGAAGTGCAATGACCAAAGTCTCCAAACAGATCTTGATGCATTAAAGAAACTTCTACAAGAAGAGGAGGAGAAACATTGATTACAGCTTCAATTGTAAGCCACAACAGAGGCATTGGAGGAATTCAAGTGTAACAATGAAAGTCTTCAAGAAGATCATGAGGCATCGAAGACACTCCTACAAGAACATGAGGAGAAGCAGAAATTGTAGCTTCATCTACAAGCAATGACATAGGCCTTGGAGGAAGTGAAGCGCAACGAAGGCTTAAAGAAGCCTTCTTCACCTATTTCAAAATCGAAAGTTGAGGTAAATAGTGTTGATTTCTCTTCAGTTTCATCTTCACATGATATCATTTCTATTGGAAGTGTGGAGATACCCATTACAGGAACCAGCATGAGGCTCCTTACCAAGATGAGGTAAATAGGAGGAGGACTTGGCATTTATGGTCAAGGCATAAATTAGCCATTGGAGGTTGTGAAGAGACTTCAATATGTAGGTTTGGGATACAATTAAGGAGGATGTTCGAAGGACATCAAAGGAAAACAAACATTGTTGAACTCACCAAGAAAGAGGATTGATGGGAACACTTCGCCATCATCCCATGGAAGTGCATGTTGTAGTGAAAGAGCTGAGGCAAGCTCTCATCACTATGATCGCACCGTAGAATACCAGGGAAGGTATAACATGTCTCACTATTCTTGAGTCCATTTTTATTATAAGAATGTTGCTAATCATAGTCGTAAATCACGGCATCAAAAAACTTGTCATTTTTATGGTTTACATAACCATGTTATTTCTAAGTGTTGGAAAATGATGGCAACACAAAGGAGGATGATTCATAAGAAGCCTTGTCCACAACAGAAAAAAGAAACTAGTTAAGTAGGTTTGGAGGAAAAATACCTTTCGCACCCATTGCAACCAAATTGGCTATCAAAGAGCCACGTGTTCGAGGCTCCATCCATAACAGCACCTTAAGGACAAAGCATCAGTGCATGAACCAATTGAAACTATGGTTCAATAAGAAAATGTGTCGCAGGGAGATAATCCATTCACTTTGATAAGTGAGAGATGGTTTTTCTAGATGTGGTAGTGTGTCCAGTGGCTGTGTTTGTAAATCATGTGTTGCATTTTTAACTGTAAAAGTGATCATGTGTTTTTCCATCACTTGTTAAAAAACAATGATATTTTGGCCTTGTTTATGAATCATGTGATGCATTTCTTTTATGTAAAAGTGATGATGTGTTTCCCATCACTTCGAAATGCGACAATGGTGTTTTTTGTCTAGTGATGATAGTTAGGGTGTGATTTCCATTTGATGTAAACTTGACCATCGAGTATGTGTTATAAAATCCTGGTAAGTATAGAAATGTTTTGGTCATAGTTGGTCAATTTCAGCATGTAATTTGCAGGGGATTGTACTACATGTTTGCAAGGGATGCAAGTGTGAGCTCATCGCTTAAGGCTCCAAAGAACAAAGGTGAAGGAGATGGAAGAGTGACCTTTTTCAGGACACTTGTGGTGTAGACATTGTACATAGCAGTTGCAAATTATTATTGATTCTTTTGGAGGACAAAAATCTCCTCAGTGGGGAGGAATGATCTGGGTGGCTCTAGAAACATGCATAGGACAAAGAGGGCTTATGGAAGCTAAAAAATAAAAGTGGCCAGAATGTTGTGGAACTAGGATCAAAGCGTGGATCTCGTCGTCCTAATCACATGGTGCGAATGGTTCGTAAAACTGAGCCCGTATGCGAAAGTTAGAGCTGGTCAAAGTTTGGGTTTGACTTGGATAACTTGGCAGGTTCAAGAAGGTGCAATTTTGACCTTTTCCAGCCACAAGATTCCAGTCAGCTTTGGCTAAATTCTGGGAAAATTTGTGGCCTCCTTAAAAACACTCCTATGGTAAAAAAATCAGTTATTTAAAAAATGACCTATTTGTTTTTATTAAACAAAAAAATATTAAAAAACGGGGGGTGGCGGGCCCAACCCTGCTACCCCACCACCGCATATCATAAAAAAAGGATTAAAATAGTCTGACGGGCCATGACCCCCACTAGGCCCACGGCACCACCGCGTAACATTATATAACAAATGTATTGAATATGGGCGACAGGCCATGACCCCCGCCAGACCCCACGGCACAGAACCCGTGGCTTTGACCGCACCATATATGAAATGGGTAGTGTCGGGGCCACATGGAGCGGACCCCACCCACCACAGAAACAATGAATAATATATAAACATAACTTTTGCAAAAGGGTTGGGTCGAGGCCATGGTTTGCGAACCCTACCCACTTAACATGAAATTAAAACAAAATTTAAAAACGCGCCTTTGAATTGATTTAGTGCATGGTTAAAAAAAACATGCGGAAATAGGTGGCATCGGTGGGGTTGGAACCCCGACCTTCGCCTAAGTAACTCCGCCCATAACCAACGTTCCAATGGCTTCCTTTGGGAATTCCACCCACACATTCTTATTTAAACCCATCATTTCACCAAGTGCGCCCAAGCCAAGGCAGAGCGGAGGAGCACAGATCCTGAGATAGTAATTTTTATTGCATGTAGGTGCAGAACTATGAGCCAATAGTAGAAGCAGGCGGAACCATGATTAAGCCCAACTTTCAAGAGGGTGAAATTGTGCCAGTGTCCAAATGGAAAAAACTTTATGTCTATTTTGCACTATTCGATGCCACGAATCTGACGGTGTATTTATATTTTCCATTTGAAATTTATGTTTTTTGGCCACTTTTCAAAGTGGAGTGCAAGAGTCAGCATTCAGTGAGTGAGCAGTCGATTTTACACCTTTCAATTCCATGATTGTGATGGTGATTTCAGATCCAACAACAGAGAAACCTATTATTCAGTTATCTTTAGTGTGAGGTATATGATGTGTTGATTTCATGTACTTCTTTATCTCTTTGCTATGAGATGCATTATGTTGTATAGATCCCTATCTGATGTTTGATGTGGGATCTTGTTTTGTTCTTGATGTGAGATGTAATTTCTATCATGGATTGTTTTATGTTGTTTGAGATCCCTTTGTTGCCATGTTGGCGGGATACTCATTTTCACCATGAATGTTTTATTGATATCCCTTTTTTGTCATGTTTGGTGGGATACTCATAATCATCATCCATGTGGAATTGTCATGCTGATAGGAGTCATTTTTGTGAATGAGAGTTCCTATAGCGGAACATCTTGAGCAGAGGTCTAGCCACTACTACTTGAGGGAAGTTTCCTTGTATGAAAGAGAAAATATCATCCATGTCCATCATCACTCTTTCCAACACTTAATGTAGTGGCCTACACCATATTGACACCAAGGCCTGGAGACATAGTCCCTCCTGGAAAAACTCTGTTATCAATCTCTTATGTTGCTAATTCTTGTTATGTTCCTCTTCTTTACAAGATGCAGATGTTAATTTATGTTCATTAACGCTTTGACTAAATGCAATTCTAACACACCAGCTGAAATAAAAGGTCTTGGTTTAAAGGGTAGCAAAATTTACACTAATCATAAAGTCACATACACAATTGTTAGATGCTGTGAAAAATAGAATAATATGATTATACCTATGTTCAAAAGTCCATAAGGGTTGGTTGGGATCATCACCATTGAAAAACTATGAGAATAATAATATTACCAAATTGTTTAGATATGTAAGTTGATCCAAGGCATTCCCTTTTTCAAGAGGTATTTTGAATGAAAAATAGGGGTAATGAAAAGGAGGATTGGTAGGAAGCTCAAGTATCTAGTTGCACACTTAAGCTACTTCATAAATTATAATGAAAGGAATATTTTACAAAAACATTACCTTTTTGGTAGGGGGAAAAACTCATTCGCTATATTAATTGAATAAGGAGAAAATGGGGTACACCTTATGAAGAGGAACTTATTCCTTATTATAATTGAATGGGGTTAGTAATTATAAGAATCTATTTTTATTACTAGGATGAATAGGTGTGGTTAGAGAATATATGTCTATGAAAAAAGGAAAAAAAATTACCTCTGAAATTGAGAGACATGACAAGTGGTATCAGAGCTTAGGCTCAACCCTTGGGCCTAATGGGCTCATTAAACTAAAATTTTATCAGTTTTTATAAGGGGGGAGGAAAAGGTAGCTCCAGAAGAAATCTTCTATGGTCATGATCAAAGAAAAAAGAACAATTCTGATAGAAAGAACATTCATGGTATTAAATTCAGTGATGGGGAATTAAACTACCAAAGGTATCCTTGGAAGGGAACTGTTGGAACAATTGCTGAAATAGTGGAGGGAAGATACATAAAAAATTCTATTGAATGCATAATTTCAAAAAAATGCAAGTAATGGGTGATCTGGATAAGACTAATTATATTATTGATTATAAAGTGACTACAAAAAATTAGTAGTAAAAAGGATGTTCAAGATAAATTCAGTTATCTTAAAGGGAAATGGAAGGCCATGATTGGCTCATTGCCTTACCATTAAAGTGGGTCTTATTCATAATCCAAAATCCTTACATTTATATTTACTTCTCTTAAAATTCCTAGAAATATGGGGCATAAGAACTTCTGTTGATCATAAAGTAGGAGGATATTTTTTGTTGAATCTTACTTTTGAAGAACTGGCCACATAACTAGTGCTTGGATATCAATGTTGGCGAAAAAGGAAGCTTGTCTGTCCCTATGCCAAATGATAGCAGTATAATTTTTTTTCTTTCTACTGGTGTAGGATGTGCTCAATCAAATGAAACGATCTACTCTTTTTAAGAATAAGAGAAATAAAGCCTTATTGCTCAAGGTTAGGACTAGGGATGGGTATTTCATTAGTTGATTAAATACGAGGAATTATAGAATGGATGGAATGAGGCCTAAATTAATGAAAAGTGGATCTACCATTATGGAAATTAGTAACATTTACTCTCCTGAATAAGGCTGAGAGGCCAGCCTCAGATAGAAATTCCAAAGCCCAAAATGTTAAGGATTGGAAAAAAAAGCACTCACATCTGTGGGAAGTGTTGCGGAATTTATTATACATGTTTGAAAGAATGTGTAAAGTTCAGAATAATTCCTTAAAATGCATTAGAAACTGGTGCATATTTTTTACACCGAAAGCCCAATTTTATGTATGCAAAAACAGACCTGATAATACAATTAGAGTACAACTCAAAAATACTACTTTAGGAATCAAAATATCATTAATACCAAAGATATTTTGGACCCATTAAAGATATATTAACAAAATCAAAAGTATATTCCTGAATAATACTGATTCTAGAGTTGAAAGCGAGATTTTATATGAAAGGGAATGCGTATCTTAATGAGGAAAGTATGTTGAACGCGTAATTACGATAAGTTAAATAGAAATTAAAGGTGGAATGAATTGATAACTAGTCATGAAGTGAAGGAAACGAGAACCAACCGTGAGATGAAATTAATGAGATATTCATGTAAAATGATACTAACTATTAAAAAATAATTAACAACTTAAATAGATGATGCCGCAAGAATGGAACCATGTCAAAAAAAATTGAAATTAGAAAGCACCAATATTGAAGGAGAATAAAACAGCACGTATCATAAAGTGAGAAATGCATAGTTGTTAGTGGATGAACCATAAAATATTGGTTGACTACCAATATTAATAATGATGATCAGTTCTAAAAGAGCATGGTAAAGGCCAATTGCAAGTTACCTTAATCATAACTTAATAGTTACAGAAGAAAAATGACAAGAAAAAACGGGTTAACTAAATAATATAGCCTAGTAATGGAGTTTGAAATGCTATTAACCCAATGAGCTGGATAAACATAAATGCATGAAAGGATAGTAAAAAGATAAGGATGCTTCAACCAGAATAACTATGTGAAATTATTATTAAGGAACTCAAAACAACCGTAAATGGAAAGAATATAACCATCCCATTGAGTGCTCTAGGAAAGTATGGAAAAACAAAAAGGTAGTCCACTTAGAGGAGATATTGTAAGGATAAATCTAAGGTGGGGTGCAATTAACCGATATAACAGAATCTACATGTGTGAGGTAGATCAACAAACATAACGATAAGAATGTTTGGGATAACTAAAAATTAAAAAATTATCAAAGTACTTCTTAAGTATCTATATTGATCCCATACTTCCATAAGAGGGTGACGAGGAAGGAATATATCATCACAAAATGATAGAGTAAGATAGATATATTTTTCACACCAAATTATCAAAATTTCGAATAAAAAAGTGATAAAGACAGTCCACAAATTATAAATTATTAGGAACAATAATTCCTATTCCTTGAGTATTCGTAAGAGGTTTTACCTATTCACTAAAGGTAACTGTGAATACATGATTTAAAAGACACCTTTGGCGTTTACTTAGTGTTATGATAAAAATACTAACATTGTTGAAAACGAGTGTAATGGTGACTAGTGCAGGAAGACAACAGGAAGCAAATATTGGCTTGAATACAATTGGATTGGAAGAACTTACATTTGTACCTACAAATTATGTGCAGGAGAATGGAAAATGAAGATTCATAGGCAAATTGTGAGGAATATTACATCCATGACTATTCAACCAGTGGTATCATTGCATTAAAATTCTGATATCCCTTTTTTTAAGCTTGTATTTTAGCGCATTACAATTTCTCTCTCACAAAATTGATTGAAATTTCACTACAACGAAAAGACCCTCATTCGTATGTTTTTGAGGAATCCCTTATAAAAATAGCCCAGATATCCATTTGTAGCGAAGGTCACTAGACGAGGTTTGTGGGTGGAGATTTTTGCAGATGTTTTTTTGGCAGTGTGTTTCTAATCATAGCATGCACCAGTGCGTTTTATATAAATCCAGTGATGCGTACTATCAAATGGAACATCGAGACACTATGCTCTTCATAAAAATCGACCCGGTGCATCTCAGTAATCCAGTGCACCGGTGCATACTATCAAATGGCACACCAAGACATTGTGCTCTCCGTAAAAACTAACCCGGTGCATATCGGTAATCCAATGCACCGTAAAGAAGTGTGGTGCACCATTGATAAAACCACCCAATGTGTCTCATAATCAAGCGCACCGAAAAATGGTTAACTTAAAAAAATCACTGGTCATAAAAAACTTCATTTTACTTGTTTAGTGCTTTAGAGCTCTCAATAACTGGTGTGAGTTTTTCTTCTATAAGGCGCCCTACCATTGGTGCTCCCATTTCCTTCATTTCTTCCATCCATTGCTCATTATGTGGAGTTCAAATTTTTTTAAATGGTGGGCAAATTTGATTTTTAGTCTTCCTCAGCAAATATGCCTTCTCGATGCGCAAATGTGTAGGTAATATACTTGTTTCTCAATAACTTAACCTTTTAGCAGATTAATTTCTCAAATTCACTTAAAATTTACCATTTAAAAAAAAATGATGCGATGCATTCGAGCCGTTCCACTCACACAGTTCGTGGTGCTGCCTGTAAATTTACAGTTTGCACCACGAACAATGTTAATGGAAACTGCACCGAGTTCTGGCGCGGTACCGAGAAAATGCACATCTCTTTAACACTAAAATAGTGCGGTGCATGTCGGTTTCTCGCCACACTGACCTCACAAAATTTTTTAAAATAACACACTATGTACAGTTGTACGTCGGTGCGATCGTTTACCGGAACGCACTGGGAATTATGTATGGCTATAGAATGGTGCGCTGATCAAAATAACCACCCCCAGGTGAATAGTTTGGTCAACTCACCCTGCAAAAAAATATTATGTTTGTGCGGTGCGTGAAGTTTTTTCATGCGCACTTTTAGTGGAGTGATCACTTTGCTGCTTGTGGGTAGTGTGTCTTGCTGTTTAGGCATGCTTGAATGTTATTTTTCAATAAAAGTATATATATATATATATATAACACATCAAGAATTATGTACGGATATAGGGCGATTACGTTGACCAAAAATAACCACCCCAGGCCCGAATAGTTTGAATTCCAACACACCCCGCGAACAAATAAATAAATAATATATATATATATATATATATATATATATATAGGGAGGGATTTGAGCTCTAAGTTTTTCGGTGACTCCTGCAGCCTCGCCTTTGAGGCTCGCCCCTCTATGGTGGGATCCACTTCGAATTTCACATGTAATCCTCATCGGCTCAGTTCTGTGGGTGGGGTAGTTTTCTTCGTTTAGGGCTGGGTTTAATTTTGCAATACTAAGCCTCTCTTTCCAGCTCTTTCTATCTGCAATAAAAATTACACCTTCCGTTGTCACGCTATTGCTCATCATATTCCTTCATCCTTCATACTGGCACCGTAATGTATGATGAAGACTTGGAATTTTCATATAGCCCTGAGACAGGACAGGTTCTGCTCGGGAAATATGATTTTGTGTGACGGGCCTCTCAATCTGTTAATTCCTCTGAGCAGTGCTCGCTTGACATTGCAATCTCTCCGTTCGCCACCCTCGAGCATGATGGTCTGTCCATCCCCACTCTTCCTGCCCTACATGAAACTTTTGCGAATGATGATAAACAATCTGCGCCTATTCAGTCTACGCACAAATGAAAGAACATCTGAAAAAAATTTGACACAACGAAACTGGTGGTTGGTGTCAATATTCCCTTATCTGATATTCCAAACTATCTGGAAAAGGCCTTGGTTGGACATTTTTGCGGGAGGATGGCTTCAAAAGAATCAATCCAAATATGGTTGGAAGAGAATTGGAAACCAGTTCTGGGATACATTCCAGTTTTTCATAAGCTATCTTGGGGTTGGCTGTTGTTAAAATTTGTATCAAGCAATGATAGAATTAAAATCACTAAATGGGTATGGAATTGGGGACCGACAGGTTTAATTTTACAGAACTGGGATAGAAGTTTTAATGATGAACAAACACCGCAGCACATGAAAAAAGTGTCGGTAATTCTACCTAGCCTTCCACAATTTTTTTCGCAGCAAAACATCCTTGAAGCCATCGGTAATAAGCTCGGTTCCTTTTTTGCACTTGAAGAAGACTAGGATACTAAATTTGATAGGAGTTGTGCAAAAATCCAAGTCGAGATAGATGTTCGTGATGGTTATTTTGAAAGAATTGTTCTGGAAATGCATAGAAGCACTTGGACGCAGAAATTAGACTACTGGAAGTTTCCCTTTAGATGTTGTTTGTGTCGACAGGTCAGGCACGTAGCTCAGGATTGTCCTCAGCCGGATCGCTCTCGTCCACGCTTTAGAAAAGTCTGGAAGAAAAAAGAAAATTTTATCAACAATCAGGCCAATACACATGCTCTTGATCCGATGACGTCCCCTCTAGATGATACAATGCTAGAGAAACATGTTCTGGTTACATCCTCTCATGAAGAAAATAGTGCAGAGTAATGCATTTGTTATGAGGGTGCCTCTTCCTCAGCTAAAGGTACGCCCTTTGGTGATACTGCTGCCCCCCTAAATTCTTCTTTTCATACTCCTGTTACGATTGTATGGGATGCCATGACTTGTCCCCTTGCCCTCCAAAGGCTCCCCTTTCTGAGCTCTCTCCTTCCAATGTTACATCTTCACGTTCTCCTCCCTTCAAGTCTCCTTCACGGGTCTCCCTTGTTTCAAATTTCCCATGCCCTTCCTCCAACCCCTACACTGCTAAACTGCGTTCACGCTCCCCATCTCAAATTAGCGCTGATCAGTCTATCAAATGCAATCTTGCTCTAGCGCCTGCTCCCAAGATCACTCTTGGCTGCAATTTTGCACTGTCAGAAGCTCAAATTCAAGCTTCTTTGGATATAAACGCTGGTAAACAAAATATGATACAATGGGCTCTTAGAGTAGGGAGCACCCTCAAAAAGGGCCTTATATGATTATCCTCTCTTTCAATGTGAGGGGTATTGGGGGTGCCCCTTCCCAGCTCCCCCTCAAACGGTTGTGTCAATCTGTCACACCCGATGTCATTTTCCTCTAGGAAACAAAGATGTCTGGTTTACGTGCTCAAGAAATTCTTTCAAAATGGCTTATTGATTGGTCATTTATTTCTGTGGATGCCTCGACGTTAGCAGGGGGCCAAATCACTATTGTAATCCCTTCCATTACTGTCATCTCTTCAGCATGTTCTTCATATTTTACTAGGAAATCCATTTCTAATCTAATTTCTAGAGGTTCCCTTTCCCTCTTTAATTTATATGGACCATATGATGATAAGAATTATTTCTGGGGGAATGTTTTTTCTTCAGAAGTTGGGACCTTTGACAATATGATTCTGGGTGGAAATTTAAACTTCACCCTCTCCCTAGAAGATATTTTGGGGTATTTTGCTAGGCCCGACCCTCTCACCCCTTTTTTACTTTCATGCATTGATAGACTTGGTTTGGTCGATGTTCAACCCTCTAAATTGAAGCCTACTTGGCGTAATAATATGAAAAATCAAGATGCAATAGCCAAAAGATTGGACCAATTCATAATTTCTGAAGCTCTTTTAGCTTCTCATCTTCGGGTGCAGGTGTGTGTTGAGACAGGAGGCATCTCAGACCACAGGCCTATTGTGTTGTCCCTGGAATCTCTTGAATCTAAGCCCCATTCCCCGTTAAAATTTAATCTTTCTTGGTTGTTGGAGGAGGATTATAAAGCCCTAGTCATCTCTTCCTAGACCCATTTGGTTCCCTCTTAGTCTCTTTCTTTCATGCAGATGTGGTCTGACAATATCTCAAATATTAAGAGGGTTACTAAGACGTGGGCAGGGGTATTTCATGCTAAACAAAAAACTCTTTTAAAATCCACTGAATTTTCTATTAGTGATATTTTTAAACAAAATAACTCAGGTATTTTTCCTGAACCAGAATTGGAATCCTTGAATATTTTAGAGTTAAAATGACATGAGATCTTAAAAAAGGAAGAAAATTTATGGCGCCTAAAGAGCTGAGCGACTTGGATAAAAGAAGAGGACAATAACACAACATTTTTCCATCATTTTGAATCTCATAGAAGAAATCAAAACACCATTGTGGAAATAAAATCTGAGAATGGTGTTATGGTTCGATCCTTCGAAGATAAAGCCAAGGCAGGGGTTAATCATTTCAAAAAAAAATCTCTGTTCCTGAGGGATGCCCCATCCAAAAGATTCTTCAAGTTTTAGAACTATACCCTCATTTGGTCACTGATGAAATTAATGTTTCCCTTACTAAAGAAGTGGACGAAATTGAGCTCGAACATATCCTTAAAAGTTTCCAAAGGGGAAAGAGCCTTGGCCCTAATGGTTTAATTATTGAATTTTCTCTCACTTTTTATGAGTTATTGAAGTATGATTTATTATTAGAAATAAAGGAATCACAAAGATTTGGGAAAGTACTGGGCTCATTAAACTCGACTTTCATTTCATTGATTCCAAAAAAAATCCTCGCCCAAGGATTTTGATGAGTTTCGTCCAATATCTTGCTACAATTTGATCTACAAGCTAATCTCCAAAATTATTGCTCAGCAGTTAAAACCTATCTTAATTTGCATCATTTCAGAAGAACAATTTGGTTTCTTAGACAAAAGACAAATCCATGATGCAATTTCTCAGGCTCAAGAATCCCTTCATTCTATCCATCTTAGAAAAAATCCTTCTTTCTCTTTTAAGCTAGATTTGTCAAAAGCATATGATAGGGAAAATTGGACCTTTCTCAGTCTATTGCTTATTCATATTTGCATGGCATTGGAAGTAGTAGAATGGATTATGGGATGTATTCAATCAACCTCCTTTGTTGTTTTGATTAATGGCTCTCCCTCTACTTTCTTTCGCTCTTCTAGGGGACTCAGACAGGGGTGTCCACTCTCTCCTTTTCTCTTCCTATTGATTTTTGAAGCCCTGAGTTGATTATGTAAAAATTCCATCTCATCCGGTAGTCTAAAAGGAATCCATATTGCTGGAATCGAGTCCCTCACCCACATCCTTTTCGTGGATAACATCCTCCTTTTTTGTAGTGATTCCATTGAAAATGCCAGAGCCTTGCAAGATATACGATGTCTCTTTAAAAAAGAAACGGGGATGCAGATAAACATTGATAAGCCTGTTCTTGCTCATAATAATATTCCCGATCATCTTCTTTCTCAAATAAAGCTCTCTCTCCCTTTTCCCACATTTGCTTGGGAGTCAGGTTTTAAATATTTGGGTTTAGTTTTAAAACCAAACTCTTATTGCTTCAAGGATTGGCTATGGCTGTAACAGAAGGTAGAGAATCGAATCTCTCATTGGAAAAATCTCTTTCTATCCCAGGGAGGCCATTTGGTTCTTCTCAAATCAGTTCTTCAAAGAATACTAGTGTATTGGGCCACCATTGATTCGATCCCTAAAGGAATTCTTCACAAAATCAGGAGGAAATATTTTTCCTTTCTTTGGAATGCAAGCGAAAAATTTGAAGGTATCCCTCTAATTAAATGTTCGATGCTTTCCCGGCCAAAATATTTAGGGGGCTGGGGCATAAAAGACCTTCCGACTTTCTGTCTCTCCCTTGCTGGAAAATCTTTATGGAGATTGTCTGAAAACTCAGATTCTCTTTGGAGAAGAGTCATGTGCACAAAATATTTTCTTGGCCAATCTATTATCTCTTGGTTTAGAAATCCTACGAAATCGCAAAAAAATGCTTCCATTGGATGGAAGGAAATGGTCCCGTCCTTCCCTTTCATTGGTCAGTGGACAACTTGGATTATCGGAAATGGAAAATCGGTTTGAATTGGGATAGATCTGTGGCTAGGGGTGGGAGAAAATTTCCATCTCTCAAAGGGCCTCCACTCTATCTTTAAATAAAATCAGGTCCTTACCATTGCAGACACTACTGCAACCTTGCCACAAACCTGGGGAACACTGGGATGGAAAAACGCTATTTTTTTAGGATTTCCACAAAACCTGGCAGTTGAATGGACCTCATTTATAACTCTACTCGTGAGCAATTTCATTCACCTGGAATTGGAGGTTGAGGATATGCTGGCTTGGTCAAAGAATGGTTCAAATGGCTCATACTCTACGAAGCTTCGTTACAAAGTGATGATGGAAACCTCGTATAGTGAAGAAACATTGTTCTGGTTGAATCCCCTTTGGAAATCGCCTGGCCCAAAAAAAGCCAAGTTGGTACTTTGGCTCTCTCAAAAATAGCCTCCTTTCTTGGGACAATTTACAGTGACAGGGTTGGGAGGACCCGAGTCATTGTTACCTCTGTGGATGTGCAACAGAAACAATTTCTCATATTTTTTTCTCTTTCTCTTATGCAAAATCTTCTTGGACTCATTCTTCGCCCTCAATTACTGCTCCTCAAATGTTCTCCATAGACTCCTTTGAATCAAGACTGAAGCAGTGGTGGAAGGAGCATGTGGTAAGCTCCTATTCAACCATTCCTGCATTATTCTCTTATGGCATTTGGTGGGCTCGTAACATGGCTATATTTAATGAGAAATATATTCCAGAAGAGCTGACAGTGACATTAATTGTGCAGTGGGCTTTCGAACACAAATGCAATCCCAAAACACCCAAAATTCGCTCTATGATGCATCCAATAATCAACCAGAGTTCTTCATGGGCGTTTTTTTATGGTGCTTGTCAAGGTTCTCCTCCTTTGACAGGAGCAGGGGTTGTCCTTCATGTTTCACTGGTCTCATTCCACATCCTTTTTTCTTCGGGCCATGGATCAAACAGCAAGGCTGAGCTTGCTGCTTTATGGGTTGTTCTTCATGTTGGAAAATCCAAAGTCATTTCTTCTTTACAATGTTTCGGAGATTCCAAAATGGTTATTGATTGGGCTCTTCAGAGATCACAAATACACTCTCCACACCTTCAAGCCATCCTTCGAAGCATTCAACACTTATCTCAAAGCTATAATTTCCTCTCTTTAAAACATGTGTACCAACAAATAAATTTCGAAGCTGATGGCCTATCAAAGGTGGCTCTCACTCTTCCTCTAGGCACACTAAAAATTGTGGATATCTCTTCTAAACTAGAAGAGACTCACACGGTTTAATTTTACGGAGGAGAACAAATATGCCTTAAATTTTTCATATTCGGCCTGTATTTTGGATCGATCCTAAACAGATGATTATATGAACGAATATGAAGCATGAAGAATAGTTGAATCAGCAGTAGAATCAATCCAGTGAACAAGAAAAGTCATGCTTTATTTTTTTTACTATTTTTTGTTTTTTGAACAGCAGATCAAAAAGAGGGATACCCATCAGGAATTTATGAAAAAAATCTTATAAAGAGTCCAAACAAATCAAGGAGAAAATTAAAAAACCCCATTAAGGGGATGGTCTATTATTTTTCTCATAAAATAAAGATTTTTTTCCAGAAAAAAATAAAAATAAATAAATAAATAATATATATATATATATATATATATATAGAGAGAGAGAGAGAGAGAGAGAGAGAGAGAGAGAGATAGAGAGATTTCATTTAATGAAAAATGTATTTAATATGTGAATCATTCAACGACGTCAATGGGGAGAGGAAAGGAAACAACGATAGCATATGGAGGACCATTATAACATGATTCAGCAGTGGGAGGCACGAGAGAGGGAGAGACTTTTGTACCCTCTCCCTATTACGACACCCACCCAGTTGCTCTTAAGGGAGGTAGGCCTACTTAAGTTATACGAGGAGGCTACATCCCTAAAGAGGCACAGTGGGTTATTGGGATAGGTTTTCTAAAGGTGGGATGCCCACCGACAGGCTTTCCGGGTCGGTCTTGACCAGTGGTACGAGCCCACTGAGAATGATATTTATTTTATTGTTGGCTTATCTAGGAGAGGGAAATATTTTCCCCAATTCCCAGATGCCCCCATCGGTTATGCAGCAGGGAATCAATTGGTGTAATCTCATAGATACATTAGGGGAAATATACTTTCTCCTGCATATTTTTAGGTGTCTGGTGGTCAGCTACACATTGCTTCGTTTGGTCCAAAGGAGGTAAGGTTACTCTCACTACTACTCATGACCATTTCACACTATACTAGTGATGGGCAGCGCATTAGTCGCCTACTTTTATTTTATGTTGACTCTTTATTCCAGATGCCACTACTTGTGAGATGGTCTACCATTTTTTTGTAGCAGTTTTGTATAGCATTAGATAGATGTCATTCTCAGGCATGTGGGAGGTTGACCTTCCCTTTTTCTTTATATTTATTTTGTTTTTTATTTATAGGTTTTCGGAGACGAGGCCTACTTTTTTCTGGAAGCCTTGTGGCTGATTTTATATGTATATATGCAGATGTGGGGCCAGATGATGCCTAAGAGGGGTATGTTTGACTATCCGGTGAAGATATCTAGTGATGCACTGGAGCTTCTAGCTAGTGTTGATGATCGCATGTTCATGTTGGTGTCGTGTTCGTACACGGGTTTGGATTAGCAAGGGTGTACCAACATCCTCTTCACACTGGATGAGCCACCATATGCTAGAGGTAATATTAGTGTTTTCTTTAAATTAATAAAGTTTCAATTTATTTTCTTAATTAATTAATTAGAATAAAATTTATTCTAACACGTTCTTTAACTTTTTTATTAAATTTTTTAATGAAATTGTCTAATTATTGTTGTGTACTATATATTTTGTAGATATTGGCACATTTGTTGGGGACACGATTCCACCCACATTGGATGATCCTATAGATCATGACGAGGAGATGAAGGAGGTTGTGGATCAAGGTGAGAAACTTGATCCTTGGGTGCAGATACCCATGAGGATGCGGCGTAGGGTGGACATCCGATTTAGGATGGAGTTGGGCGACTGACTGTGTCGACTCTTAGTTGATGAGGGAGTCCACCCTGCTATGATCATAGAGATCCAATTTGATCGTAGGTTCATAGAGCTTTGGAGAGACATGCCCCACGATATGATGGCCCTTATGAATCATATCATTGGAGTTTTTAGGATAATGGCCACTAGGAGGGATAGGCATCGTGGAGATGCATGAAAAAGCAGCTCATCGAATGATCATGAGCATGAGGGGAGTGAGCATCATTCTAGTACTCCACCTCCTCCTCCTTCACCTTGCGTCAGAGATGTGCAGCTGAAATCGAGTCCTGATCAACAGGCATCGTTTAAGTAGGCACCACCTCAACAGGCACCTAATCTTCAGCAGACACAATCATTGACTAAGCCGGCACTTGATCTTGAGAAAGCATGTCCATCTGAGTAGGCACCATCCACTAAATAGGTTGCACCATCGACTCATCAGCAGACACCATCTGATCAATGGGAACATCATCCATCTAAGCATGAGGCTGCACCATCAGTTGAGCATTCATTGAGTACTAGTTATAGTATTGATGTAGTACCACCAGATATTTGACATTTATATGAAGTTCTATTATAGTTGTATATTTTCCACATTATATATATATATGGTGCATGTATTTTATGTTCACGTTGATGTACTTAATTTACATGTTGGTGTTCATCATGATGTGTATATTGTCAGGTCATGTAAGATATGTTCATTTAATGTTCTTGTAGATAGATGTGCATGTGATAGAAGTTATTTGACATGAGATGTATATTTAATGTTTGTGTTGTGATGATGTTATACAATGCTTGTGTTCTGTTAGATGATCATGATCATGATGATTAGATGATGTTAGCGAATTTGAATGTGTATTTTAGAATATGATGTTTGTACGATGGTTATCATGATCGTGATGTTTATCTTTAATATCAAATCATGATATTTATTAAATATTATGTATTGGTAATTGTAATATTAATTTTAATTTTAATTGTAATTGTATGTATATATGTAAAATTATAATTGTAATTGTAATTGAAATTTTAATTTTAATTGTCTGTGGGGTCTTGGTTAAGCGGTGATGAGGCTGGCTGTTATAGCACTCATCACAAGTTAAATTCCCTTCCCCGATCGGGGTGATGTATTTGGACATGTTGATGAAGATGGAGTAAAAAAAAAAGAGTGAAAAAGGAGAAAAATGAAAAGTACTACCAAAACTTACCAAAAAAAAAAAAAAAAAATTTAATTTTAATTGTAATTGTATGTAATATATATGTAAAATTGTAATTGTAATTGTAATTGTAATTTTGATTGTAATTGTAATTGTAATTGTATGTAATATATATGTAACATTGTAATTTTAATTGTAATTGTATTGTGAAATTGTGAAATTGTAATTGTAATTGTAATTGTATTGTGAAATTGTAAGACTATAATTGTAATTTTATGTATTTCCATGATTCAATTTTATTAAAATTGTAAATTTTGTAAATTTGTAAATTTGTAAAATTGTAAAATTGTAAATTAATTGTCAATTTTGAACCATAACTACCGTAAGTAAAATGTATATTGTACATATTTTTAAATTACCATAATTGTAAAAGTGTAAAATTGTAAATTTGTAAATTTTTATGAATATAAATAATTGTAAAATAATAAATCTAAAATAATATGAATTTTTTGTAACATAATAAAGTTTAGAAAATAATGAAAATAAATTCATGTTTAGAGTTGTCATTATGTTAGTATGATCTTACATACCAAAAATAATAGTATACATTAATACCTTATTTTTTTAATTTATAAGATATCACACACACACACACACACACATATAAGGGTAATTTATTTAAGTAATGATATAATGAAAAACCATTTAAAGCAATCAAGTAGTTGTATTATTTTAGGACTTGACATAAAAAAGAAAAATAACTTGATACAATGCATTGTTTTCGAGATCGACATAATTGAAAATTATCTAGTGAAATGATTTTAACAACAACACAATGCAAACCAATTAATTCAAAATACATATTATAATGTTTCGAAAAAGAGATTCTTAGTTATAAGGTTAAGTCCTCTTCTTTATAAAAACCCATCTTAAATAGTATAAATGATGAAATAACACATCTACCATATCATTCTATGTTCTCATGATCACCCTCATTATCTTCCAGCTTGCTTGGCATGATAACACTATTGTTCTCAAAAATATGTTTTGATCTAGGTTCATGTCTCAATACGAACCACCAAACCCTATCCAACACATATGAGTAAAAAAATACCTGGTTGGTGTTTGGGGAAAACATAAGGCTCCTTAGCTTCATCCCATATCTTTATAGAGTTTATACATATCAACCTACTATCGCGATCTTCCTTTACATTTTTCCGATCAAAGGTGTCCCACCACTTGCACCTAAAAATAACACATTGGAAAGAAGATAATCCCACTTCAATGATATCTTGTATCTTTATGATGTAACCTAACGCCCCTCATACTAGGTTTTGATCATGGCGGCTAGATTGAATAGATTCATTGAACTCAACCTCCACTCCATAGTCTTGTATCATGTGTCCATCATCGACATTTTATGTGCGAAAATGGTGTCCATATGCCCACATATATGGGAACAAATGCACCTATAAAAAATTTTAAAAATCATAGTGTCATGTGTCTAATAACGCAACTATTAAAGTATAAAATATAGATGTTACATTTCAAAGGTTCATTATTAAGTTTAAAGTATACGTAAATAGATTATTATTGATTTGTTGCACCCAATCCCTACATTTAGCACATCCTCTTCAGCACGCGGGTAACAACCAGTTGGACCGTATTTCTCTTTGACTTAGTCAACAACTCAACTGTTGGGGCATATAATTGGTATATTTTCTTTTAAATGATTGGGATAAGGCACATTTATACCATTCAACCATCCGAATTGTTTCCTGTCACTATCTCATTTCATCCTCTTTTGTTCGTACAACGCAACCCATGGTTGTGTCACTTCAAAATTGTAAAGAACGAATTTATTGATTTCTTTAATTTTTGCATTTGCTGATGAAATCAAACCAACATATAGTACCTATGAGATCAAAATAATATAAATTAATTTCGAATTTCAACATGATTATTTACATTGTGTAAATTTAAAAATTTATAAGTCTCTTACTCTTTATCAAGCGCCTTTTTCCATTCGTTTGGAGAAGCTCCCCTTCTCTTTTGTCTTCTTTTCTTTCATCGTCCCAAATAACCGCACCTAGTCTGTTGTTGATCTGCTTGATGTACTCACTAGCATAATAGAAAGACTCATACGATATGTGCCCCTCTGGCATAGGTTTTTCCCTTTGCGAATAGAACCTTTCAATTTCATCATATACCTTTCTAATAATAACATCCAACGACAAGAAACCATCCCAACTAATTCAACCTCATCTACTAGGTGGATTAGAATATGAACCTGCAAGTCCATGAAACTCGTTGGCAGTTCCTTCTCAAACATACAAACAATCTCAACTATCTCTTGATGCCACCATGGAATGCTAGCCACATGAATCTCCTTTGACATGATCCAATGTAAAAATGTAGATAATTTAGGTATGGCACGTCCTAGGTCTTGGGGAATTCACGTTTCACACACCGACACATGAAAAAAGGATAATGACACTGCAAAGTTATAAAAACATGCAATAATATAAAAAATTAGTTATGTTTTATGATCCCATAGGATAAAATTTATTAATATAAAAAATAATAAAATCATGATTTTGACATTATACGTACTCTTATAAGATTCAAATGGTCATGCGATTTCAACCCCAAAAAATGGTCTTCCATGGTGTAGCAACACCTTAGTGAATATGCATATGAAGATGGCACCCTCACACCCATTATAACTCCCTTTTCCAAAGAAAGATCATATTTTTTAAAAATCCATAGGACATCACCTTCTTTGAAATACCAATTAGAGGGACGAGACTCTGGTCCTGTACTTTCTAATTTTCTTGGCCAATGTTTCTTTTTAGTTTTTGAAGTAATAAGATCTTTCCTAACAGCCAATGTGTCACTTTTTTTTGATGATATGTGTCTCCATAAAGAAGATGAAACATTTTTAAATATATGCATGGGATATAATAAGTGGGTAATATTAAGATTCTCCCAATATGGGAGGTTATAAAAGATAGATTTCCTTTTCATCCCAATGGGAAATTTCTCAACATAGGTGTCAAAGAATTCTAGATCATCGAACATAGGCTCCCCATTTGAATCAAGTGTTTCTACGAACTGCTTCTCCTTATCTCTCTCATATGCTCTAAGCCATTCAGCTGGTGTCATTATTATAGGCCTTTGGGTTCTCTCTTGTTTACCATTGAAAGCAGATGTTTCTCTTGTATAAGGGTGTTCTTCTACGAGGAATACCCTAGAGCAGTAAGTTATACAATAGATTTCGTAGTTCGTTGGATCATATAGATTTCAGAGAATGTTCAAAACATTTACAAACATAATACCCTTTTGTTAGAAGACCTGCGAAATTATTGTATACAATATGCATGGAATGTTAAATAATATCATGACGATCAGAAAAATTACAATGAATTAATAATTAATATGCGAAAGAATATTGTTACGTATATAAACAAATCAATAAACATGTAATTTACTAGAGAAAACTCCTAAGCCTGAATAATCATGTGTCGTGTTAGCACATATGCCATACAACATAAAACTCCTCTTTGTTGCGATGGGTCTTAATACATCGTATACATTTATGCCATCCCATAGTCTTCTACAAGGGACTATGAGATCCAACATGAGATTTTCATTCTTCAAGGAAACCATGGGGGGATATTGTTATTGATCAATACTACAGGACAAATATAATAGTTGGTGTTCTGGAGGGAATATGGTTTGATGTCATCCATGTCTATGCTGAGTCGTAGACTTTTTAATTCATCCTTGAATTTTTTAGGCCATGTATACTATATATGATTCATGGATATTGAATCTGTTGGGATTCACATAACTCCCAACTCACTTCTGTGTGAGGCATGCCATCCCTGCAAAATAGCTAATTCTTTGCAACTAAAGAGCCTTCGAATCCTTGGGATTATAGGCATGTGCCTCAATATCTTAAAGGGAGGACCACGTGATTTACCCTTCTTTTTTTATTTATCATACCTGTAATGCCCACATTTCTGACATATCTCTTTGTTTGCATATTCTCCTCTATATAGAATACAATCATTTGTACATGCATGACATAATATATACTTAACACCCAACATTTTCAATAATTTCTTTGACTCTTCGTAGCTACTAGGAAAGACATTATCACTCAAAAGAACCTTATCTTTGAATAACCTATAGTTGGTCATACACAATATTAAATTTACAATGCCAATAATTATTAATGTTCATAAAATTGACCATTTTTAATTTTGATTGTGTGACAATATTTCTCCAAATATAAGGGACTTGATGGTCAATTACCTCAAAATTTCCATGAATCATGCATTCGACAAGCCAAAATTTTCTTTCAAGTTGTATAGTAACATCATTGTCACCATTTGGGTAGACTTTGACTGACCTCCAGGTCTAAAGAGAGGGGTGGTGGAAGAAAATTTAAGGCTTTCAATAAAGGTATCTACGATATGAGCATCATCCCCTAGTTGATCATCATTCTAGAATGCATCTTACAACATTGTCTCCATCACCTTCGTAGCCCTTAATTAACATCCATACCAACCTCTATTTGATTTCCTCCATTTCTAGCTTGTGAAGAACTACTATTGTTGTAGTTATTCCTAATTGGTGAATATGGATGTAGTGTGAATTGAATAGGTGGTTGATTCAACCATTCTTGGTATCGTTCCTCTCCGATTTTTTCTCTTAATTCAGCCTTCTCTCAATTTGACGTTTTCGTGGGGTGCAGCGGAAGATGGTAGGTAGGTCAATCATCATCACTAGAATCATAATAATTTCAAAAAATACATTTGAACATGATTAGTACAAAATCGATGATATCAATTAGTAAGCATGTTAATGCATGATTAATTGGCTTGACATTGAAATAATTACATTATACTAAACAATTATTATTACTAGCATTTTCCAAATATTGTGGCTAAAATATGGCATGCTACAATTGGCAGGGTGAAGCAACTATCCATTTTCATCTACCAACCACACCTTGTGGTATGCTGCTCATGATAAGAGCTTCCGATGTTTTGGAACTGTTTAAATATTTTGTGCATTTGAACTCGATTCTGAATCTACATGACCCTACAAATTTGTATACATTAATTTTATTCAGCTAATTGACATGGATAAAATAAATAAATTCAACAAGATAATGAAAATATAAATAAAATCTGAAGTAATTACGTCTGGAGATGGATAGAGAGAATTCCATGATCACCTTTGAGAAATATTATGGAATGAGTTTGATTTTGAAGAATTATCCATTTGATATAATTGTGAGATTTTCTCCCTGCATTTGAGAAAAATCAACAATAAATTTTGGTGTACATACCTAAAAGTAATTTCGGTGCCTTAAAAAAGGAGTTATTGTTATCGGTTCTTATGTAATATTAACCGTACCGATGCGATTTTATTACCGAATGCACCGATGATGTTAGTTAACAAACGCACTAAATATCAAAAAAAAAAAAAAAAAAAAAACGTAGCTTTATTTTTTTGAAGTGAAAAAAAGCAGTAAATTGAAAAAAGAGCGACAAATGATTTTCGGAAATATAATTTCATAAAAAAGTTCTTTAAATAGTAAAATGTATTCATTATTTTTGCAAAAAAATTCATGGAGGGATTTGCGCGAGAGAAATACATAGAGCAAGAGAGATGAGAGAAATGTGGAACATCAAAATACTTGCGAATAACAACACTATTCAACGAATCATAATTTGAAACATTTGGTGATTCACACAAAAGCCCTGTAGTATAGTAAAGTTGTTAAATTTTACTATAATAATTGTTTTTTTTACATTTTCTGTTAAATTTAATACATGCATAGTAAAAATTTCAAATTTTACTGCAAATTTTACTAATAAAATCATTTAAAATATCTATTTCTATTTACATTTAATTAAAATTCAGAAAAAAAATAAAAAATATCCATTCTTATGCTAAACCCTTACTTCTTCTTATTTATGTGACTTCACAATTAGGGATTTTTATTTTAGATTTATAAGGTTTGTATTACTATATATATAGGTGTATGACATATAACTTGTGAAACCACTTGCAGATTCGGATCCCAATCCCTGTCGTCCCTTGCATGATTTTTTTTTAAAAACAAATTTTGTTCATCGTTGCACAATGTTTAAAATAGCACATCAGTGCACGATTGTAGTATACCACACCAGGCACGTATTGAAAAAAAACATTGTTTGAATTTTTTTTTTTTTATTAATTTATGTTTATGTTAATTGGTGCATCTGGTATTAATATAATGCATCGGGTCTCCTTGTTGACAAAGAGCACTGTATGGTTTTCCAACTGTATTGGTGGTGCGTTTATAAGAACCTACCGCACCGCATTCGGTGCGTAACTTACGAAAGTCACACCGTTTTCTTGATTTTTTTTTTCTTTTTAACTGAAAATTATGTGATTTATTTATAATATATATTAATGAATGGTACATGTTTTATATTGATTAAGAAATGGCTGACAAGAGTTCAAGTAACAAGAATACAAATAGCACATCCAGAAAAGCAAAAAAGGCAAGTTCTTTGTAAATTCTTTACAAAAATTATTATTTTTGAACTATATGTAAGTTTAACTAATATGTATTTTTTAGTGTGTATCACACAGAGCCACAAAATGATGAAGCTAGATAAGATTATTTTTTATCTAAGACCAGAAGAGCATAAAATCTTGATGGAAAATTTGCAAAAGGATGAATCAGGTGAATGAAAAAATACTATTGATCCAATATGAGTTTCTTTTTTGAATTTTCATTAATAATATACTTAAAAATATTATATAACATGTTTTAAACAAACTGTTAATTCATATATGTTTAATGTTCTACAGGGACCAACACCAAAGAAAATGAATGTTGTTCTAAGAAAAGAAAAAAATCGAACATGCAAATGAAAATGAATTTCTCCTTAGCTCATCTCGAGTGGTGTTGGAGGTTAAAGAAAGGGAGAAACACTTTTACAAAACTTTGAGGGATCTATTGTAATGAATGTATAGACGTTCTTTCCACTTACAATACAAAAATCAATCCAATGATTCAAAGAATTAAATTTTATTTAAACTAGAGGAAGAGTTTCTAGATAATTGATGAATGAGACATGTCAGAATTTTAATAGCAAAAACGTACAACAACAAAAAAACAAGGATTGAAAAAGTAACATTCCTTTAAGTTTTTTTCTAGAATTATATGTATATATTACTACAAAACAATCATTTATAAATATCACTTTTGTTATATTTAGTTTTCATGTATCAATATAGAAATTAAATAGATTATTTTCACGTTACTTTTTCACGAATTTCATGAAAATATCAAAGGATGAATGAGTTGATATCATAAATATGCTAGTAGGAATGTCCAAAAAGGTGTACAAAAAGATGATCAAAGAAATGGACATAATTGCATCACACGAGGAGCCATCTCCACTACAATGTGCTTCAAATGTAATATGTAATCATTGAATTTTACGATTAGGTACAATAAATTAATAATTTAGCATTAAATATTAATTTTCAAGTATTTTCTTGCATAAAAGAAAAGAAAATGGAACCCATTCAGCACATAAAACAAGACGACAAGGAAGAAAAGGGTTCATATATATGTTTGTGAGTAATTGTTACTTCCTTATAACAACTTAACTAGATTTCGTTTTTGTATATTTTAAGTTGTTTTATAACAATCATAATTGAATGTCTTCAAACATGTGCTAACATACAAAGAAGAACCATCAGAATAATTTATTAACGTTGAGTTAAATATGGGTTATCAGTATATGTTGGCATATCAGAAATTAATTATGAAATTTGTAAGATCTATCTTGTTTTACTTAGCTCTGTCTATAATTAATAGAACAAAAAATTCTTTTATATTAAATCTATGATTTATTATGGGGTATAAAACTTCTAGGAAACAAATTATGGAATTGTGCCAACAAATGAATTGTTGAAAGATGGCATGAAATTTGTTTTTGAAAGAATGTGAATAGTTCACGAGTTAATTCTTGCTATGGTACATTTCTTTTGATTTACATTGATGTATATTATTTAATATTGTAATTTTCATTATTCTCACCAATGTATATATACTCATTACACTTTATTTTTATGTTTGTAGATGGAACTTGAAGAAGAATACAACAATCAACACAATTAACACAACATTCCTCCAAATAACCCAAGTCATGGAAGTAGCTCAAGCAGTGACAATAGTTTCAGTGAAGAATGATGATCAATATGTTTGGATATCAAAGGAAGGCATTTTATTTTTTGAAATATTTGTCTGTGAAATCAGACATTTAATTTAATTTAATGGACATAGTGTCCCAATTGAAAGACAAATGGATACCAATAACTGCCCCATTATGTATGACAAAGAGTGTCTTATTCATATATATATAATAAAATACGTTTTAATTTATTCTATTACGTTCTCCATTGTCGTTGTGAAATGTTACACCACTGATTAAATATATGGATGATATTATAATGAAGAGATATGAAATCTGATGACATTATATAACAAATTCATCCAAACATCACATTCAAATGCACTAATAAAATTTTAATTGATATGAATATTGTTATAAGATATGTGTCAACTTTTGATGAATAAAGAATTTTAAAAAATCATAATAATTACAGTGTCACAGGGAAATGTTTCTAAAAAATAGAAAATGAACACTAGTTCGTGTTAGGTACTGCATACCAGTGCATTTCTATGAACTATGAGAACCACACCAAATACCAATACCAATTTAAAACACCCGGTGTGCTTTATCGATGACTATGACATGAGTGGATGCATGTTGCATGCACCAGTATGGTTTGACTTTAACATGTCAACTGTGCATTTTTATAACTTAACACCCTGGTGCGTTTTCACACCCTAATTGCCTGATGTGTTTTTACACCTTAACAACATCGATGCATGCAACTTCTATTGGCCTGGTGCATATTTTTGGGTGACACACACCAGGATGTTTCTCAATGCCCCAGGGCTTCCAAAAACAATTTTCCATCCCAATGCTTGGTATATTTAGAGCACTGGTGCATACAGGTTAAAACGCATCGGTGCGTTCACACATGGTGCATGCACTGATGAGAAACAAATCCATAAAAACCTCCCGCCGCCCATTTTTTTTAGTTGTGTTGAGGATCCGTTAGAAGCTCCATCAAAACCTCCATCAAACCTCTACTGCCAAAAACAAATGTTGTAGATTTTTTTTTTTTGATAAATTTGGTCAATTTTTTAACACTAAAAACCTCCTTTATAACCTCCACTATAGGGTCTTTTCCTTATAGTGGTTGCATATAAATTCAAGGGGAGGTGTTATAATTGAAACATTATATTGTTAACCGAGAAGGCTCTGGCCTGTAACTCAGTTGTTACTCGGAATAAGAAGAGGGGAGCACTTCAACAGTACAAAGGATCTCGTATATTAAATAAAATTGCACAGAACTAGTAATATTAGAACTGCATCGTATTAATTAGTGTTTCATATATTTTACTTGGAAAGGTAGTACATCATATCAGGATAAATCTCATGGTGGAATTCAGTGTCACTTAAGCCGCAAAAATATTCGACTTGAAAATTGAGTTTAAGCTAAGTTAAAGAGCCATGGAAGAATCTAGCTCCAATAGAATTAAAAGAGAAATAAATGATGGAAAAAGAAAACTAAACACCAAGGAAAATGTTAATAAAAGGGGGTTATTATGTAATATCCCTACAAAAATGGAATATTGTTTTAAATTAATAAGGGTAGATCAACAGAAAAGTAATGAAAACATTTAAATTAATTAATAAAGGAAACGTTGAATGCTTGGGAATAAGACACCTAGAAATGAGACTCTTTCCAAACAACAAAACCTCATTGGGAAAATGAGAATGGATAATGCCTTCATGGTAATAATTCTATAGAAAATTGTAGATAATATTAATCGATAGGAGATAGAGATACATTAAGTTGCTTAGTTGGATAAAATATGCTAAGCTTAGCAAATATTGAAAGCACCGCGGGAGAGAAAGACGAGCTTTTATGAAAAAGACTAGGCAGGTGGGAAAAAATTCTCACAAAAGCGGTACATCGCTAATGGAAACGTTAACATGAAGGTAGGGTAATAACTACCCATTGAAGGAACAAATGGAGGTAGTTGATTATGGTGGAATGAATTCTCAGCTCGAGGGTGAACTAGAGGAAATAGTTTTTGGTTGGGCAGAGAGTAGGTGTGAATTTCCAAGTACCTGAGGATAGTTTTATTCAAAGCAATTGTGATTTAGTTATGTCAATTGAAATAAAAGTATTTGTAAAATACTATTTTTATATTAATTGTGGTATACGAATTATAACAATGTTATGGCTAAGAAAGATCATAAGTTATTCTATTAGTTACATTATGAAAATTAATGGTTCGAGTTATTTTGGAGTTTTTAGAATAGTATGCTGGAATTGTGCCAATATTTACATTGCATGAAGAGGCAAGGTTGATGAGCACGTATTGCATGATATTGAACTGGTTTCATAACAATAAACCTGGTTAGAATAAATAATTTTTTATTCTTGTTACCTATGAATTGGTATTTGAATATGACATTTTCAATAATATGGGGTGATAGCAACACGACTGTTATGTTGTATTATCCGATACAAATTCATAATAATCTGAGAATATTCTATTATAATTATTTTTGGCAAATAAGTGGCAACGGTGGAAGCTATAGTAGCTTAGGATAACAAATTACAAAACTCCTAGGAACTAATACCAGGATGCATAAATTAACTGTATAATATAGATGCCTAGGTAACAACTGATATGTGATTCGGCTTAGTCCTGAAAATATAGGTATATGTATTGTTGTATAAGTTTAAGGAGGAGGAATACAAATGAGTTGGAATCATATGGGTTTTGCATACTAGAGACCACAACCCTGAAGTTTCCGCACACTGGGAATGGATTCCCTAGCTTGGGATATAACCACTAAGGACAAGTAACTTAACAAACGTTTTCAGAGACCATCCTAGAACTGCCGCAAATTAAATTTTATTATTTTTTAAAGGAAGGTATCAGTCGAGCACCTTGAGATAAGAGAGAAAAATAATAAAAAGGGAAGAAAATGAAGACAGTGGTCGAGGTCATACCTGGCAGAGTGCAGACAAGTGCATCGCCTTTAAATTGGTGGCCTCTCAAGGTAAGCCAGTACACTCATTTAAGTAATTAATTTTTTAGTGTAATTTAGATAATGAAAATCCACCAGGGCATACAGTGATCTAGAACTGTGCATAATTGCTGCTAAGGAGATACAAACATACCCCAAGGGCAGTGCTTGAAAGGATGAAGGGGGTTCATCAGAATCCTCTATGCCTAAATTACCTTGGCGACCTAGGGAGGTTTACTAGAAAACAAAAGGCAATGAGCGCATCATAGAAGGAGATCACATATCTAACTTTGTTCGAACACTACAACATAAAGGGGGGTTTTAAGACAATATTTAAGACAATTTTTGAGTAAATTGTCTTAAATTGAGACAAAAGAAAATTTGTGTATTGCCTTAAATATTGTATTTAAGCGGATGCCTGAAATTAAATAGTATTAAAATTAAATTTTCTTGAAATGTTGTCTCTATGAAGAAAATATATAACAAAAGCATTTATGTCTCTCCAGAGACAATTTCATTTTTGTCTCTACATGGACAGTTTCAATTTTGTCTCTTCAGAGACAATAATTGGGATTAAAGACATATTGTCTTTAAAGACATAGTTTATTTGATCCTAACTATTTTCTTTCTAGAAACAATAAAAAATTACATTCAAAGATAATATAACATCACTTTTGTCTCTTTAGAAACAATATAAAATACCGAGTCTAGAAAAATATCCCACCATTGAAATAAACCAATATTAAAACTATTTAATTAAAACTAAAATACAATACCATTGATTATTTCATATTAGGAAAAAGTGGAATTGAACCACGACCTCCTGCTTATAAAGCAGGTGCTCTTCCATTGAGCTAGCACCCTTTAAAGAATTATGTGAGAGTTGTGGTATGTTATCACTCTAATAATTCTCAAAGTTGTGAGATTTTGATTTATGGTTTAAAGAATATCAGAGGTAACCAAAAACCTACTTTCAAGATTTAGGATCTAGCCTTCCTAATGCTTAGAGACGACTCTATCTATAATATTTAACTTTGTTTTATATATGATTTTAGGCTAGTTATATGGGGAAAATTGGTTTTAATGTTTTGATTTGGTTTGGTGGGAAAATCACTTACTGAGATGGATAGTTATAGGTCTAGTTTCCATTGGGAAAATGGAGTCATTGTGTCAAGCAGACAGATCAGGATCAAGGTCTAAAGTCAAATATTTTCAAGGCAAGATAGCAGAGTCACTCAAGATCCTTGAATGCTGATTTGTGAAGTCGTTTTAATCGGGATAAAGAGAAATTAAGGGTTCTTTGATCTGGATAAGGAGTGAGAAGTTAGGGGTCAATCGAAATCAGGGAGAAATTAAGGGTTCCCTGGTTTGGATATCAGCAGAAAACATTTAAATGAAAACGAGTAAATAACAAAATGGTTTTAACAAATTATGATATAACAATTGCTGATTTCACATTAAAATATAGAACAAATTTATGGATGAATGGAAAACATAAGAAGATTGAAAGATAACATGAGAAAATAATTCACTTAAATGGGCCAACACATGAATCCTGAAATATGATGCTTTATTGCTTTGATCCAGCCCATTGACTTGAACCTGGTACAAAAACCCTTTAGGTTCAGAAAATATGACTACATAAATCTTCAACAATTAATCCACACTCAATACTTCAAATGATGAAGTATTTATACAAAAGTAGTACAAAATATCCTAGAACCTATTATCACCAAAATAGGTCCCAATAGGCTGCTGGTCAGGCTACCTCAGTGTAACTCTTTCAAACCAGACTTTTAGTTGAGGCTTAGCCTCCTCAACCTGAGAGGGTTCTCTCAATAGGTTTATGATTTTTAAATAAGGATTAGATGGCTAACTCTATGAGTAAAATGGATAAAAATGGATAATTGGTTGTACTACTAGTCAACAAACATCTATTGGGCTTATGTAGTAAAATGTTTTTTCACAAAACATGAATATCAGCTTCATATGGAAGTCAGGGAATTTCAGGGTTTAGATGCATCAACAGAACAGTAGGACAGAAAATAAACATAGTTCGTGAACATATGAAGGAAGTTAGAGCACCTTCAGTGAATTCTAAGTAACATACATTCATGCCACTGCAAGTAATTGAAAGAGGAAAACCATGAGAATATCAAACATCAATAACCCTTTCTGAATCCTGAGTGATGAAACCAATATCTCTATATTAATATAAAAACACAGTTTCTACTACAACAAAACAGTATGCTTGTTAACGAAAATTGCCAACCCTATGCAATTCGAATTCTTGTCTTTTATAAATTCATCATTACATTCTTGGATTCTCTCCAATCACTTGAGAAAAATTCGAATTTGCTAGCTTGACAACTATCAACTTCTAAAACAAAATTTAATTACATCTGACAGTTTAAACTGTCTATTCTAGAGTCCTAATACAACTAGGATTAAAACTCTTTATTATAACTTAACAACCTTATCCAAATATTAAATCTTCTATCTAATAGCTTCTCCTCATAAAATTCGACCTTGATGATGTCCATCTCCTTGCTATTTGATTGTATTGATTTGCCTCTTATCTGCCCTGAAAGATAGGAACGTGCTCCCTGCAAAATAGCTATAATGCTTCATTTATGTTTCTTCAAATCAACTGCTGACCAACTTGTGCTCAAAAAATGTGGCAAAGTCTTATTAAGCTTTTGTGACTTCGTCCTTCCATCTGTGCCCAAACCAAACCTTTGAAGAAGTGCCAAAAAATGTTAACATTGTTGCGCTATGAAACTGTCTGTTGTTTTCGTAGCACAGAAATTCACCTTTGAAAACTTCATTTGAAACCTTCAATTTTCTTTGTTTTTCCATTGGATATTCACTTATGATATTTATACATTCTTCAACAGCATCAAGGTTTTAAAAACATGCCCTTTCAACCTTTGAAACCTTGCAAAATTGATTAAACTACATCCTACAGCAGTTTCGTAGCACGCTACGAAACTACTGTGCATGACACCTACAGTAGTTTCGTAGCGTGCTATGAAACTGCTGTGTCTATATTTTCACAACTTTTTTCCAAAAATTTGAGTTTCCAACCTTTACTGCCATCTTCTCATTTATATATAACCTCTCATAATCAACAAACACCAACTCTAAACTACTTTCAAAAATGAAATATTCCCACATAACTTCGAAAATGTGTTATGAGATGTCACTTACTGTTTACACTTATTTTGGTTGTGGTTGATCTTCAGGCTTTGCTAGCTGTATCTCAAGATCTTCAACCTATCTTTTAAGCCTTCTATTGTTAGCTCTTAATTTGGTATTAACCATCCTTATGAACTTTGCTTCCTTGATTGCAGGGATGGTCCATATGAAGAATTGATCTTGACTGCTGATTGATTCAATGTTTGAAACCTTTTCTAACTCCCACAGACCTTTCAACCTCTCAAAGTTTGACCTTTCTACGACATGTATTCTCACTTTATTCTTCAATTTATCAATTTCAATGTTTGCATGTCTAATTTTGTCTTTAACATCCTAATAACTACTCTTTTCTCTCTGAGTATTAAAAACTCTGTTTCTGTCTTCTTCAATTATTTGAGATGATATATTTATGGGTTCCTAAAAAACATTTGCATCCTCACCTCTTGTTTTTTATATCTCCATGTCTGGCTACTTCAATTTATTAGACTACCTATTCAAGGGTTTTCCAGGCTTAAAGATAAACTTTGACACTTCATCCTCAAAATTTAATTTTTTGGATGTTTTCAATTTCTTTGATTTTCCACCTGTATCTAGTTTGATGAAATCTTCTTAAACCAGTGGAGACTATTCTATGTCAATAGCTTGTAATATATCATTCAGGTCACCTCTTAACTCCAAGTTCTCATTTGTGACCACAACCTTACCCTTCTCTTTTGACCTCTGACTCCTAGTCAACTTATTCTGAGTTGTTTTACTAGTTGACTATTTCTTAATTGTCTCTTTGAAATGAGTTCTCTTCTTTTGTGTAGATTGAGGAGTCCTTTGGATACTCAGTGATATATTTATCATTGGTTCCTTAACCTATTTTCTAGGCTTAAGCTTGACAAACCTTCTTGATTTTATTTCTGCAGGTTCATTAGTCTCTGATGAAGATGTTTCTTTGAATTGAGGGCTAGCACATGTTCCTTCAACTCCTATTCCACTAAAAAAGAGAAATGCAGACCATTCTCTATTCACTTTCTGAAGCTCATGCAAAACTATTAACTTGACTAGACCATGATGAAATAATGAGGTTTCACATGCCTGAGTTTTCATCTGTACTTTGTCTGCCATCTTGGCCAAACTTCGAAATAGAAATAAAGGTAAGTCTAGAGATATTATTCCTGTGAAATGCAATAAGATTTTAAGGTGATAAGTGTACACCTTGTGGTATCTCCCTTCACAGGTGAAGTACCTTTGGATGTTGTAGAGCAGATTGGCAAATGCATCTTTGCCATAATTTCTTAGCACAGATTTGTTCAAATCAGTATTCATAAACTCTGGTTTCAAAAATATTTTGCAGGGTTGCATTTCAAACATAAAATTCTTGAACCATCTATCTTCCCCCCTTGGAATTTTTGTGACTTCTGATATAAATTCAAGAGAAATTGGTAAATTGAGGAAACCAACCTTTGTTTTTGACCCAGTGAAGTTCATGGAAAAGTCCTTGGTAACCTGATAATGCCCTCATTGAAGATTTTCGTAGAACCTCCAGCACCCTACCTTCTTGAAGGCTTCTTCAATAGATTTATCTCTTGTGAGAGCTTCTAAACCTTTAGGTTATGTTCTCAGAAACTGACCAGACCTGTGATTTCTCTTTTCTTCTGTCATCTTGCTCCTAAAAACCCTATGTCTTCAACAAACCTGTAATAAACCTCCTTGTTAGATAAACTGGCTTGCTTGAGAATTTTGTTCAGCCTTGCTTGATGGAAAACTTTGCCTCGCTTGATTAGAAACCTTGTTTCAGTCAACAATTATTTTCAAACTCATTGGATTAGCAAGTATCGAAATTGCTGACATAACATTAATTAGATTTTTCCTCGCTTAATTGAAAACTCTGCCTCACTTGAAAACTTAATGAGAGCTCTGGTTTCTTATCATGACCTTCTCTTTCGACAACAAATTTGCATGCAGTGCTTTCTTTGCATGAGATGAAATCAATGATAACCAACCCCTTTTAAAATTTGCAAAGGAGCAATGACAAATGACCTCTAACGAATCCCATAATGACTTCATAACTTCTTTGGATGGTTGCATGCATGAGGGAGGATTTGTGGACTGACATCATAATCATGAAAATTTAACCCAAACTGACGGATGTGACAGCTATACCGAAAAAAAATTGAATCCCTAATTTCGTAGCGCTGGTAATGTGATTTCAGGATTTTGAGCTATGAAAAGACCAACGTTTTTGTAGCGCAAAAGCAGTTTTTTACACTAAGCGTGCTACGAAAACGTGGTTTCGTGGCTTATTCAATTTTTTCTTGAAAAATAATTAAAATATGGTTTTCAAAACGTGGTATGAGACTTCTAAAGAGTGAAGCAAGGTTTATGAACTTTATTTGTTGATGAAATGAGACTTGTAACCTATGGCTTAGACCCTATAAAACATAAAAATGACTTCACACCTATCTAAAAACCATGACCAAAAGCACAATTGACACGATGATTCTCTGAAAATTTAGGGTGTGATAACAGTGGCTCCACTTGGGATAGTGTGCCCCTGTGATACACTAAGAACTAGTAGCTCCAATGCTACAATCAATTCCTTTAAAATAAAACTCTGAAATTCTGCCCAATCTACTTCAAACTGTACCTACTAAAAATGCTCAGTCAACCTTGAGCTTATTTGCACATTCCTACCTACCCTATCAACTGCAAAATCCATTTGTAGCTCAACGAACATGAAACTTCCAATGAAGCCAATCATCAAGATGATCTAACACTTGAATCTCTTGATTGTGCTAAAACCAAAAGTGAACATGATGCTGAGATGACCAAAGCAACTTATAATGTATTTGATCTTCATAATGCAAATGAAAATGAAACACTGGGGTGCAATGATTTGCTTTATATTCAGCTTTAGAGTCAAAAAAAACTTGGATAGTTTGATGCTTCTCATGATATTCTGCAGCTTTGAACAACTCACCCATACTTTGATCAACCACATAAGACTTCAGTTGTGTGCTTTTAAACTTCTTTTCAAACTGATTTACAAAAAAAAATGTATTCTTCCTCCATCTTTAAGAAGAAAGGTAGCAACACCCCCTTTTTGTGTTTTGGTTTTAAAATCATTTGAAAAGACTGATCTTGATCATGAATACTATGAGATTGAATTTTATCTTTTGAAACTTGAATGTCCTTTTCAATATTCTCTACAACTTCATCCACAAACTAAAACTTATCCACTGACTTGCACTCAAATGATTTCAGATTAGAAGACAAGGGTAAAGAAATTTTTTTATCCACTTCTTCATTAATGTAATCATCATTTGATATAGGTTGATGCAAGAAATGACATGAAGAATCATCCTTTTCCTGTACCTGAGGATTGTAGCAAAAATTTTCCAATATTTCCTCTTGTTGTTTGAACTAATTCTCATTCTCCTGATGATCAAGGGATTGAAAAACCTGCTGTAAATTTTCCTCAAACTCAGAGGATATGACATGATTTTCATCAGTAAATTCCTGTTGGGTTTCATTTTCATCCAACGGAGATTTTATCCTTTCTTCTTGGTGTTCATCTTTTTGATGAAAGGTATTGTCATGAAGGGCCTCAAAAATTTCCTCATCTATAAACTCATCATATTCATAATAATTATCCAAATATTCAATAAAACTCTCAGAATGTTTACAACAGTCATTAACCATCAATAAAGAGGGAAGACAGTCTTTATACATCTCATAGAATTAATCATGCAAATTAGCAAGAGAATATAATGAACCATTTGCTAAACCTTTATACCAAGAGCATGCTTTTCCTTCTAGAGTGGTCATAAACATCTTCATAAGTCAGTCTTCAGGGATCTGGACCTTAAGACTATGTACATGCAGATGAAACCTAACAAAATGAAGAGCAACATTGTCTTTCTTTTAATATTTGAATATTGGAAGATCATCTAACCAATAAACCTTTGGCATAGGATTTGGAAAACCAGGGATATGAGACCAATTCATAGGAGCATACCTGGCATTCATTCTTGCAATGGAAATCATCTTGAAACTTCGTCAAGATACTGATCTTCTAGCAGTGGAGTCAATTTCCAATTTTTTATTTGATAGGTGGAGTTGCCAAGGTAGTTTTGCAGCCTCAAACAGCTTCCTGAGCTCCTGCTACCTTCAAAATTTCAGCTTATTGATTACGAGAATGAATAATCTTCAGTCTCCTAGCAGTCGCACCAAATTTTATCACCAAAATAGGTCCTGATAGGCTACTAGTTAGGCTACCTCAGTGTAACTATTTCAAACCAGACTTTTAGTTGAGGCTTAGCCTCCTCAACCTGAGAGGGCTCTCTCAATAGGTTTATGATTTTCAAATAAGGATTATATGGCTAACTCTATGAGTAAAATGGATAAAAATGGATAATTGGTTGTACTACTAATCAACAAACATCTATTGGGCTTATGGAGTCAAATTTGTTTTCACAAAACATGAATATCAGCTTCATATGGAAGTCAAGGCATTTGAGGGTTTAGATGTATCAAAAGAAGAGTAGGATAGAAAATAAACACAGTTCATGAACATATGAAGGAAGTTAGAGCACCTTCAGTGAATTCTAAGTAACATACATTCATGCCACTGCAAGTAATTGAAAGAGGAAAACCATGAGAATATCAAACATCAATAACCCTTTCTGAATCCTGAGTGTTGAAACCAATATCTCTGTATTAATATAAAAACACAGTTTCTGCTACAACAAAACAATATGATTGTTAATGAAAATTTCCAACCCTATGCAATTCGATTTCTTGTATTTTATAAAGTCATAATTACATTCTTGTATTCTCTCCAATCACTTGAGAAAAATTCGAATTTGCTAGCTTGACACCTATCCTCTGCTAAAACAAACTTTAATTACATCTGACAGTTTAAACTGTCTATTCTAGAGTCCTAATACAACTAGGATTAAAACTCTTTATTATAACTTAAAAACCTTATCCAAATATTAAATCTTCAATCTGACAGTTGCTCCTCCTAAAATTCTACCTTGATGATGTCCATCTCCTTGATGTTTGACTGTATTGTTTTGCCTCTTATCTACCCTAAAAGATAAGAACGTGCTCCCTGCAAAATAGCTATAATGCTTCATTTATGTTTCTTCAAACCAACTGCTGACCAAATTGTGCTCAAAACATGTGGCAAAGTCTTATTAATCTCTTGTTACTTCATCCTTCCAGCTGTGCCCAAACCGAACCTTTGAAGAAGTGCCAAAAACTATTAACATTGTTGCGCTACAAAACTGTCTGCTATTTTCGTAACGCAAAACTTCACCTTTGAAAACTTCATTTGAAACCTTCAATTTTCTTTGTTTTTCCATTGGTTCTTCAATTATGATCTTTACACATTCTTCAACAGCATCAAGGTTTTAAAAACATGCCCTTTCACCCTTTGAAACCTTGCAAAATTGATTAAACTGCATCCTACAACAGTTTCGTAGCGCGCTACGAAACTGCTGTGTCTATCTTTTCACAACTTTTTTCCATAAAATTGAGTTTCCAACCTTTACTACCATATTCTCATTTATATATAACCTCTCATAATCAACAAACACGAACTCTGAACTGCTTTCAAAAATGAAATCTTTCCACATAACTTCAAAAATGTGTTAGGAGATGTCACTTATTGTTTACAATTATTTTCGCTGGGTTTGATCTTCAGGCTTTTGTAGCTATATCTCAAGATATTCAACCTACCTTTTAAGCCTAATATTGTTAGCTCTTAATTTGGTATTAACCATCCTTATGAAATTTTCTTCCTTAATTGCATGGACAATCCATATGAAGAATTGATCTTGACTGCTGATTGATTCAATGTATGAAACCTTTTCTAACTCCCATAGACCTTTCAACCTCTAAAATTTTGACCTTTCTACAACATGCATTCTCACTTTCTTCTTCAATTTATCAATTTCAATGTTTGCAAGTCTGAACTTGTCTTTAACCTCCTCATAACTACTCTTCTCTCTCTGAGTATTAAAAACTCTGTGTTTGTCTTCTTCAAGTATTTGAGATGATTTATTTATGGGTTCCTCAAAAAAATTTGCATCCTCACCTCATGTTTGGTCTATGTCCATGTCTGGATGCTGCAATTTATTAGATTTCCTATTCAAGGGTTTTATAGGCTTAAAGACAAACTCTGACACTTCATCCTCAAAATTTAATTTTTTTGTTGTTTTCAATTTCTTTGATTTGCCACCTGTATCCAGTTTGATGAAATCTGCTTGAACCAGGAGAGACTCCTCTATATTAATAGTTTGTAATATATCATTCAAGTCACCTCTTAACTCCAAATTTTCATTTGTGACCACAGATTTACCCTTCTCTTTTGACCTCTGACTCCTAGTCAACTTCTTTTCAGCTATTTTACTAGTTGATTGTTTCTTAATTGTCTCTTTGACATGAGTTCTCTTCTTATGTGCAGATTAAGGAGTCCTTTGGATACTCAGTGATATATTTATCATTGGTTCATTCACCTATTTCTTGGGCTTAAGCTTGAAATATCTTCTTGATTTTATTTCTGCAGGTTCAGTAGTCTTTGATGAAGATGTTTCTTTGACTTGAGGGCTAGCACATGTTCCTTCAACTCCTATTCCACTCAAAAAGAGAAATGCAAACCATTCTCTATTCACTTTCCGAAGCTCGTGAAAAACTATTAAATTCACTAGACAATGATGAAATAATGAGGTTTCACATGCCTGAGTTTTCATCTGTACTTTGTCTGCCATCTTGGCCAGACTTCAAAATAGAAAGAAAGGTAATTCTACAGATATTATTCCTAAGAAATGCAATAAGAGTTTAAAGTGATAAGTGTACACCTTGTGGTATCTCCCTTTGCAGGTGAAGTAACTTTGGATGTTGTAGAGCAGATTGGAAAATGCATCCTTGACATAATTTCTGGGCACAACTTTGTTCAAATCAGTATCCATAAACTCTGGTTTCAAAAATATTTTGCAGGGTTGCATTTCAAACTTAAAATTCTTGAGCCATGTATCTTCCCCCCTTGGAATTTCTGTGACTTCTGATATAACTTTAGGAGAAATTTATAAATTGAAGAAACCAACCTTTCTATTTAACCCTGTGAAGTTCATGGCAAAGTCTTTGGTAACCTGATTATGCCCTCATTGAATCTTTTCGCAGAACCTCCAGCACCCTACCTTCTTGAAGGCTTCTTCAACAGATTTATCTCTTGTGAGAGCTTCTAAACCTTCAGGTTCTGTTCTCAGATAGTGGCCAAACCTGTGATTTCGCTTTTCTTCTGTCATCTTGTTAATGAAAACCCTATGTCTTCAGAAAACCTGTAATAAACTTCCTTGTTGGATGAACAGGCTTGCTTGAGAATTTGGTTCAGCCTCGCTTGATTAGAAACCTTTTTTCAGTTAGAAATTATTTTCAAACTCACTGGATTAGAAAATATCGAAACTGCTGACATAACATCAATTGGATTTTTCCTCGCTTAATTGAAAACTCTGCCTCACTTGAAAACTTAATGAGAGCTCTGGTTTCTTATCATGAGATTCTCTTTCGACAATAGATATGCATGCAGTGCTTTCTTTGCATGAGATAAAATCAATGATAACCAACCCATTTTCAAATTTGCAAAGGAACAATGACAAATGACCTCTAACGAATCCCATAATGACTTCATAACTGCTTTGAATGGTTGCATGCGTGAGGTAGGATTCGTGGACTGACACCATATTCATGAAAATTTAACCCAAACTGACGGATGTGACAGCTAAACCGAAAAAAAAATTAATCCTCGATTTCGTAGCGCTTGTAATGTGATTTTGGAATTTTGCGCTACGAAAATACCAACGTTTTCATAGTGCAGAAGCAGTTTTTTACACTGAGCACGCTACGAAAATGTGGTTTCATGGCTTATTCAATTTTTTTTTGAAAAAGACTTAAAATATGGTTTTCAAAATGTGGTATGAGATTTCTAAAGAGTGAAGAAAGGTTTATGAACTTTATTTCGTGATGAAATGAAACTTGTAGCCTATGGCTTAGACCCTATAAAACATAAAAATGACTTCACACCTATCTAAAAACCATGACCAAAAGTAGAATTGACACGATGATTCTCTGAAAATTTAGGGTGTGATAATAGTGGCTCCACTTGGGATAGTCTGCCCCTATGGTACACTAAGAACTGGTAGCTCCATTGCTGCAATCAATTCCTTTAAAATAAAACTTTGAAATTCTGCCCAATCTGCTTCAAACTGTACCTACTAAAAATGCTCAGTCAACCTTGAGCTTATTTTCACATTCCTACCTACCCTATCAACTGCAAACTCCATTTGTAGCTCAAGGAACATGAAAACTCCAATGAAGCCAATCATCAATCTGATCTGACACGTGAATCTCTTGACTGTGCTCGAAACAAAAGTGAACATGATGCTGAGATGACCAAAACAACTTATAATGTATCTGATCTTCATAATGCAAATGAAAATGAAACACTGGGGTGCAAAGCTTTGTCGTATATTCAGCTATAAAGTCAAAGAAAACGTGGGTAGTTTGATGCTTCTCATGGTATTCTGCAGCTTTGAATAACTCACCCATACTTTGATCAACCACATAAGACTTCAGTTGTGTGCTTTTAAACTTCTTTTCAAACTGATTTACAAAAACGGGGTATTCTTCCTCCATCTTTAAGAAGAAAGGTAGCAACACCCCATTTTTGTGTTTTGGCTTTAAAATCATTTGAAAATACTGATCTTGATCATGAATAATATGATATTGAATTTTATCTTTTGAAACTTGAATTTCCTTTTCAATATTCTCTACAACTTCATCCACAAAGTAAAACTTATCCTCTGACTTGCACTCAAATGATTTCAGATTAGAAGACAAGGGTAAAGAAAAATGTTTACCCACTTCTTCATTAATGTAATCATCATTTGATATAGGCTGATGCAAGAAATGACATGAAGAATCATCCTTTTCCTGTACCTGAGGATTGTAGCAAAAATTTTCCAATATTTCTTCTTGATGTTTGAACTTATTCTCATTCTCCTGATGATCAAGGGATTGACAAACCTGCTGCAAATTTTCCTCAAACTCAGAGGATATGACATGATTTTCATCAGTAAATTCCTGCTGGGTTTCATTTTCATCCAAGGGAGATGTTATCCTTTCTTCTTGGTGTTCTTCTTTTTGATGAAAGGTATTGTCATGAAGGGCCTCAAAAATTTCCTCATCCATAAACTCATCATCTTCATAACAATTCTCCAAATATTCAATAAAACTCTCAGAGTGTTTATAGTAGTCTTTAACCATCAATAGGGAGGGATGACACTCTTTATACATATCATAGAATTCATCATGAAAATTAGCAAGAGAATATAATCAACCATTTGCTAAACCTTTATACAAAGAGCATGATTTTCCTTCTAGAGTGGTCATAAACATCTTCATAAGACAGTCTTCAGGGATCTGAACCTTAATACTATGTACATGCAGATGAAACCTAACCAAATGAAGAGCCGCCTTGTCTTTCTTTTCATCTTTGAATATTGGAATATCATCTAACCAATCAACCTTTGGCATAGGATTTGGAAAACCAGGGATATGAGACCAATTAATAGGAGCATACCTGGCATTGATTCTTACAATGGAACTCATTTTGAAACTTCATCAAGCTACTGATCTTCTAGCAGCGGAGTCACTTTCCAATTTTTTATTTGATGTGTGGAGTCGCCAAGGTAGTTTTGCAGCCTCAGACAGCTTCCTGAGCTCCTGCTACCTTCAGAAGTTTAGCTTATTGATTACGGGAATGAATAATCTTCAGTCTCCCAGTAGACGCACCAAAATGTTATCACCAAAATAGGTCCTGATAGGCTGCTGGTCAGGCTACCTCAGTGTAACTATTTCAAACCAGACTTTTAGTTGAGGATTAGTGTCCTCAACCTGAGAGGGCTCTCTCAATAGGTTTATGATTTTCCAATAAGGATTAGATGGCTAACTCTATGAGTAAAATGGATAAAAATGGATAATTGGTTGTACTACTAATCAACAAACATCTATTGGGCTTATGGAGTCAAATGTGTTTTCACAAAACATGAATATCAGCTTCATATGGAAGTCAAGGCATTTCAAGGTTTAGATGCATCAATAGAACAGTAGGACAGAAAATAGACACAATTCATGAACATATGAAGGAAGTTAGAGCACCTTCAGTGAATTCTAGGTAACATACATTCATGCCACTGCAATTAATTTAAAGAGGAAAACCATGAGAATATCAAACATCAATAACCCTTTCTGAATCCTGAGTGATGAAACCAATATCTTTGTATTAATATAAAAACACAGTTTCTACTACAACAAAACAGTATGCTTGTTAATGAAAATTTCCAACTCTATGCAATTCGACTTCTAGTATTTTATAAGTCATAATTACATTCTTGTATTCTCTCCAATCACTTGAGAAAAATTCGAATTTGCTAGCTTGACACCTATCACCTGCTAAAACAAACTTTAATTACATATGACAGTTTAAACTGTCTATTCTAGAGTCCTAATACAACTAGGATTAAGACTATTTATTATAAATTAACAACCTTATCCAAATATTAAATCTTCAATCTGAAAACTGCTCCTCCTAAACATCGACCTTGATGATGTCCATCTCCTTGTTGTTTGACTATACTGATTTGCCTCTTATCTGCCTTGAAAGATAGGAACGTGCTCCCTGCAAAATAGCTATAATGCTTCATTTATGTTTCTTCAAACCAACTGTTGACCAACTTGTGCTCAAAACATGTGGCAAAGTCTTATTAAGCTCTTGTGACTTCGTCCTTCCATCTGTGCCCAAACCGAACCTTTGAAGAAGTGTCAAAAACTATTAACATTGTTGTGCTATGAAAATTTCTGTTCTTTTCGTAGCGCAGAACTTCACCTTTGAAAACTTCATTTGAAACCTTCAATTTTCTTTGTTTTGCCATTGGATCTTCCCTTATGATCTTTATACATTCTTCAACAGCATCAAGGTTTTAAAAACATGCCCTTTCACCCTTTGAAACCTTGAAAAATTAATTAAACTGCATCCTACAACATTTTCGTAGCGTGCTACGAAACAACTGTGCATGACACCTACATCAGTTTCGTAGTGTGCTACGAAACTGCTGTGTCTATCTTTAAACAGCTTTTTTCCAAAAATTTGAGTTTCCAACCTTTACTGCCATCTTCTCATTTATATGTAACCTCTCATAATCAACGAACACCAACTTTGAACTTCTTTCAAAAATGAAATCTTTCCACATAACTTCAAAAATGTGTTAGGAGATGTCACTTACTATTTACACTTATTTTGGTTGGGGTTGATCTTCAGGATTTTCTAGCTATATCTCAAGATCTTCACCCTGCCTTTCAAGCCTTCTATTGTTAGCTCTTAATTTGGTATTAACCATCCTTATGAACTTTTCTTCCTTGATTGCAGGTGTTGAGGTATAAAATGTATCTTTTTAACACCTATTTATCCTACATTAATTATCAATCCGAGAACGACTTTTCGTTTCAAGAGTGTACTATGTTTGAGACTGCACTTTAACTAAGAGTAATGCTATGAAAGATGTAGTATAGTATTCTAGATACAAGAGTAAACATATGCTTGTAAAGAAATCTAATTACAATAACATGAATGCAAATACTCTGAAATCTCAACTACTCACTCTGCAAAGCATCAATCAGGGATACAGTAGCAATAACTCATTCCCTTAGAAATTGATGCGACTGAAATCACTCTGAGACAAGGCAATCAATCTGGGAACTTGGAGGCAGTAACCATTGTTCTCTATAGTTGACAGTCCTGCTCCCTAAGCAATCAAAGTGAAATCAAAATTGAACTACTTGTTGATGAAAATAACTAAGAAGAACTTCTTCTAAAAGCAAGAACTGGAAAGGAACAACAATTTGTAATTTCTATGTGTACACAGCAACTGTAAACAATCTCTCTACAAATCTGAACCTAACGAATTAGAAATGAACAAAAAACAATAATTGAACAACAAATAGCAATTGAACAACAAATATGAACTTTAACAAGATCAGATAACAAGTCTTCTTAAACTCCAACCCTGTCGACAGCAAATGCTATGAAATAGTCAATCAAAATGAACCATAATCCAATGGAACAGCAAACAGAATTAAGTATGGAACAACAAAGTTTTATAAGAGACAGAAAGATGAATAAGACAGTAATCACGATCCTTGCTAAAATAGAATAGCAATGCAATTCATTAACGCACACAGCAATCCAAGACTCAATTCAACAGTAATCAAATCGTAATGCAATTATCACATGACAGTAATCAAAGGATAGAAATACAAACAGTAGAGAAATTCCACCAGGGCCGGGCCCTTAGCACCAGTAAAACACTGTTGGGTTACTTCAGAGCTCGAAAGATAAAATGAAATGCGCCTTTGTATTAATCAAACATAAAATTATTACAGTAATTGCTCTTTGAACACGAGAGTCAATAAAAATGTAGTATTACAAAAGGAATGTTTTGAATTAAAGGATCTGACTCCCTACAATCACTAAAGGCGTTGCCTTATATAACAAACTCGATGAACAAGACAAGGAATGAGATGAGGTTTGAACAACGATCCCTCAGGATCGAAGGATCCTGAGGGATTCGCTTCTCTTCTTTCTTTAGCTGTTACTTGATTTCCTTTGATCGAAGCCGAGCTGTCCCTTGCCTTTTCTTAGCGATGCATTCAGATTTCCTTGTATTTGGCAAGATTTGGTCTAATGCTGGAGGAACAACAGTTGCATTTACTTTAGCCTCACCTCTGATATAGCTATTCACCTCACTTAATTCCTATTTTTAGCAATAAAGGCAATTTTTAGTCATATTTTACAATAAACATAATCTTCACAATTCTACCACAATTCTTGTAATAAATCATCTTTCTAAAGTAAAAACCATTATGTTTAAAGTAAAAGAATGCGAAAACACATAGTGAATTCATACCTTTTCCACTGATCAACATACCCCCCTGCTTACCCTTTTTTAATGTCCTCATGAAAACCATAGTTCACATGCAAAGTAGTTGAAGAATAAGCTAGAGAAGGTTTTTCATCAAAAGGCCTAAAACCATGCATTTCAGCTAATGCTTCGAAGACATCCCCTGTCTATCCTTAGGTTATTTCATAAATGGCTTTATAATCTATAGCAGGATGCCATGCAATGGGACTTCGAAACCTACACCCTAGCTAGAATGGTCCTTCCCTCAAAATGAGTTTGCTATAGAGAACCAAGCGGTCTTCATCTAATCCAAAGTTTTTATAGTTAAATGGTTCTCTATTTTGAAAATTCTGATTGGAAATTCCCCATCTGACCTTAGCTGCTATGTAAGCCTAATTTCTAATAGATAGGAAATAGTCTATCTCATTCAAAACAATGGCTTTATGGACAGGGTGGAATGCTTGGATAACACCTTCTCTTGTCATCAAATTCTTCCGCCTAGCTCATAATTATAACGGGTGCTTAGGTTCACTCCTAACCCACAAATCTAACTCATTTTCCTGCCTTTGAAAAACATTATAGGCTTTAACCCATTTTAACTGATTAACAGCAAAGGAAATAAATGCTTGGTATTGGATGTCACCCACAAAGGGACTCGGATTTGTCTCACTATCATTTTCCAATATGAGGTTATGCCAATAGAACTCACATAGGAGAGACTGTACCTTTACCCCACAGAGTTTACAGCATGTTACAAAATCATCTATAGTCTTTAACTCTATATATTTTCCTACCCTAACTACCTTAATATTTAGCTATAAATATCTTTCTAATAAAAATAAAGCATAATTCTTGGCAGGGCATCTACAAGCTTAAACATCTGTGTATAATGAGCATAGAGTGTCCATTTGATTCTGGGCTAATTTTAATTGATTCATTACCTTTTCAGCCTTCTCCTCTGCCTTTCGACACTTCTCATGGGCTTCAGCCTCTGCTTCATGGATGATCTTCATCTACTGCTGCAACTGCTGATATTTCCTTCTAGGAACAGTGTCTTCTTCTAGTTTTTCTCTTTCCAGTCGAGCTTGTGCCAACTCCTCTTGGAGTCTGGCTAATGTAGGGTCACTAAAGGTATTTTTACTACTGGCTTGCACATTTTCGCTTGAAGTTGCTCTGTCTGGAACAGCTGCCTGCTATTCCATATCTTCATGATTATGTTCAGCCATAGTTTCTGCAACTTGGGGCTTTATTTTAGTGGCCACTTTCTTCTTTTTCGAGGCTCGTTTGGTGACTATGCTTCTTTTCCTTGGGGTTCGTTTGGGCATTTGTTTCATTTTAATAACCCTAATGGTCTGCCTGAGTTATTCTACTAGTCTCGGAAGCTTCAGTCGTTCCCTCTGAATTTTTTCAAGCTCAGTTATTTTCTTCCTTTTTCTGGACCTACTTGCTCTACGGGGTTTTGCTCCTCATCAGCTGTGCCTTCAGTTGGGCTCACTTCTTTGTTTTCTTCTTGGGGTTCTTCTTTAATGTTCATATGTCCTCGACTTAATTCTACAAGGTTTATACCCTCGATTGACTCTGCAATCCCCTGAGAATTTTGGGTTGGGATACTACTTCAGTGTTCTCCTTCTCTTGTCCATACTTCTTAGGGGGAGCAACCCCAGGTGATTTTATTATTCCGTTACGGTTTGCTTCTTCTGTTTCATTCGGCATTTCCTCAGTCATTTCTTCATTGACAACAGAGTGCTCCTGCAATTGGTTGATATCAATATTAAGGTCCATAGGGCTGTGAGGCTACACATATTCACTCCTATTGGCTAGAATTTGGGCCAATTGGTCTTTTTGCAAAGGCCTTCGTGGTGAACTTGCATTATTGTTTTAAGGAGGCTCTGTTCCATCTCTTTCACTGCTGTGTTTATCTTCGTCCTCCTCACAAGTATGGTAACTACCTTCTTCCTCATAAGAGTAGCGAATTTCTCCCTCTACACTAGTATGAGGGCTTCCTTCTTCTCCCTCAATTTCCTCTTCTTCATTATTTCCTTCTTCTGCACTAGTTTGTTTCTCACCACTGGTGTGGTGACTCATTTCTTCTTCACCCTCATCAGTACGAGGACTACCTCCTTCCAATTGTCGAGGCTGTTCATCCTCCGAGCTGGGCAATTCCATGGGCTGGCTACTACTACCCGGAAGGCCCTCTATCATTCCCCTACTTCTTTTTGAATGGGAGGACTGTCTATGATTTGATGGCTCAGCTGCCAAGCTAGCCATTCTCTTTCGTTTTGGGGCAGGTAAGGCTAATCCTCCATCAATCGAAAATATCAATTCTTCCCAACTGGTCTGTTGTTGGGCGAGGCTGTGACTCACTATTAATCTGATTAGGTAATTGTGGCTTAACACCATTTCTGTGTGCCGAGTTTTTCTTATACTACGGGCAACATCATGCAGTAAGGAATTTAAAAATGTAGGCAAATTTATAGTACATTTTTGCTTTAATACTTCCAATAACTTAAGGTGGCGAGTTCTTACCACGTCTTTCCTTCCATCGCATGTTATATAGGTCTGCACTATCTTTGCCAATTTCGTCCATGGTTCTCCCAATGATGCCGGTTGGACTCCTTTGCCCTTGACGACCAATTTCTGTCCGTCATCCTGAAAAATATTCATGGCTTATTGAAGCCTGACCTTCTTTTGAATCCATATGGTTCCTTGCGCTGGTAGACCAGACACCTCTACAATTATTTCATCTGTTATGGCTATCTGTCTTCTTCTAACCATGGAGTATCCTTCCTGCAAATTCTATAAAAACTCGGTAGCCACTCTTTCATGTGGTTGTTGCAGCCTTGTGAAGTATGTAATCCATCCCAATTTTTCTAGAATATCTCATGCAGCATCATAAACAACTAGCACTTGCGGCTCGCTACAAATTGGTCGACCTCCCATCTTCTCTGCACACTGTTACTTCTTTCCAAACACACAGTGATGTAATGGAACAACACAGCACGGTGAATTGGAATAATATCGTTATGTTTTTGTTATTCCCTAGAATGTAGGGATTTGATTCACATACAGGTAAAAAAATATAGGGATTTGATCTGCATGCAGTGATTAAGAGGAATCCGCGCCCCCCCTAGAGGATGATAGGTCATCCTAGACCATCAAATAAGAGAGGAAAGTACTGCACAGTAGTTGTAAAGGAGGAAAAAGAATGCATACTTATGATATAATCAATCAAATTATTGCATTTACTGAAATCGATGCGTGTGATTAAATCATAAATAGATATAGAAACGTTTGTAATGATTTAAAGAAAATGAAGAAGGGAAAGCTAAGATGAACACAAGTACTAATGCGTTTATTACCCACTTAAACTAATGTGATCGATTTATGATGATTTGCATGTATAATAGTTTCGAAATCAAGGGTTTAGGATTCATACTTTCACTTGATATCTAGATAGAGATATAGGAAAAAGGGTTTAATATTACTATTGATTTGTAAAAATGTGACTCCAATACCATCAGCAGAGCTCTGTTGCCCACAGGTGTCCATAACCATGACAAAGTTGCTTTCTCACCCTTGGAACCATTCTCCTTTATTTATGCCTAGGGAAGTGCTATTAAATGTCATAACGGAGGCCATTTTGCTGGCTTGGGGACCAGATAAATCACAATGCCATTCATCGAGAAGAAGTGAAAAGTGGGCAGGCTAGCTTGTGAAGAGACCTCTTGTTCCAAGGACTTCTTAGTTTTTTTTTTTTTCAGTTGTCCATTGGACCATATCCCTGGTGTGGTGGCCATGATGGGAATGCCACTTCACTTTCTCCCTTATGATCATGGTAGGCTAGCTCTTAATGAGACCCCCTATTCTCCATCTGCCATATCATAAAATTGTTAGTGAAATATATATTTTTTCTTCTTTTTCATATAGCACTTTCCTACTTATATATAAAGGATGGCTCAGCACTCCTTAAGAGTAGGGATGGTGAAATAAGTCTAAACATCTCAATAGAAAATAATATGCCCTTATTCCTATTCAATAAGTAAAGATCAAAGAAAGTTATAAAGATTTGGGGAAGAACCAACATGATAAATATAATTGATCATATTAATTCTAGTGATAGTAAGACATAAAAGTCATGATTATGTCCTTTTTTCCTTTTTCTTATCATTACCAAACAATTTCTTAAAAAAAATAACGATTTCTTTTGATTTGTTGATTCCAGTAAGCTTTAATTTGTGTGATTTTGTATAAATATTATGTTTTCCTTTATAAGAGTCGTCAGAAATCCTCAAAATGCTGGTCTAAAACAAACAAACAAAAATAATCCACTCAAAAGATGGTGTTCCTTTGGAAAGGAACAACAAAAACAATCTGTGGAAATGTTTTTCCTTTGGAAAGGAATAGCAAGAAAACAATCTGCGAAAAGTGTTATTCCTTTCAAAAGGAACGGCAAAAAGAATCTACGAAACTGCTGTTCCTTTTGAAAGGAACAACAAAAAAATCTGCAAAACAACGAAAATAAACAACACAACTGTTGTTCCTTTCAAAAAGGAACAGCAAAAACACTCTCAGCAAAGTTGTTGTTCCTTTCAAAAGGAATAACATTTTTATTGTTCCTTTCAAAAGGAACAGCAAAAACTCAGAATAAGCAAAATAAACAGAACTTGGAGAAACAGAATTCCATAAAAACAAACAAAATAAATGAACAATCTTTATGTACAAATTTCAAAGGAAAGAAATGATTTAATGAATGGATGCCGAGGAGGAGTTACCCTCTTCAGCCAGAATTTGCATGGTAGAATCTTCCTATAATTGTTGGTAGAAGGATTCTCGAGTAAGCGGTTTATGATACAATCATACTCGATGGCCGTTTACTTTGAAGGAATGTCCAGATCCATCAATGGTGGTTAATGTAATGGTGCCATTATCATGCACTTTTTGTATCTCGTAAGGTCCAAGCCATCGTGTCTGGAGTTTCCCTGGAAAATCCTAAAACCTGGAGTCATATAGGAGTGCCCAATCTCCTTTGTGGAAGATCTTTTCTTTGATAAGGGCGTCGCGCTATTTTTCTCTCCGTTGTTGAATTAACGCAGTGTGCTGAAGAGAAAAGAGCCTAATTTCATCTAACTCATTAATTTGCTGCAATCTTTTAACCTGGGCTTCATTTAAATCTAGACCCACCTTTTGGGCTGTTCTTAGTGTCTGAATTTAAAATTCTATTGGAAATATGGGCTCTTTTCCGAATACCAATTGATTTGGTGAATATCCTGTAGTAGTTCTCCATGTTGTTCGGTACACCCACAAGTCTTTTGGCAATCTGTAGGCCCAGTCGCGTCTGTGTGAGGAAACAATTTTTTTCAATATAGACTCGATCACTTTATTCGTGCTCTCTACTTGGCCGTTTGCCTGTAGGTGGTATGGAGTTGTAATATTGTGCTGAATGTGGTAATTCTGTAATGTTTCAGCGTGTTTATTACCTAAAAACTGCGGTCCTCCATCTGTGATTATGTCCCTTGGGAGGCCATATCGCACAAATATTTGGAAAATAAATTGTATTACAGAGTCCTCTGTAGCTTTTGAAAGTGCCTCTGCTTCAACCCATTTAATGACATACTCGGTTGCAACTAGGATGTATTTTTTTTGGTTTCATGGGGGGCTAATAGGGCCAACAAAATCGAGCACCCAGCATTCAAATGGTTCAATTAATAGTTGTGGGTTCAAAGGAATTTCGTCGGACTATCCAGGGTGACCTAACCTTTGGCAGCTATCACAGGCCTGCACAAATTTTTTGGCATCTTTAAAAATGGTAGGCCAATAATAACCTATCCGTAAAACCTTATGGGCGGTTCTACGATCTGCAAAATGTCCGCCACATGGCCTGTCATGGCATGCTTTCAAAATATCAAATACATTGTCCTCCTGGACGCATCTCCTAATTTGCATATCTGACCCTGTATGAAATAGGTAGCCCCCAATCCAAGAGAATCGGGTACTACGCTGTATTATCTGCTTTCGTTCATTAAGGGTTAAATGTTTAGGTAATTTACCTATTACCATATAATTTTCTATATTAGCATACCACGTGGTTCTAACAGTAACAATGAACAAATTTTCATCTGGGAAGTGGTCTTCAACTGCTGCTGCATCTGTTGGCTTTGGCATTCTTGACAGAAAATCAGCTACAAGGTTCTCTTTTCCAGGTCGATCTTTGATTGTAATGTCAAATTACTGCAATAAAATTAACCATCTTGTCACTCTTCCATTTGTAACAGGTTTATTTGCTAAAAATTTAATGGCAGAGTGATCAGTATATAAAACTACAGGATACCCAGTTATATAATGTCTAAACTTATTTATAGCATGTACTACAGCTTCTCAGTCACAGTATAATTTAGTTCAGCAGGAGATAGATTTTTACTAATATAATAGATTGCATATGGTTTTTTATCTTCTTCCTGCCCAAGCACTGCTCCAATCGCTGTGTCTAAGGCATCAGATGAAATTTGAAATGGAAAATTCCAATTTGGGCCCCTCAGCACTGGGGCTGTTGATACAAGCTTTTTCAGATCATTGAAGGCATTGTCACATTTGTCTATCCAATTAAAATCAACGTTTCTTGTTAGTGCATATAAAGGTGCAGCTATTCGAGAATAATGTTCTATAAATCTACTATAATAACCAGAAAATCCAAGAAAGCTACGTACTTCTGTTTGTGTGGTGGGTGTGGGTATTAAAAAAATTATCTGAATTTTGGCTAGATCCACCTGAATTCCAGCTGCCGAAATATAATGTCCTAAGATAAGTCCTCGGTCATCATCATATGACACTTTTCATGGCTTAAACAAAGCCTAGTGTCAATACATCTTTGCAACACCTTTTCTAAATTTTCTAATGCTAGCTCAAAATCATCTCCGCAAGGTGTGAAGTCATCCATATATACTTCAAGCCCTTCATTTATTAAGTCTGAAAATATGCTAAGAATGGCCCTTTGAAATGTAGCAGGAGCATTACATAGGACAAAGGGTAAGATTCGGTAGGAAAATGTCCCCCAAAGATAGGTAAAAGTAGGTTTGTCTTGGTCTTCAAGGGCAATCTGGATTTGATTGTACCCACTGAAGCCATCGAGGAAAGAAAAGAATTTCTTTCCCGCCAATGTGTCTAATACCTGGTTAATGAAAGGAAGGGGAAAGTGGTCCTTCTAGGTTGCCTTGTTGAGTTCTCGATAATCTACACATATTCTACACTTCCTGTTCTTCTTTGGTACCACTACTAATGGAGAGACCCACTTGCTATCAAATATTGGGTAAATGAAATTGACATGCAATAGTTTTTTTAATTCAGCTTTCACAATATCTTTAAGGTGAGGGTTTAGTCTTCTTTGGGGTTGGCGAATGGGTCTCGCATCCTTTTCAGTATAGATGTGGTGTGTGCATAATTTGGGGCCAATTCCCTTCATGTCTGGATAATCCCATGCAAAGGCTGCTTTGTATTTCCGTAGTAATTGGACCAACTTCTCTTCTTGTTCAACAATCAGATTTTTGTTAATGTTTAGAGTTTCTCCGGTTCAATTTCTACAATCTTACTATTGTACACAGAAGTAGTGGGTATTACTTGATCAGGGATGTCTTTCATAGGATATTCTTGTTATTTATTATCAAATGCTGCCTTGATCATGTGACATTGTAGATGAGATCTGATTTGTGGTTTGTTAATAAAACTATTAATGATATCATCCTCTGTTTGGTCTTTAAAATCGAGGGCATCTTCTACAGTTAGAGGTGATCTCATATTTTCCATAATATATGATACAGGTTGCTTTCTTGTTTTGGTTATTGATAGGCTTGGTTGGGCTGGGGGATATAAAGCTAAATTCTTGTCATAGTTTCCCCTTATTATTGTCATCTTGCCTTGTCGGCAGCCAAGATAAGCATCGACAGTTTCCAACCAAGGTCTTCCTAGGATTAACAGGTGTCCATCTAGCCAGTTCTTTGGGTTGATAGCCAGGAAGTCAATAGGGTATTTCGAGGAATCTACAGATACCATTACATCTTGTAGTGTACCTTATGGTTTGACTACTGATCGGTCAGCCAACTCTAATAAGGTTGTTGTTGGTTTGAGTGATGTAATGCCAAGTCTTTGATAGGTGGTGGTTGTTAAGATATTGATTGCAGCTCCTAAATCAACTGAGGCATTTGGGAATAATTTCCCATTGATTTGCACCATCACTACAGGATTTCCTGGGTCTTCATATTTTACAGGTGTTTCCATTCCTGATAATAACTAAGATAGAGTACCGACTATTTGGACAGTTGGGTTGGTGGTTGTTCTCCTCTTTGGCTTCTTTATACATATTTCCTTAATGGTTTTTGCATAAATAGGGATGTCTTGGATAGCTTGGAGGAGAGGGATTTTTATACAATTTTTTTTTAATTCTCCCAGAAGATCAAAATCAGGATGTTTTGATGGGTGAGGTATGATTAATCGTTCTGGGAATGGTGGAGAAGAGGTTGTTGCTTGTTGTTGATTTTTTTGTTGAGCGACCTTCTCCTTTTGCAATGTTTGTTCTACAAGTAACAGATCTTCAATATGAACATTTTTGTCTTTCTCTGTTTCTACTATACGCCCAGACCTCAATTGAAGGTCATTACACTCCCTTAGTTCAGTTTCTAATTCTGGTGGTTCCATTATTTGGATAGACTGAACTAGCCTATTGTTTGGGTTTGGGTTGGGCTAGGCTGGGAGTTGTGGTCTTAAGTTGGTCTGGGGGTTTTGTGGTAATGTATAGGGAGTTGGCAGTGTAGGTTGAGAGAGGGGAATTGTTCCAGCTGGCTGATTTGTAGGTCTTTTCCAGTTTGAATGCCAGGCCTGACTCTGTGAAGTAGAGGGGGACCATTGTGTTGGATAAGCATTGTTTTGCCAAAACAGTGGGCAGAAAGGAAAATTTGGCCAATTAGTTTGACTTGTTTGATTTGTCCATGACGATGTAGGGAATGGCTATTGTGACCAATTGGGGAAAGGTGGTTGGTTTTGCCACATTCCATTATATTGCTGAGCATTGTATTGAGGAGGCTGAAAAGAAGAAAATGGATCAGTTGGCATACCTGATTGTCGTGGCTGCCATTGTCGGCGCTGATTAAGTAAGCATACCACTTCTGATTCTTCTGCTGCCTCCTTATAGACTACTTTTAGGACAGGAAGCGAGGGACATCCTTCTGTGGGGTGGTATTTCGTGCAAATGGCACAAAATTTGATTAACTCCAGCAAGCACTCTTTGTGGCTGTGTTTCTTCCTGCATCTAGGACACAATACTGCCAAATTTTGTTCTACTTCTGATTGCTTTTGTTTGGCTTGCATAATGTTGAAATGCATTATTAGAGTCCCTAGAATATCTGTTTTAAAATCTTCCAGCAGGTTTCCAATATTTGCATGAGTTACACCTTCATTGGAGGTCTTATTGTCCCTTGTAATCATGTCACGTTCTGTTTATTTTAGCCTTGTATTGCCCCTCGAACTCCTGATACACAAATTAATGATGTTAGCATAGCTTTCCTGATATATATCACCTTTTCCCATAATATTCAATGTTTCAACCCATTGATCCTTCATTCCCATAATTAATGTAGTTTCAGCACATTATCAGGTAGGGGTAAGGATGCATAAGGAGATCTTTGAATATTGTATTGAAACCGTTCCACATATTCTTCTAGGGTTTCAATCGGTTTTGCTGTCATTTGGAATATTTCATATTTTAGTTCCCGGGACCTGCAATAATCTTGATATTTCTTTAAAAATGCACTTTGATCTGATCCCAATCAGTTATGACACCCCCACCTAGCCCCATAAACCATCGCAAGGCTGCTCCTTTTAATTTGGAAGGCAATAGTTTTAATTTTTGGGGATCGGTGGTATAGTCATATCCCTTACATAACACATCAAATTTGAACAGAAATGCATTTGGATATTCTGATGTCAAGCCATGAAATGTAGGAATATGTTGAAGGGGAATGGCTTTCATACGTGCATTAACCGCAGCATCCACTATAGGATATTGTAGTGTGGAGGTCTGTTGGGGTGTTTGCTGGTTCTGGTTTTGGTTATGGTTCTGGGCCATTTCATCAAATATGTGCCAATATCCTTCTAGGATTTCAAGGGAATTCCTAGGTTGACTGGAAGGAGTAGGAATGGCCTTGACAGCACTTCCTTGATCTAGAACAATAAGTATTCCTTGTTGGCCTACTGTTTGAGGAGATTCAGGTCCTTTGTTTTGAATGAGTTTGACAGCACTTACCTTATCTGGACTGCTCACTGTTTGGACTATTTCAAAGGGAGATTTTGGTTCTTCTGCTTCTCCTGTTTCCCCTTCTCCTTCATGGAGATTACTAGAGTTCCCTTCTTGTGGAGAAATTAGGCAGGGATTCTCAATTTCTTGGGAATCTTGTTCAATTCCCACTATTTGACTATGTATCTCAGCAAAGGCTTCATATGGTGACTTTGTGGCCTGAAGAGAACTAGTAGGTTGTCTAGAGATAACTTTCCTAGGTCCTACTGATGGCTGAGATTTAGTCCTTTTAAGGATTTCGTCAATGAAAGTTGTTCGCCCAAGGGTCACTGGTCCCTTAGGTTTTTCGGGTTTAGGAGGAATTTTGTTTTGTTTAGCTGGTTTATTCATTCAAGAAAACAAGCCTTCATTCCTACCTAAAGAAAGAAGTTTACCTAATTCTGCTGTGAAGTGGGCTATGAACAAGTATGTTCCTTTCCCGGTGCATAGGTTCTTACCTTCCGTCTTTAATACCCAATTCTTTGTAACCAGAATAAAATCAAATGTGCATCACTCCTTCGAAATGGCATACACCCTCCCCGGCAATGACACCAAAATGTTGAGGTATAAAAGGTATATTTTTAACACCTATTTATCCTACATTAATTATCAATCCAGGAATGACTTTTTGTTTCAAGAGTGTACTCTGTTTGAGACTGCACTTTAACTAAGAGTAATGCTATGAAAGATGTAGTATAGTATTCTAGATACAAGAGTAAATGGATGCTTGTAAAGAAATCTAATTATAGTAACATGAATGAAAATACTCTGAAATCTCAATTACTCACTCTGCAAAGCATCAATCAGGGATACAGTAGCAATAACTCATTCCCTTAGAAATCGATGCAACTGAAATCACACTGAGACAAGGCAATCAATCTGGGAACTTGGAGGCAGTAACCAATGTTCTATACAGTTGACAGTTCTGCCCCTTAAGCAATCAAATTGAAATAGAAATTGAACTACTTGCTGATGAAAATAACTAAGAAGAACTTATTCTAAAAGAAAGAACTGGAAAGGAACATCAATTCGTAATTTCTATGTGTACACAGCAACTGTAAACAATCTCTCTGCAAATCTGAACCTAACGAATTAGAAATGAACAACAAACAATAATTGAACAACAAACAACAATTGAACAGAAAATATGAACTTTAACAAGATCAGATAACAAGTCTTCTTAAACTCCAACCCTGTCGACAGCAAATGCTATGAAATAGTCAATCGAAATGAACCATAATCCAATGGAACAGGAAACAAAATTAAGTATGGAACAACAAAGCTTTATAAGAGATAGTAAGATGAATAAGACAGTAATCACGATCCTTGCTAAAATAGAATAGCAATGCAATTCATTAATGCACATAGCAATCCAAGACTCAATTCAACAGTAATCAAATCGTAATGCAATTATCACATGACAGTAATCAAAGGATAGAAATACAAATAGTAGAGCAATTTCACCAGGGCCAAGCGCTTAGCACCAGTGAAACACTGCTGGGTTACTTCAGAGCTCAAAAGATAAAATGAAACATGCCTTTGTATTAATTGAACATAAAAGTATTATAGTAATCGCTCTCCGAACACGAGAGTCAATAAAAACGTAGTATTACAAAAGGAATGTTTTGAATTAAAGGATCTGACTCCCTACAATCGCTAAAGGAGTTACCTTATATAACAAACTCGACGGACAAGATAAGGAACGAGATGAGGTTTGAACAGTGATCCCTCAAGATCGAAGGATCCTGAGGGATTCGCTTCTCTTCTTTCTTTAGCTGTTACTTGATTTCCTTTGACCGAAGCCGAGCTGTCCCCTGCCTTTTCTTAGCGATGCGTTCGGATTTCCTTGTCTTTGGTAGGATTTGGTCTAATGCTGGAGGAACAGCAGTTGCATTTACTTTAGCCTCACCTCTGATATAGCTATTCACCTCGCCTGATTCCTGTTTTTAGCAATAAAAGACAGTTTTTAGTCATATTTTACAATAAACATAATCTTCACAATTCTACCACAATTCTTATAATAAATCATCTTTCTAAAGTAAAAAGAATTATGTTTAAAGTAAAATAATGGGAAAACACATAGTGAATTCATACCTTTTCCACTGCTCAATAGCAGGGACAATCCATATTAAGAATTGATCTTGACTGTTGATTGATTCAATGTTTGAAACCTTTTCTAACTCCCACAGACCTTTCGACCTCTCAAAGTTTGACCTTTCTATAGCATGCATTCTCACTTTCTTCTTCAATTTATCAATTTCAATGTTTGCAAGTCTGATTTTGTCTTTAACCTCCTCATAACTACTCTTTTCTCTCTAATTATTAAAAACTTTGTTTCTGTCTTCTTCAAGTATTTGAGATGATATATTTATGGGTTCCTCAAAAAAATTTGCATCCTCACCTCCTGTTTGGTCTATCTCCATGTCTAGCCGCTGCAATTTATTAGACTGCCTTTTCAAAGGTTTTCTAGGCTTAAAGACAAACTCTAACACTTCATCCTCAAAATTTAATTTTTTGGATTTTTCAATTTATTTGATTTTCCACCTGTATCGAGTTTGATGAAATATGCTTGAACCAGGGGAGACTCTTCTATTTCAATAGCTTGTAATATATCATTCAAGTCACCTCTTAACTCCAAGTTTTCATTTGCGACCACAACTTTACCCTTCTATTTTGACCTCTGACTCCTAGTCAACTTCTTCTGAGTTGTTTTACTAGTTGACTGTTTCTTAATTGTCTCTTTGACATGAGTTCTCTCCTTCTGTGAAGATTGAGGAGTCCTTTGGATACTCAGTGATGTATTTATCATTGGTTCCTTAACCTGTTTCCTGGGCTTAAGCTTGACAAACCTTCTTGATTTTATTTCTACAGGTTCAGTAGTCTTTAATGAAGATTTTTCTTTGACTTGAGGGCTAGCACCTGTTCCTTCAACTCCTATTCCACTCAAAAAGATAAATGCAAGCCGTTCTTTATTCACTTTCCGAAGCTCATGCAAAACTAGTAAATTGACTAGACCATGATGAAATAATGAGGTTTCACATGCCTAAGTTTTCATCTGTACTTTTTCTTCCATCTTGGCGAGACTTTGAAATAGAAAGAAAGGTAATTCTAGAGAGATTATTCCTGTGAAATGAAATAAGAGTTTAAAGTGATAAGTGTACACCTTGTGGTATCTCCCTTCGCATGTGAAGTACCTTTGGATGTTGTAGAGAAGATTGGAAAATGCATCCTTGACATAATTTCTTGGCACAACTTTGTTCAAATGAGTATCCATAAACTCTGGTTTCAAAAATACTTTGCAGGGTTGCATTTCAAGCTTAAAATTCTTGAACCATCTATCTTCCCCCCTTGGAATTTCTGTGACTTCTGATATAACTTCAGGAGAAATTGGTAAATTGAGGAAACCAACCTTTCTGTTTGACCCTGTGAAGTTCATGGCAAAGTCTTTGGTAACCTAATTATGCCCTCCTTGAAGCTTTTCGCAGAGCCTCCAGCACCCTTCCTTCTTGAAGGCTTCTTCAACAGATTTATCTCTTGTGATAGCTTCTAAACCTTCAGGTTCTGTTCTCAGATAGTGACCAGACCTATGATTTATCTTTTCTTCTATCATCTTTATTTTCAAACTCACTGGGTTATCAAGTATCGAAACTGCTGACATAACATCAATTGGATTCTGCCTCGCTTGATTGAAAACTCTACCTCGCTTGAAAACTTAATGAGAGCTCAGGTTTCTTATCATGAGCTTCTCTTTCGACAATAGATATGCATGTAGTGCTTTCCTTGCATGAGATAAAATCAATGATAACCAACCCCTTTTAAAATTTGCAAAGGACCAATGACAAATGACCTCTAACGAATCCCATAATGACTTCATAACTGCTTTGGGTGGTTGCATGCATGAGGGATGATTCGTGGACTGACACCATAATCATGAAAATTTAACCCAAACTGACGGATGTGACAGCTAAACCGAAAAAAATTTGAATACTTGATTTCATAGTGCTGGTAATGTGATTTCGGGATTTTGCGCTACGAAAAGACCAGAGTTTTCGTAGCGCAAAAGCAGTTTTTTACACTGAGCGCGCTACGAAAATGTGGTTTCATGGCTTATTCAAATTTTTTTGAAAAAGGCTTAAAATATGGTTTTCAAAACATGGTATGAGACTTCTAAAGAGTGAAACAAGGTTTATGAACTTTATTTGGTGATGAAATGAGACTTGTAACCTATGGCTTAGACCCTATAAAACATAAAAATGACTTCACACCTATCTACAAACCATGACCAAAAGCATAGTTGAAATGATTATTCTCTGAAAATTTAGGGTGTGATAGCAGAACCATGTAAGGAACCTTTCTTGGAAAATAAAATATCTTTTACAAAAATATAGTGACGGCTCCTTAACAAATTGCAAGTTGTACTATTTATTCAAATTAAATAGCTTGTTGTTGGATTTGGGCTACAGATGGGCTGATGAGGTGTCATCCACGCTGGTAATCTGATATTTACTCTCTTTTAGTCTTCCTCTTTCATCTGATACTCTTTTTCAACTGATACACTTCAACTGTTGATACACTGTAACCTCTAAAAAATGTTTTACTGTTTAAAAATCTGTTTACTGTGTAGTAAAAAAAACAACATTGTTTTTATCCTTTTTCACTGCAAACTATTTTTACAGCAAATCTGTTAGCTTCTCCCATAATTTTTCCTCTGGTAATTTGATCTTCTTTAACTTCCTAAAGTTTTCATATGCCTCTGTATATCTCATAAAAGTTGGCTTGACCACAGAGGTGTTTTACCTAATGTTGTAAATAAAGTAGATTTTCAATACTTTTATGCAACAATTTACCTGTTGGAATCCCTTGGCAATCTGTTTTGTTCACCTCTTCTTTGGAAAAGTCTCTTATCTTTTTATTGTAATATTCTTGTTTCATCAACTTATCATTGATTACTAGAAGATTATGAAGTCCTTTTTGTCTCAATATGTCAAACTTCACCATGAATCTTGTGATGGCTACATCCATATTTTGACATTTTTCTTCCAACTGCTTCATTAGGTTCTTCTTGGAAATCACTTTTCTTACCTCCAGTATAGTTTCAGTTCTATCTGTTATACTAATTTCATCCATTTCTTGCTTATTTTTAGATTTGAGGAATTTGAGGATTTCCAATGCTTCCTCAGGTTTGGTGCCCAATTCATCCTTAGTCTTCTAAATTTCTTCTTTAGCTGCTTTTAGCAAGTCCTTACGTTCATATATCACCTGTAGTGATGACCAAGTGTCATTGAATGATTCCATGATATTGGTCCATAGCTGATTTTTGATGTATGGCATGGGCTCTTTCAAGGTCAACTCTGTTTCTGCCTTTTTGAGTTGTTCACTTAATCTTTTAGCCTTTTGTTCTTCAATTTTAGCATTAATCTTTGTAACTTCTTGGAATATTCCAAATTTTTTATTTTCTCTTTCAACCTGTTGATTTCATTAGTTTTATTGGACATTTCTTCCATTACCTTTATCAATTTGTTGGCTTCATCTCACTGTTGAACTGCTGAAGTAGAAGACGCAGTGGTAGAAGTGGTGGATGAAGTGACTGGCACTGTTGTGGCCAATGGAACCTTTGGAGCCAATCCTTTTGCTAAAGTGGATGGGACTGATGTGGTTACCATAGGAATCACAGTTACATGGACTTATTTTTCTTTAATGGCTTCTTTCTCTTGGACTAGCTTGTCCATTTTAATTTCCATCTCCTTGATTTGTGTTGTCATCTATAATATGAGATTCATCATCTGATCTCTTTTATTTCTTTCCTATACAATCTCTTTGGCCTATGGGTGTTCTATGGGGAGTAAATTCAGCTGTTTTCGGAGTGCTGCAGTGTCAGCATTTTTATTCTTTACTAGTTCTTCTGCAGCTTTAACATTAGAAGGTTCATAACCCACTTCAATCACCAACTCTTTTAAAGATTTAATTATGGTGTCTTTAGTATATGAATAAGATTTTCAACCTTAAGTTTATATTTTATATTTGTCAAAGTGTTCTGGAGTTTTTGAACACTCATTACTTTAGTGGTCATTGCGAGCTCTGCTTGTGGAATTCAATCTAATCCAAGGGATGAATGTCTTCTATTGGTACGTCAAAATCCACCTTTTTGTAATAAACTATTGTTTTAGGTGTTTTCACTGTAGGTTGAAGTAATGACATCAAAAGTTTCTTATATTTATAATCAAAGGCTAAAAGAAACCTATTTTGTATCCCTAGAATTTGCTTCAAGTACTATGAATAGATTCCATTCTTGATTTCCTCATTTCTAGCTTTAATCTCTTTATACTTCTCCTTTATATCCATATCTTTATCCTCTGCCTGATTTGATGATGATACTTCCACACTGTTTTGTTTTGGATTAACTATGTGTTGGAAGTAGTAGGTTGCTGCTCATTCTCAATCTCTGTTGGTGGCACATTATCTTTATCTGGAACATTTGTATCTTCAACCTCAATTGTTTCCTTTTCTTTATCTGCTGTATTTGTCTTTGGCTTCTTGGTATACCTTAGTTTAAACTTGGTTTTAGTAGTGGTTTCAGCAATGTATGTGCCTTCTTCCATATTTCTTTTTATACCTCTGTCTTCCTGAGTTAGTGTTTGCAGAATGTGACTAGTATCAGTCTGCTGATCCACTTCTACCAATGTGTTTTCTAACCATTCAGATTGGTTAGAAAATTTCTCAATGTCAGGATTTTTCTCATGAATATAGGGAGTTAACGTACACTTCACTCTCATTTTATTTATTATACCATAAGGATCATAGTTCCAAAGGAAACTTTTGCTGAATTTATACTTTGCCAATTGTTTCTCTGCTTCTGCACCTACTTCTCTATTGTTGCATATGAATGGACCCACTTGGTTCTTCAATTTCAACTGAGTTTTATTTTTAGCAACCAATAAATTTACTGAATCTGAATTTAAGATTTGTCTTATGTATTCTAGGGCAAACAACCTCATTGGCAAGTATTTTGGCAATTGGTAAGGGATGAGGGTTGTGCCAAAAACACTGATCTCACTTTGATTTTGGTATAAATACCAATCACCAGTTCTGCTCTGCTCTGACAACTGTAACACTTTCTTGATTTCATCACTTATTCTAGGTTTCACACTGTTTTGAAGAAGATTTACCAATGGATGAATAAAACAATTTGTGAAGTTTTCATATGTGAACTCAGTTGAATCCTTTCTAATTAAGTCTAGAAAATAACTGACAGTGGATTTCCTTCGACATCCATCTTTTGAAGATTTATTGGAAACTTATTTGACTAAAAGTAGAGGAACATATGGATGAGAAATGAGGTGTACCTAAAAACACCTTCATTTGTAAGTAAAACTATCTATTCATGTATACTATCAGCTATATACTTATCAAAATTATAGATGACTGCAAGAGGTTGACCAGACTCAAAATTGGATAGGAAACCAAGTATAGATGCATCTGTATGTTCATCAGTGAAGTAACCAAGGATAAAAGACAGCATTGAGATAATGTGTCTTGTTCCTTCTGGGAATTTGGAGGATGAATATGGAGGGTTAAGCTTGGGGATTTATACATATGAGGAATGAATGTATGAAAGATTTGAAATCTTTTGGGAAAGTCTAATTCCAAATAGGAATTTGTCAGGACTTAAATGGAAAAAGGGATAGTATTGGGTTCAGGCTGAAAATGAAACATTTGGTTTATGGATTCAACTGTTATTGTGAACAAAACTTCTTTTTCACAATTGATAATTTCTCTTTCATCTTGGGAATAATAATTTTGGCACGTTTTGAGGACCTTAGGGCATTTATGGGTGTGTGGAACAACATAATTGGGTAGATTAGACTCCAAAATAAGCACATCATCTACTGGGTCCAAATATTTCTCTTGGCTCCAGCAGTGGAGCTCAAGAAGGTTATATTCAGTTACTCGATCAGTGATTTTATAGTCTACATCAGCCAATGGGGTATGTTCAACATCCACAACAGGAGGTTGTAGTGGATTGATGACAATTGTACTTTTAGAGGCCATTGGTAATTTTTTTTTTAACAATTTAACCCTCTTGGATCTTTAAAACTCTGTTTTTAGGTTTTTAACACACTTCTGTAAGATTAGACTGTTTACAAAGGTCTTTTTAATTATAAAAAAGGCTTTTCTTGGACTGCAACAGGTGAATATTGGGTTTTTTGTTTCAGACTGTCAATTCTCCCCTAAAAACCAATCCCTTAACCTTAAACCGACTTTGGGAAAGGATAGCAAGGGTTTACTACAAATTTCTCTGATGAACCAGCCCTTAACCAGTCAAATTCATGCTCAAAGGGCTTCTGAGTACTATAAAAGGGACTTTAATTACTTAGAGGGTTTCTAAAGGTGTGCAATTGGCTAGTAAATTCTCTTTAATTTGCTTAAAAACATATTACAATCTTCAAAAAATGTGAAATTCTCAGGGTTTGAAGTACATATGAATTTTCAAGGCAATAAGGCTTTTCCTTAGACAAATAGGCTTCAAAAATGATTTAAATTCAACAGTATACTTCTTTTCAGATGAAGGATGGGTATTTTTCTTGAAAAATACCTGTAAATTTAGAAATTTGACTTGAGAGAAGGGTTTGCTAGGAGTTTGGAAGCTTTCAAAAGCTAGCTGAAGTCTTTTAAATGTAAAATGGAGGCTTTGAGCAGTTACAACACCGAATTTGGTTGGATTTCTATTTTTTTCCATTCAAACAAGGCGGCAACGTATTTTAATCAGTCGAGAAGGGTTTATGAGCAGAAAACGCAACAAAAAGATTTAAATGCATACATTATGCTTGTTTATAAAGAATTTGGATTTGAACAGTATTCACATTTGATATCAATCAATTCGAATGGGAATGGTTTAGGTACAGGGAGGTTATTTACCACTAAGCAGTTTATCGCATGGATAAAATGTGGTATATGGCACTGCTTGAACAGATGCGATCTAGTAAAAAATTGACGCATGAAGGAGAGAGAGCGGGACAAAACTACTCATATCACAAATCTCAATTCGTTTAACAACCGCGCCATTAATTTTGCGATATGGATTCTAGGTTGTTGGATCAAACGGGGTGATGCAAATGATTGATATTAATTGATGGAGATGAGGGTTAATGGGCGTGGGGCCCGGGGTTCTTTTATGCGGTTGGTTTAGATTTATACGTTAAAACTTAGTTTTAACATAAAAGTTTAATGTTAACAGGGATGAGTGGATATAATGTTTATTCAACCAATACAATGTATATAGGTGTAAAGTAAACATTGGAGCGGGTTTAAAAATAAAGGGTTAGTTTAAACCTATGGGGCAACAGGAATATATCACATGGGGAATTTAAACCATAGGATAAACATAAAATATGGGTTGAGCTATTTTAATATAAAGGATTTAATTAATACGGGATGGAAGGTTTATAGTAGAATTAATACATAAGTTAAATGTTAATATCAAATGGATGAGGGAATAACAAATACACTAATTAAAGTGTAAAAACATGTTTTTAGGCGGGATTTTTTCATTGTAATGCCCAATATTTAACATTTCACACTTATACATAGGATAATAGCATTTTGTGGGTTTTTTGAGTATTTTTGTATGAAAAAGGGAATCAATCAAGGGGATTTTACTTTTCCTAGGTGAATATGCATTTTGACTTAGGAAAAGGGGTTTTTTGACAAAGTAAAATGAATGATAAAGGGGAAGAAGGCTTTTTTATGGAGGGGAAGAGTTTTTTAAGAAGGGGATTTCAATATTTTAGTACCAATCAGTCATTATGTCGTGGGTCCGGTACCACCAAAAGTTAGAGAAATGCTTTGAACCTTTATAACTGAAGAGTTTAGTATTGGAATGCATTGTGGGGGGGGGGGGGGGATTAGTAATATGCTAGATGATGTTTATCCATTCCTTGTAAAACTGCTTTCTACCTACCCATCATTTATTCTACCATTTTTTCCTTTATTTGTATGGGTACATTTGAGCTTGCAAACCCGAATCCATTTTTCTTTTTAAAACAAGAAACTATCTAATTCTAACCTTATTTCATCCAAGGGCTCAGATTAAACTGTTGAGCTCTTCATTTATTATCTACCTAACTACTGATTTTGTCAAGTTTAAACTGTTTGAGAATATCCTTATTCTCTATCTATAAACATGAAATTTAAAGCATGAAAAAGTTAAGATTAAACTATTTAACTCAACTTGAATTATGGCATTTTGAACAGGATGCACGTAATCAATCTATTTTTGTAGTAAAAAGTAACTTGTAATGGCATTTTGACTTTCATCACTTTCATGTCCTATTCTTATCTCTTTTTGTTTGGGGTCCATTTTTTCTATTCTTTTTTTATCTTTTTCTTTTCAAGTCCTTTGATTTTTCTTTTAGGACTTTTACCCTCTTTTCATTTTTAATTTTATTATATGGGAAAACAACTTGCAAAAAGAAAAGTATGTACATATTACAAGACTAATCCAAGTCAATTCAAAAATTATGAATCCTATTATTATAGGGCCCTAACAGTTGCTCCACATAGGGATGGCATTTATTGGTGAAATGGCAAGAACTTTGAGACTAGTAGCCCTTGAATTTTGACTGTGATAGCCTTGTAAATGTCTTCTGGGCTCTACAATTATTCATACTTATGATATTTTACCTTCAAAGCTTAGGGCCTTCTCTCCGAGCTTCAAATTTGATAGGAAAAACATCTAATCCAATCTAAAATCTGCAATCTTATGTACAATGGATAAAATAAACAAATTTAACTATTGGTTATTTTTGAGGAGTAGTAATGCTTTAGCATTCTACCATTGACAGGTCCACCTACCAGATCTGATCCATCCATCTCTTTCAAAGAGAAAACATTTTTTCCTCTGTAACCATAAATAACATAAGGTCCTTTCCATAAGAAATCAAATTTCCCATGTTTACCTTTCTCTTATGCCCTTGAATGCCACTTTAGAACTTTGTCACCAATATAGAAATCATCTTCTTTAATTTTCTTGTCAAAAATTTTCTTAATCTTGTCTTGGATAGCTTGAGACTTAAGGTAAAATTCTTCTCTTGTTTGTTGCAAGTGTAGGGTTTGGTTAATTCTTCTTTGAATATCATTGGTCTCAACTTGTAGCTCTTGGATTATCTTCATAATAGGTACTCCTCAGAAAGATGGAAAAACAACATGCATTCCATAAACAAGCTGGTAAGGGGATGTACCAATAGATTTATTGGTGGTAAGTCTATCTGCCCATAAGGCATTAACTAACCTCTTGTTCCAAGTTTTCTTGTTGTCTTCTAGTAATTTCTTGATGATGTTCACAAGGATCTTATTGGAGGATTCAACAAGGACATTACCTTGAGGGTATTATGCAGTATAATGGCCAAGGGTAATGTGATATTTATGACATAAGTATATCATCTTTTTGGATTTGAATGCAGTTTCATTGTGGGTGATAATATTTTGGGGGTATCCAAACCTTGAGAGTATGTTATTTTCTAAAAATGAGATAAAGACATTGTTAGTGGCTTGCTTGGAGGGTATGGCTTCCATCCACTTAGTGAAATAGTTTGTGGCTATCAGAATCCACTTGTGTTGAGCTAAGGATGGAGGGTGAATTTCACCAATGAAGTCAAGACCCCATTGTTGAAAAGGGATTTTTGTTGAGATGGGTTTTAAGGGCAAGGGTAGCATTCTTTTCCTTCCTTCAAAGATTTGGCACTTGTGACAAGAGGTCACATACTTTTTTACATCTACAAACAAGGTAGGCCAGTAAAAACCATCTCTAAAGATTTTGTTTGCAGTAGTCTTCCAGTAGAGATGTCCCCCACAATCACCTGATAGAAATTCTTCCAAAAATTTCTTAGCTTCTTCTTTAAGAAAACAATTCAATAAAATTCCACGATGATCTCTACAAAAAGAGTACATTTTCTATGATACAAAATCTTACTGCCTTTAATTTTAAAAATCTAACTTTTTTTCTTCATAATCCAGGAGGAGCTTGCAAATTTAGTAATACAAATACAATATTTTCATACCATGGTGAGTCTGAAAAGGCTTCACTGATCTCTGGAGTCGCATCTCTTCATGATCATCTATTTGGGCAATAGAATTAATGTCTAAATCATGAAAATTTGATTTAGCCATGAGTTTGGCTAAACATTGACCTTTTATGAGTTTGGTGGGTTTGATTTCTATGTTATATTTTAAAATTGTGGCAATCCACTTGCCTCTTTTACCATCAAGCCCATTCTATGTCAGAATGTCCTTTACAACTACATTTGGAACATAAGCAATGATATGTGAATAAAGAATATATACTCTAAAGTCTTTGATGGCTTTCACTAATGCTAGTGCTTGATTTTCCATTATATTATACTTTAAAGTAGCATATCTGAGTGATTTGCTAAAGAAAGCAATGGGCTGCCCATAGCCCTTGTCATTTTCCTACAGTAAAACTGCAGCAATAGTGTGTTCTGAAGCAAAAGATAAAATAATGAAATCTTTTTTAAAGTCAAGACTTATAAGGACTGGTATTTTGGTTAAGGCTTGTTTAATAGATTCAAATAATTGCTTGGCCTCAACAGTCTATTTAAGTACTGAGTCTTTTTTCAGCATATTGTTAAGTTCTCTAATTATTTTAGCTATATTTTAGATGAATCTTCTTAGAAAGTTAATTTTACCTTGGAAATATTGTAATTATTTAATGTTCCTAGGAGGACTAATGTTAAGAATGGCCTCTATTCTAGCCGGGTCTATCATAATTCCCTCTTTGGATATACTATGTCCTAATAACTTACCTTCTTCTAATCCAAATAAAGTCTTCTTAGGATTTAGAGAGATGCCAAATTTTCTACATTTAAGAAAGACTTGTCTAAGATGATCCAAATGTTCATTATCAGTCTTTGAAAATACAGTAATGTCATCTAAATAAATCACAAGGAATTCATGATTTTCCTTTGCAAAGGCTATATCCATAGCTCGTTTAAAAGTGGCTCATGCATTCATTAACCCAAAAGGCATTTTTACATACATAAAAGTGCTCCATGGAGTAGTAAACGCAGTTTTAGCTTGGTCGTTTGATGACTAAAATCTGGTTATACCCTAAAATTCATCTAACAATGAAATTCTAGAAGAACCAACTATCCTCTGTAGAATTTGATCCATATTTGGTAAAGGGTAGTTGTCTTTTAAGGACACTTTATTTAAATTTCTGAAATCAACGCACAATCTAATTTCTCCTGTCTTTTTCCTAGTGGGAACTAGAAAAGAAACCCAATCAGAATATTTGATTAGTGCAATTATTTGGGCATCATACATTATTTTGACCTCTTTCTCAATTAAAGGCATCAAAACAAGATTGATCCTTCTTAACTTCCGTTTAAAATGTTTTTTGTCTTCTTTTATAGGGATTTTATGTTGTATTATGCTAGTGTCATAGGATTTTAAGTCCTCATAACTCCAAGAAAATACATTCTTAAATTCCTTAAAAAGAGCTATGCATTTTACTTTTTCTTCCTAGGGTAAAGCTTTGGAAAGTTTAATCATATTAGGCTTTAACTTTGTACCTATATTACATTCCTCAATATCAAATCTAAGTGTCTCCATTTTAGGTTTTCTTACAACATCATTAGAGTCAAATAAATCTTCTAAAGGGGCTAATCCTTTTGGTAAAAAATGTTTTTGAGATTTAAAATATCGGATTCATCATCAGCTCACTTATCAATCTCTACTTTCTCTAAATTATCTATGTATACTGGACTAAATTTAGTAGGTTTAGAAAATTTGAAGTTATTTACATCTACATTATTCAAATCAATTTCACTATCTAAGTTCTGATCTACTGTACAGTTTGTGCCTATATTACAACCTTGAAATTCTCCTTCATTATTCATGAAATGATAAATTTGTTCATCCTGTGAGAAAATTTGCCAATATTTAAGATTGTCTGGGATTCGAGGCCTGTGGTTAACTTCTACAGTATATATGTGATTTGGTTGAAATGGCAGATTATAGGTACTAGCAAAAGTTGCTAAGCAATGAGCCTGTATGTTATGTTTTCTTGTTATTGCAAAAAAATCACATTCTAGCAGTTCTTTGATCAAATCTAACACAGTATCTCTATATCGGCTTAATCTTGGATTATAGACAGAATATTCTCCAGTTATATTTTTCACAATTAACTTTGAATCTCCCATAATTGAAAATCTTTTACCTCCTAAATTCCTAACAATTTGCAGTCCTAAAATGAGAGCTTCATATTCAACCATGTTATTTGTACATTTAAAATTCAGTCTAAAAGCATGACCTTATGCATGATTTTTTTCCATATTATGTATCCAGACTCCTGCTCCTGCTCCTAATTTATTGACTAATCCATCAAAATCTAAGTGCCATAATGATTCATGAAAGATTTTTTCACTGTCTGATGTTTTTTTTCTCTTTTACTTCAGTATTGTTTTCAATTCCAGTTTCAGAGTTACCTAAAATGAATGAATCCATGTCAGATGGTGTATAATTAATTGGATAATTTCTTGGTCTTTCTACACTACTAATCATATACTTCAACAATGTTTCTCTATAAATTTTCTTTGGTTGGCCAAAAACTGAGATTGTTGCATATGAAATATCAAGTTGTAGAGATCCCTTCAATTTAGCTCCCTATGAGCAAGATAAGAGAATTCCATACTTGGGAGGGATGTTAGCTACTACAATGTCCATGACTATGATTTTTATAGGATATTGAAATAAAGTAACACATAAGTCTTTAATCAAACCTAAACATTTCACTTTGCTTGAATCAAATCAGAAGAAATCTTTGTAAGGCCTAGTGATGTCTAAATTCAAGGTTTCCATTATTGTTTTTGGCATTAAATTGTGTGAAGCTCCTGAGTCTAGCATTGCATTATGTAAAATTTGATCATGAATAGTTAAGCTAATGTAGAAAGGTGGAACTACTCCAACTTGATGTTTCCCATTAACATCAGGACCAAAAATTAATTCAGGTTGATCATCATTCAAGTTTACTAAATCATCTCCATCATTCATATTCAAAGTTTCAGTGATAAGTGTTTTGCATAAATCATGTTTTACCAATTTTGTCAAAGGAATTGGTATTTTTAATTCGACAATTTAAGCTTGGATATTAAATGGAGGTTGTGATTTTCCTAGTTGAATTATCTCTTCTTTTGTAACTGTAGTTTGAGTAGGTTTATCTTCTTTTTCTACAATTGTCCGTTCATTTTCTGTTTGAGTTTCTATTGTCTTAGTGCTTTTATTTTTATTTTCTGGAATAGTTTGAGAATCAATAGATGTTTTTACAGATTTTATATTTTCAGTAGTTGTTTTAGCAGTGGTAGCTTTTGGATTAGTAGTAGGTGTTTTGGAGTCTAAAATTGTTGTTTTAGTAGAATTAGTTGTCTTGACAGCAGCATATTTTTGTGAATCTGTTGATTTTTGGACAACATCATCTGTTATGTCAACAATTTTGGGACTAGGTGAAATTTTGGGGCTTGAAACTTTCTGAGTTGAATTAGAGTTTTGCTTGGTTTCCCTAGGTAGAATTTGCAGAACTTTAGTAGTAGGAGCCTTGACAGTTTTATTTTTTTGTGTTTGGACAATTTTTTTAATAGAAGGCTCTGCATTTTTCTTGCTCCTAAGGTTATATTGCTTATGTATTTCATTGATAGCAAACTCATAACCTTGCTTGTAATCAAACGATTCACCAAAATCTAATTTTAGTTCTTGTAATTCATATAACTCTTGATCCTCTTGTGTAAGAAATATTTTGTTCTTATCATTAATACCCATTAGATTTATGTTGTCTTCATCATCTTCATCTTGATGAGAACTTTCAGCATAGTTCTCTTGGAAAGGTAGTATTATTGTTTGGTCATGTGCCGATTCTCTAGATTTTCCAGTATTTGTGTTTTTCCTGAAATTGGGATTTCTAATTTGTTGTTGGTTATCCCATTGTAGCTTCCTTTCCATATTATATAACCTATCCATCATTCTCTCTAATGTTTTTGCTAATTGACATATTTTTAAATTTGAACTAGATGTTTCTTCTTTTATTGTTACTCTCTTCTCATTCCTTAATCTAGCTCTTCTAGCCAACAAGTTTGCCACTACACTAACAGCATTACTTTGCATCTGCTCTAAAGTTTCTGTATTTATTTCTCTTATTTGATAGGCTATATCTATATCAAATCCATCGGGGAATTTCAGAAGGACAGAGTCTGGAGGGGGCTTGAGATTAGCAAGAATTGAATTATAAATGTTGTTGTATCTAGTACAATAATCTTGGACTGTTTCATTTGGTGCTCTTTTTATGCTTTCAAATTTAGATAAGATTTGTATTAGATTTTTCTTCTTTTCCCATTCATTAATGAATAATCTATGAAAAATTGCTAAATCAACAAAACTACCAGGATTCAAACCTTTAAACCATTTTTTCACCTCACTAGTTAATGTTTGAAAAAAAAGTATAATTTGTACATCAGAATCATTTATTTCATGAAGCTCAAAATAATATTTCATCTTATTAACATGTTGTTGGGTAGTGTATTGAGTGGTTGCATCAAATTGAGGTATTTTTCTTAGATAATCCTGGGGCATGTCACGTAACTGTGTTGGAAGGACCAAGGGAGCATATCTAGCAGCCATGGCTTGAATTCTAGCTTTGCTAGGAGGTAAGTTGGAAGTACTTGGGGAAGAACTAGAAGTACTTGCTAATACAGTTAAAGCACTTGCAGATGATATTGGAATATAAGAAGATGTACTAGAAAATGTAGTTGAGATGTTAGAAGATGAAACTGGGATATATGAAGAGGTACTTGGGAATGAGAATGATGTATTGGAGAATGCAAAAGAGAAACTAGTGGATGGAGTTGAGGTGGTGGAGGATGGCAATAATATTCTAGGTTGGAATGGTTGCTTTGGAAAAAATGAATCTGTGGAATGAATTGTGGTGGAAATAATGGATGAGGTGGCTGTGAATAGTGATGATCCTACAGATTCTATAAGGCTAGTATCTAAATGAGTAGTAGAAGGCTTAGGAGTATAGGTTGATAAAGCACTTAATTCAACTGAATTTTGTAAATAAGATTCATATATTTCTTTAATCGACACTAGTAGAAAATGAAGAAACTAGTGACTAGGTGACTAAAAACGTTAGTCACTGCAATTATTTCAAGTGAATTACTACTAAATTTGAGCAATTTTAAGTGACCGAACTTAAACTAACTAACTTAAATGACTAATTTAGTCTAGGAATAAAATATACAACTAGATAATAAGTGACTAAACTAAAAACGACTAACTTAAATGACTAATTTAGTCTAGGAATAAAATATACGACTAGATAATAAATGATTAAACTAAAAATGACTAATTTAGTAGGATTAAAATATATGACTAGATAATAAGTGACAAAATTAATAATGATTAATGTAAATGACTATTATAGTCCAAGAATAAAAATGTGATCAAATAACAAGTACAAAAAGTATATGAATTAGTCATTTATGTTAGTAATTTTTAATTGTCGACACATTATTTGTTATGGGTTTTTTGTGGCATTGTTACATGCCATGGCTCATTATTACGCTAGATTCATAGAGAATGATTTCATTAATTTGAATTCAAATTATGTTGATTTATACATGGTCAATTGATATAAACCTAGAAGTTTAATCTAAAGCCATATTATTCTATAGATAAATGCATTACAAAAATGTTCAAGAATTCTAATAATGCATTCACATTCTTAGAATGTGCACAAAATATTATTGGAAACCAATACATACTAACAATTCTTGTGGCTATTTAATTATGTAGAATAACGTACCATGGCTCCCATGTCAAAGTTGAAATCTGAATATCCCTTAGAGAGTATCTATGTGGTTGTTTGGGGGTTAATTCATGTTCCTTGAACTCAAGAAGCTTTATTTAGGGCCTAAGGCCCTCTTTTCTCCTTCCCTCAAGATAATACACTCCCCAAGGCCCATTATTACCATGTAAACCATACCCATGGTGACAAAGATCCCCAATATAGGCCAAATATCCCCTAGAGATGTTCCATGTAGTAAATAGAACACTTGTTCAAGACGATTGATCATGGGAAGATTCAAATATGACCCAAGCACCTTATGATCCTTCCTTAACCATGGTTAAGGCTCCAAATGACATACGTGGTGCAAAAAGACTCCTAATGATATTAAGGCCAAACTTAAAGGCCGCAAGACCTAAATATGTCACAAAAATCTTCAAATAGCACCCATATCACACCTAAAGGCTAGATATGTCTTAGATAGGATATGTGTGGTCGACGTTTGAGGCCTTATTCATGTCCCTTGAACTAAAGAAGTTTTGTTTAGGGACTAATGATCTTGTTTTCCTTCCATTTCCATCATAGAGGCCATAAAACCCATCTTTATTATGTAAAACATACTCGTTGTTCCCATATTTCCATTATAATATTATGTTCATGGAAATTAAATATGAGAAAGACTTGTTTTAGGCATAAGGCCCTTTTCCATTCCTTGGCCAAGATATAAGACCTAACTCCTTGCATATATGATGTGGAAAACCTCATAATGGAACTCTTATCCTAGATGGAGGCCTAAAATTCCTCAAAGATTATTTATATTGCAGTTCTTTATGGTCTTTTTCATGCAATGTGAGCCAAAGAAGTTTCATTTTGGGATTGAGGCCATTTTTTGCAAAGGGTACAAGCCTAAGACCCATTATTACTACGTAAAACATAGCAATGACATTAAAGATCCCCATAGATTCCTAAGATCCCCTATAGAGTTTATTTGTTGTTCTTTGAGAACTACTTCCAAAGCTTAATCATCAAAGATTAAAATAATTCCTAAGCCCCTTATGACGTTCTTATTTTGACCAAGCCTACACTTGTAAGCATCATATGTGATTTGAAAGCCTCCTAATTTCATTAAGGTCTAATGATGAGGCTCCAAGACCCAATCATAGTGTGCAAAACCTTTGAATGGCAGACACATCCCTTCTAGAGGCCAATGAATATCCCTTAGAGAATATAATTTATGTGGTGCTTTGAAGCTTTTTTAATGGGCACTAATTATTTAAGACTTAAGTCTCTTTTCTTTAATTTCATTCTTTAGCTATAGTAAAGGCCATGGGACCCATTCTTATTATGCAAAACATACTAAATGCCCATATTCCCAGCTAGAGGCCTTGTTCATGGAAATTGAGCATGAGAAAGATTAATTTAGGGACGAAGGCAATTGTTTTCCTCTCCTATCCATAACATAGACACTAAATCTAATACATGGTGAGAAATAATCCTATGGTGCCCATATCCCAACCTAAGACCAAAGATTCTTTAAAAAATATTTATGTGGTTTTTAAGTCAGCTCATTACCCTTGACACTAAAAAGCTTCTTGTAAGGCCTAATGCCCCTTTTTTACCTCTACTACCCATAGTAAATTACTTGAATCCTATACATGGTGTGAAAAAATTCCTAATATAATTGATATCCCATATATTCCTAAGATTATTTAGAGAGGATCTATGTGGTTGTTCAATGCCAAATTCATGGCCCTTGAGCATGAAAAACTTCATTTTAGAAATAAAAGTCTTTTTTTACCTTCCCTCATACTAATTCTTATCTTACAAAGAATAATAATGGTGCCCATATTCTTAGTCTAAGGCCCTTTTCATGTCCATTGGTAAAGGCCTTGAGAGTTATTCCCAGTGTGCAAAATTTGGTAAGGTTGTGAAAATATTAGTAAAGAGAAAAGGCCCAGTAGAAATTAATCCTTTGGTCATAACTTCTCATAATGCTAAATCTAAACAATTGGTCTCATTATGATAGGTGGAAGTTTAGTGAAAAAAAAACAATAATTATCAAACTTTAGGAAAAAATGTGTTATCATACATTTTTATGTCTATATTAAAACAAGAAAAAACCACATAATTTTAATTTTTAAATATCACTTCATAAAACTACTAATTTATAAGTTTTACCAATTAAATAATTTATATACAATTTAATACCTTATTAAAATTTTAATTTAATACTATATATAATTTTTTGTTTTAAATATTATTATTAACATTTAATTTTTATTTTTTTATTTTAATTTTATGTTAATTTCAATTCTCCCGCCTACTCCCTGCTCCCAATTCCCGCCTACAAACTGGGAAGAAGATGTTTTTCCATCTAAGGTTAAGGTTCTTGAAGATGCCACATGCTAAAAGAGCTTAAATTTTTGCAATGAGAAACACTTTTTCTCTCCCTTCTCCTTCGGTTGCCTCCCGCCACGGCCGTCCATTGCATCTGTAGAATTCGTAGAGGTACCGTTCTCCAACGCCATATTCAGGGAAAGTGATTATCGACGGAGACTCCAAAGGAAATGCCTTGATTTATAATGAGTGAGATCATTTCATTGCTTCTAAATTTGAAGGATGACTAAACTTTCGAAGCGCCTATGAAGAGGAACAAATGAGTCAAAGACCAAAGAAAAGCAGTCTCGCGTCCTTGTTACTGAGGCTAGTTATTTGAACCAAGATGAAGCAAGAGATTATTCTGCTATGTAACCTTTGGATGATCATTCTAGAAATCATATGGAGTTAGATTATCATAACGTGTTTCCATCAGCTGTTACAGAGGTAGCCCGTGCACCCTATAGGGAGATTCACACACCTGATTTAAATGAAGAGGATTTAATTTTGCATCAGTATAAGAGCCATCTACTCCTCAACTCACTGAGGCCTTAGTTGCCATTATTGCTGATGTTTCTATTTCAAGTTATTTACGGAAAGTTCACTTACTGGGAGATGTTTCTGTTTCAAGTTATTGCCAATATTTCTATGCTGGGAGAATCTAGATAAAGTGAATGTGTTGAAGTTATTTAAATTTTTTGACGAAATAAAATCTAATCGTCAATATTTCCATGCCAGGAGAATCTAGATAAGGTAAATTATTTAAATTTTTGTATTGTTTAACATGTTCCTAGTTATTTAAATTTTTGTATTGTTTAACATGTTCCTCTCACACAAGGAAGTGATTATATAAACATTCCCCTACTCCCATATTCGATACAACAATAGAAAAAATCCCCTGCAGTGACCCCGCTAACATATTAACATCACACTCATGTTGTTCTGTTACAAGCATTGCCTCCTTCAAGGCCTTCGATTATTTAAAAAAATCATGTACATTTATTAATTTTTGTAAGTTTATCTTCTTTGTTTACAGATCATTTTAAAAGGAGGATATTTTTTAATGAAAGTTTCACAATCCCAAAATCTCAAGGTTCTTTTGGAGAGAACGTGGCACAATATTGTTGCTAGGCACAAACCTGATTTTCAGAATGCAGAAGATGCATATACACTAAGGGCTTTATGTTCACAAGTTGAAATGGACAACCACATACACAAACTTAATAGAACTTGCAAGTCGATCTCTTGTGAATCTGGAGAATAATAAAATGCAAGTCACTTCAATTATCTTTTTGGTCATCTTCTGTGTGACAGAAGAGTCCCAGTCACAAGCCTCTTACCAAAATGATAAATTAAAAACCTAGAGTGGGATAAATTGTCTTCAAGCAAAACTATGAAAATTGTCTTACAGAAAGGTCACTTAATTTTTTCAAAGAACAACTCTATTATAGTTGGACCCTATTTGATAACTATTTGAACCCTATTTTATAATTTTTTCTATGTCCTCTTTAGTGCCTAGTTTGTCAATGGGGTTTGAACATGGTCAGATTTCAAGTGGTCTTAACATTGTGTGTCAGCATTGCCGAATCCCCAGATTGAGGTTTTATCAACTGTTCCTGCATTTTTCTTAGTGACTGGTTCTTCAATGGGGTTTGAACAGGTTGAGATGTTTGAAAAGAATCAAAAGATGAAGGGATTTGAACTTGAAATTTCCATTAGGGAACAGGTTCAGCCAGAAGAGGCATGCATGAAGGGACATATGCTATCTGCTAAGATTGAATATATTGATAAGGAAGTGTTGCAACATGTTGTTATGTTTCATTCCTGTCAAGATGTAAATTTGGTACCTATTTCGAATCCCCAACAAGAATTTTTGTTAGAAACAAGGAAATGTGCACTCTGACCTATAACTCATAGGCTATATCATCCCCAATTGGTAATTTGTCGATGGTTATGGCTACAGATCATTCAGGTTTTGTACATTGTTCTGTATTAAATACATCTAAGCAGCACTCACATAGTCTTGAATTTATGGCCCCAAGTAGTTCGACGCAGTTAAGAAACAGAGCTTCAGATACACAAGAATTATCTGCACTAGGATTTCAGCAGTTTCATCAAGTAGGAGGCAATAAACATGAGTTCCACTTAGTATTTGGGTTGTAAGAGTATGCCCAGGTTGCAATAATGCATAATGTAATGATGGACAAAACCATTCAACAAATTCCTATAGACATGTAGACATTTCCAAAATGTACACCTAGCCAATATTTTAATCTTGTTTCATATGTTCACTCTGGTACCGACATATCAAGCTCTCATCAGTTTTCTTTTCATGGATTTCCATTTCCAGCTTCTACCAAAAAGAGATTTGGATGCAGCTGGATTGGGATGAATAAGTAGATGTATACTTTTCTTGTGGGAGAAAGGTTATATATCTATCAGATAAAATTTCTGTAGAGTTGGAAATATTGTTTGGGATGATTAAAGGTAGCAGGGTATGCTTCTCACATAATTTGCACTAATGTTGTGAAGGAGAAGCTAGAGAAAAATATTATTGTCAACACGATGAGACGCCGACATTTGCAATTGGTATTTTAAACACAAACTCGGGACACCTATCTGGGTCATCATAAACTTTGAGTATGTGGTGATTGCCACTCTTCCATATTGTAGAGAAAATTTTGAGTTTCATGGTGCCAATCCTTTCCAACATTTCAAAGGTGGACAATGCTATTGTGGCGATTATTGGAAATAGTAAGTGAACTATGACATCCTCATATGCATCATTTTTCCTTGTTAGATAATGTTCATCTCATATTATATTTTGGATATGGTGAGATGAATGTAACAAATGAGTATATACAATGTGTATAAATTTTTTTGATTCATAGCTAGTAATTCAAGTGCCTGACAAATCTATGGTGTATGTCATAGTAGCTTACTCCTTTAAGCTAAATAATCAGATGGGCATAAACAATGTTTGCAATGAATTCCATTGGTTTCATTAATGCATTGTTAAAAAATATTTTCATAAACCACTAATTAATTGGTGAGATCTACCTAAAACATGTTATTGAGCCAAAAATAATCCCTTTTTCCAATTTTTGAAAAAAAATGGCCGATGCAGCGAAAAAGTCAGATTTTTTTCTTCAGGTTTTCTAGTTCATTTTTTTTTATTGTTCATCTATTTTGTGTCGAGTCAGATTTTATATCCTCGCTGATTTTTTCCAAATTTCTGTCATGCAACACTATTGCTAAGTGTAGTTAATGTCAAATTATTTTGAAGTAACTTTATATTAGTTTTAGATGCTAATGGATTTTATGGAAATTGTTTCTGTATTGATTTCTATGGAATTTTTGAAGTTTTGGACTCTTTCGTAGACAATTTTTTCAAATTGAAAACATATGCATGGTACTTAAGTCAATATATACCATCCTACCATATTCTGGAAATTGTTGAAATTGCATTGAAAATGGTATTTTCCAGGACATAGAAGAAATGAAGATGGGATAAATAGTGGTGTTTTACAAAACCCTTAAATTGTTAAGACATGAAGTGGCACTCCCCATTTCCATTGAGTATAACATGGAATCACTGTGGCACCTAGAAATGTCTTGGGACATCCCCTAGAGACCGTGGGACGTCTCGGGGATGGCAAACTCCCTATATCTTATATCACAGTGATGCCTTGAGACATCTATTTTTCCCCTCCCTGGAGTGAAGGGATGCAGGAAATGCAGGGGACATGTCCCTACAGACTACTGATAAATGCAACTACATGTTGTGGCTGTGATACTACTAATAGTGCATAAAATTAAACACTTGAATGCCTTAAGTCAAATCCTCGTAGGTATACGTCTTTCAAAAACGATATTTTGGCAAGCATTTCTCCCCAAATACGAGAAGTATAGATTGAGTTTGCCATAAATATTCAATAGCTATTGGAAAAATGACATGACACTAAACTGATAAGGATGATAGAAAAATAGCATGGGCTTTGCAAGAGTTTCAATCATGAATCTAAAAAAGGTTCAGATTATTTTCCAAATAAAGGTTTAAGAATCAAATTCTTTTCTAAGCATGAATCCCTAAGAGGTCCAAATTTTTTACCAATGGGTCTATTAGCAATTTTATTTCTGAATTGGGGCATGGGTGGGTGTATTGGAAATTTCCTTTCTGAATTGGGGCATAACCCACTTGGATGTTCACTAGGTATGTCCTTTTAGGACTATTATGATCTTGGATTCCCAATCCTCAAAGAATATTGGTCCTTTTCGACCACTCTTGTCTTGGATACTTGTCCAATCCTCAAAGAGTGTCAGTTCACTTCCTATTTTGGATTTTCTCTCGTCCAGGAAATCATAGATGTTTATTCAATCTTCCATTCGCCATTCTTCCTCCATGCCCTTCACTTAGATGTACGATTGTTAGTCCTGGCCTAGTGCATGACACATGATGAGGATAATACAAATGTGATGTTTATCATTACTCCCTATCAACCAGAGATGAGATCCATATTCCCACTCGATTTAGGGTATAGATCCTTGCTCCTTCACAAATAATAAGGAGACTTCATACTCTGAAATATAGAGGATATTCTCCAAGTCAACCATTTGCGGATATAGAGAAATGAAGTCCATATATTTCTGAGAGGAAGGAGCATCTCTTACTCTCAGTGATGATTGGAAATGTCTGAATGCTTATTTCTGAAAATCATTTTGTCCATAAATAATATTTTTAGTGTCGTTCTTGATTTGCCAAATAGAATTTTGCATATAATGCCTCGAAGTCTAGTTGTGTAAATATCTAGTATTTATGTCCCCTTCATCAATCCACATTTGGCGACTCTTCTGTTTCAATTCCTATGCTTGACGCAAAAGTATTTTCCTTTTTTTTTGTTAAATTCTGCTAATTTCTATTTGGAAGCCTCCGATAAGTAGTTTGTTGAATGTGGATCTTCCAAAGATTTAATATTGGCATTGATTTTTATAATTTCTCTACTCCTTTCTTTTTTAGATGACAAGCCAATAAACGAACTACCTATTTTAGCTTTATCAACTTATAGAAATATTGTCCATAGCCGAATTTCCAATGCTTAGATTGAATTTTGTCTAGAAGTCTTAGACCATTAAGGTGAATTCTGGGTCTTTCAACCAAAAATGGTTAAACTTAAAGGGAGCGGGCTTCCCTTTTGAAATGTCTTCCAGACTAAAAAGAGAGGAAAATGATTAGATATTTGCAAGGGAAGAACCCATGAGCTCAAATTTGTGAGATGGTTAGCTACACCTTTCTTCACAAAGAAGTGGTCTAGTGTTTTTGAAATTCAATAAGATCTCCTTCTACCACTCCTCCATGTTTGTCCAATTGTGTCAAACTTAATATCTATAAAAGAGTTTCGAAAAATAGGTCCTTGAAGTGTGTTGCGAGAGAGTTTGGATTGTTTCAACATCAATTTTAAAGATTATCTCCATGTTTAGGAATTTTAGTCCAGGCTAATATTTGCATAAACTAACTCCAATTTAAAAGTTGAATTTTCTCCCATCAAAAAGATTCTTATCTTTATGAGATGTGAGATGTACACACACTCCCACCTACTTGTTGGATCATTCATTTGTCTAAAAAAAGAACTGACACAACCTTGGCTGCGTTTACCCACATATTTATTTTCAGAAAATAAATATATACATTCTACCCAAAACCGAACTCTCAACCTTTTATGATATAGTCTTAAATTGGAATTAATCAATTCAAAATACAACTATGGTTAACAATCATAATTAAACGCCCACTTGATGAATATTCAATTTTACAAATTTACATATTTAACTTTGGTTGAAACCCCAAAGTGTCAACAAAATAAATATATTCGGGCCCACAGCATACCCAACTCACATTTTTGCCAATGATCTATCTGCTTGATCTTCATCCAACAAATATCACATTTTAATAAGCATGATCTTTAATAATTTGAAGTTATGTGAAATGGGTGGTTTTATGGAGCTATGGGTCACCCTCCTAACTGTATCGCATGACTCCAACAATTACCATTTACTGATTTCATTCCATGCGAAGACCATTATTGTTTTGGAAAACCTCTTCTCTGCCACTCTGCACCATCGATTCATGGTTTTTGCCTTTGCTGACCACATGTCTTCTCTCTTTTTTCTATGATCATTGTAGGTCAAATTCACTTACGGATTCCATAACAATCTGTTATACAAAATCTTGGTCCCATTGTTCATAATATGAAAGGGGTTTTCATTTCCAGAACTAAAACTGGAGACAAAGATAGAGAATTTGTAACGTTTTTGCTTCTTATGGAGTTCTCCCGACAATTCCCTGTATGAATAAATTCCTGGAGTCAATTTATGTTCTCAATTACTACGTGGACTGCGTTGTTCGATTCAATAACTTGAGATATTTTGGATGTGAATTATTCATAGATATGTACGCACCTCTATACAATTTAGACTCATATAAACATCGACGACTTCAACTATTTATTACAGGTTCCATAGATGTTGTTGATTACTCAGACATTAAGCTCCAATGTTCCACAATTCAGGATGGAATTACTTGAAAACTATAGTCCATATATACAATAATGGAAATCCATTTAATTTTGCTTAATTTCAGCTTCAAACATAAGTATTGTGCCAAACTCTGATTTATCACACAGTTATAATTCAATCAACTAGTGCATGCTTACCCATTTCAGAATCAAATTCCTTCATATACATAAATCCAAATAATTACAAATATTTCTTCTCTCTGCCTTGATATTCAAATCACTCACCTCTTTCCTCCTAATGCCCATAGGCTTCCAATCCAAACTCTACCTCTCTAAATCCTGAATCTCTCTCTATATCTCTCCATGACTTTGAGGCTTATAATTTATACGAAAGGTTCTGAAACCAATTCTGGTTTCAGATCCTCTATCTTCTCAACGAATTCCTTAGAATGATCTAAATCCTAAAATCTCTTCTTAATCCCTAAAGATCCTTTCTCATCCACAAAATCATGGAATAAATTCATAATCTAAGATTTATAATTAAATCTTCCAATTCTTAATTTTCTCATATTATCTTTTGAGAACATTTACAAAAATCCTCCCAATATTTAATTAGTCCTATTTTAAAATATTAAAATCACTCAACTCCAAACAAATCATTATAAATTGTTACATAATAATCCAATTTAATAGAAATACAAGAACCCCTATATGTATTAAAATAGAAAGAATTTTTTGAGCCTAATACTCTTGCATCAGACTCCCAAAGTAGAAAATAATCATGATCTCCTGATCATGTGCTTCCAACCTTTAGCCTCTTGGATCCCATACTTTGTTTTCTAGTTTGTCCTCGATTGTTATTTGTTTCTGTTCTCCAGGTCTCCATACCTTGTGCTGTAATTTTCCACTAGTTATGCTTTCACATCCTGTTATTGTATTTTCTTTGTTGTTGTTGCTTTGCTTCTTTGTTGTTGTCTTCTTTTGAGACACCTTCATCATCAACCTTCTTATGCTTTCAATCTCTATGTCCAAATTATCTTCTGACTGGTAACCATTCTACCAATTGTTATCGCTTCCAATTTCTGCTGCAAATATCATTGTATATATTTCTCTAAATAATGTTGTTGCCTCCCAAACTTCCTGCATATCTCGTAAGATATCTCCCTCTGCAACATCCTTCTTATGCTCACTACCTACAAATTTATTTTCAGAAAATAAATTTTCTTCTGATTCTTTGGTTGTAGCAATATACTCCTTGATTGTTCTTTGTATATTAGCAAGCATAATCAATTTTGGAAAACTAGTATCTACTTCTGTCTCTTCCATAACTTTAGAAATTTCAACTCCAGTGTCTGCAATTCCTTTCTTTTGTTAAAATGTTTCTAGCAAGCATTTCCGCCATTCCCTTTGTACTTGTTTCATTTCAAACATATCATCAATATGTTGTAATTCAGTTTCAACATAACCTTCTTGTTCTTCCTTGACAATATTCAGTGATTGTCCTTCACCTCCTTGATTGATTTTGACAATAAATTCAGCTTCTTCAAACACTATATCTTCATTCTCTATCAGAATAAAATTCTGATTCTCCGCCACTATGACATTTCTAAGAGTCTGTCCTACAGTATTCTCTTGGCCAATCAGATAAGCCAACTCTTCCTTGTCATCAACAATAACAAGTTCCTTCATATGAGACATGACGGTCTCACCTTCCCTGTAGATGCTCTCGTTATTAAGTAAGGAATCTATGGGTTCCTTATGCTACAACAATTCATCTTCATTCAAGACAACTCCAAGAGATGAAGTGTCTTCTGCAACATCTGTAAACATAGTTAAATTATCAATTTCAAAATCACAATACCCAGTGGTCTTATTTAATGATCAAATCATCAAATCTTCTTCTTTCAGTTCTAAGTCTTTTTCAGGACTCAAGAAATCTTTACTGTCTTTCTTTCCATCTTCCAAGCTTATCTCCATTGTGCCAATCACCATGATAGAATGATTATCCTTCACTATGTTTTCAGCTAGCGTAGTTTCCTTTTTATTAGACTTTCTGACATTTCCCATTTGTCGTCTTTCTTTACCTGCATAATTAACACATGAATTATCAGTATTAAAAATGCAAGGTCTCAACGCCTCTTCCTCCTCTAGCAACATCTCAGTATGTTGTTTTGAGTTTTCACTTAATTCCTTTGTTAGCACATCAATATGCTAATTTAAATTCTCCATGAGACTGTCAGCTAGTCTCTCCTCCATATCATATGTTTCATGAATTTCTCCCTGCTCTTGTTCACAATAATGAACTCCTTCAATTTTTTGGACTCTTTTCACCATTCTAGCATTTTTAACATTTGTTTCCTGACTATCATTCATAACAATTTCTTTGTCTTTCTCTTTCAGCAATTTATCCTGAGTATAGATCCTCAGCTTTTCCAACTCTGTTCTTTGAATATTGAACTTTATATATAAATCAACTATTGCAATTGGGGTAGAATTTGGAAAATTTAAACAGTTTTTCACACCTTCACTTGTTGTTGACCAATCATCAGATGGTCCTTCTTCCTTTGTTTTAATATTCTGCTACATATTTCCATGAGACCCCTCTGTCTCCTTTTCTTTCTGAGATCTTGCTATGTCAACGTTAATCTGAACAGATTTCAGATTTAGCTCCTTCTCCTTAACATAATCTAAATCTGTTCATCATCCTGTGATGTACCTGCAATCATACACAAATCATTATTTTTAAAAATACAAGACCTTTCAGTCTCGTTTGCTTCTTCAAGCACCAACATTTCACTATGTACTTTCTCTTTTCCAACAAATCCTATTTGTTGTGACTCAATTCCTTTGAGTCTTTCCTTTTCCAAAAAAGTAATATGTATCTTTTCAAGTTCTCTAAAATTTTTCATCAACTTAGCATTCCATTTATTTTTCAGTAGGTTCCATCTAACCCATTTCCTCATTCTCCATCCATGATTTCGACATTATTTCTCTTCCTCTTTTAGCAATCCTTGTAGTACCTCCAGTTGTACTTCCATCACTACAATATCTCTCTCTCGATCCTCATCACTTATTTTATCTTCATGGCTTCCCTTAGAACCTCTTTTTTAAGCCTCCATGACCACCATCCTCATGATCTCATCTATGCTTGATTGGTGATCTGCAACATAGCCTTCTCTTGTAGAAATCTCCTTTTGCTACTCAATACTCTCTCAAGCTTCCTTTCTGAGCTTGACCTCTTCCTAGGCATTCTTTTGGTTCACTCTCCTAAACCTGCTATTCCTTTGGCTGCTGCACTTAGTCACCTTCCTTCTTTTAGAAATTTTTACCAGTTCCTCCATCACTACTTCTTAAGACTTGGATTTTTCTTTTTTTTCATCTTGTCTGCAACCGCAATATTCAATCTAGATTAAAATAAAACACATTATCTCACCTTCAAGATCTCTGCATGACCTTGTTCTCCTCATTCACTTGTACTTTGAATGGACTATTTTCATTTATTTCTGCAAATATATATTACACATCAACTCTATGTATCTCCGGCTTATTAGATTTAATATCTGATCTCCTCTTACTTTTCCACCACACATGCATTCTAATTTAAAAAAATACAACCTTCAAAAGAGATTTTTCCAGCTCTGATATCACTTGATGTAGCCTTCGCTGCGTTTACCCACATATTTATTTTCAGAAAATAAATATATACATTTTACCCAAAATCGAACTCTCAACCTTTTATGATATAGTCTCAAATTGGACTTAATCAATTCAAAATACAACTATGGTTAACAACCATAATTAAACCCCCACTTGATGAATATTTGATCTTACGAATTTACATATTTAACTTTGTTTGAAACCCAAAAGTGTCAACAAAACAAATATATTCGGGCCCATAGCATACCCAACCCACCTTTTTGCGAATGATCTATCTGCTTCACCTTCATCCAATGAATATCGCATTTTAATAAGCACGATCTTTAATGATTTGAATTTATGCGAAATGGGTGGTTTTATGGAGCTACGTGTCACCCTCATAACTGTATTGCATGACTCCAACAATTACCATTTACTAATTTCATTCCATGTGAAGACCATTGTTGTTTTTCAAAACCGCTTCTTTGCTACTCTGCACCATCGATTCATGGTTTCCGCCTTCGGTGATGCACAATCTTCTCTTTTTTCTATGAGCATTGTAGGTCAAATGCACTTATGGATTCCATAACAATCTGTTATCTAAGAACTTGGTCACATTGTTCATAAAATGAAAGGGGTTTTCATTTCTAGAACTAAAACCAGAGACAAAGATAGAGAATTTGTAACGTTGTTGCTTCTTATAGAGTTCTCCCAAAAATTCCCTATATGAATAAATTCCTGGAGTCAATTTATGTTCTCAATTACTAAGTGGAATGCGTTGTTCGATTTAGTAACTTGAGAGATTGTGGTTGTGACTTCTTCACAGATATGTACACACCTCTATACAACTTAGACTCATATAAACATCGATGACTTCAACAATTTATTACAAGTTCCATAGATGTTGTCGATTACTCAGACATTAAGCTCCAATGTTCCACAATTCAGAATGGAATTTCTTGAAAATTATAGTTCGGATATACAATAATGGAATTCCATTTAATTTTTCTCAGTTTTACCTTCAAACATAAATATTGCGTCAAACTCTGATTTATCACACAATTATAATTCAACCAACTAGTGCATACTCACCCATTTCAAAATAGAATTCCTCCATATACATAAATGCAAATAATTACAAAGGTTTCTTCTCTATGGCCTGATATTCAAATCAGTGGCCTCTTTCCTCCTAATGCCTGTAGGCTTCCAATCCAAAGTCTACCTCTCTAAATCTTGAATCTCTCTCTATATCTCTCCATGCCTTTGAGGTTTACAATTTATACAAAAGGTTCTCAAACCAATTTTGGTTTTAGATCCTCTATCTTCTCAAAAAATTCCTAAGAATCCTCCAAATCCTAAAATCTCTTCTTAATCCCTAAGGATCCTCTCTCATCCACAAAATCATGGAATAACTTCCTAATCTAAGATTTATAATTAATTTCTAAATATTCCAATTCCTAATTTTCTCATATTCTCTTTTGAGAACATTTACAAAAATCCTCTCAATATTTAATTAATCCTATTTTAAAATATTAAAATCACTCAACTTCAAGCAAATCATTATAATTTTTTACATAAGAATCCAATTTCATAGAAATACAAGACCCCCTATATCTATTAAAATACAAATAATTTTCTGAGAATAATGCTCCTACATTAGACTCCCAAAGTAGAAAATAATCATGAACTCCTGATCATGTGCTTCCAACCTTTAGCCTCTTAGATACCATACCTTTTTTTCTAGTCTGTCCCCAATTGTTATTTGTTGTTGTTCTCCAGGTCTCCATACCTTATGATGTAATTTTCCACTAGTTATGCTTTCACATCCTGCTATTGTATTTTCTTTTCTGTTGTTGCTTTTCTTTTTTGTTGTTGTCTTATTTTGAGACACCTTCATCTTCAACCTTCTTATGCTTTCAATATCTATGTCCAAATTATCTTCTGACTGGTAACCATTCTGCCAATTGTTACTGCTTCCAATTTCTACTCCAAATATCATTGTAGATATTTCTCTAAATACTATTGCTGCCTCCCAAACTTCCTGAATATATCTTAAGATATCTCCCTCCACAACATCCTTCTTCTGCTTACTACCTGCAAGTTTATTTTCAGAAAATAAATGTTCTTCTGATTCTTTGGTTGTAGCAATATACTTCTTGAATATTCTTTGTATACTAGCAAGCATAATCAATTTCGGCAAACTAGTATCTACTTTTGTCTCTTCCATAACTTTAGACATTTCCACTTTAGTGTTTGCAATTCCTTTCTTTTTTTCAAATGTTTCCAGCAAGAAATTCATCCATTCCTTTTGTACTTGTTTCATTTCAAACATATCATCAATATGCTGTAATTCAGTTTCAGCATAACCTTCTTCTTCTTCCTTGAAAATCTTCAGTGATTGTCCTTCACCTCCTTGATTGATTATAATAATCAACTCAGGTTCTTCAAACACTGTATCTTCCTTCTCTGTCAGAATAGAATTCTGATTCTCCACCACTATGACAGTTCTAAGAGTCTGTCCAACAATCTTCTCTTGGCCAATCAGATAAGCCAACTCCTCCTTGTCATCAACAATAACAAGTTCCTTCATATGAGACATGACAGTCTCACCTTCCTTGTAGATGCTCTCCTTATTAAGTAAGGAATTTATGGGTTCCTTCTGCTACAAAAATTCATCTTCATTCAAGACAACTCCAAGAGATGGATTTTCTTCTGCAACATCTGTAAACACAGTTATATTATCAATTTCAAAATCACAATACCCAATGGTCTTATTTAATGGTCCAGTCACCAAATCTTCTTCTTTCAGTTCTAAGTATTTTTCAAGACTCATAAAATATTTACTGTCTTTATTTCCAGCTTCCAAGGTTATCTCCATTATGCCAATCACCATGATAGAATGATGATCCTTCACTATGTTTTCAGCTAACATAGTTTCCTTTTTATTAGATTTTCTGACATTCCCATTTGCTGTCTTTCTTTACCTGCATAATTAAGACATGAATTATCAGTATTAAAAATACAAGGTCTCAATGCCTCGTCCTCCTCTAGAAACATCTCTGTATGTTGTTTTGAGTTTTCACTTAATTCCTTTGTCATCACATCAGTATGTTGATTTAAATTCTCCATTAGACTGTCAACTAGTCTCTCCTCCATATTATTTGTTTCATGAATCTATCCCTGCTCTTCTTCATAATAATGAACTCCTTCAATTTTCTGGACTCTTACCATTATTGCATTCTTACCCTTTGTTTCTTGGCTGTGATTCTTAACAATTTCTTTGTCTTTCTCTTTCAACAATTTATCCTGAGTATAGATCCTCGACTTTTCCAACTCTCTTCTTTGAAGATCTAACTTTATATATAACTCAACTATTTCAATTGGGGTAGAGTTTAGAATCTTTACAAAAATTTTCACAACTTCACTTGTTGTTGACCAATCATCAGATGGTCCTTCTTCCTCTGTTTTAATATTTCTTTGCATATTTCCATGAGACCCCTCTGTCTCCTTTTCTTTCTGAGGTCTTGGTATCTCAGTGTTAATCTGAACATATTTAAATTTCAAATCCTTCTCCTTAACAAAATCTAAAGCTTGTTCATCATCCTTTGATGTACCTGCAATCATACAAAAATCATTAGTTTTAAAAACACAAGAAGTTTTAGTCTCGTTTTCTTCTTTAAGCACCAATATTTCACTATGTACTTTCTATTTTCCAACAAATCCTATTTGCTATGACTCAATTCCTTTGAGTCTTTCCTTTTCCAACAAAGAAATATGTATCTATTCAAGTTCTCTTAACTTGTTAATTAGCTTAGCATTCCATTTATTTTGCAATAGGTTCCATCTAACCCATTTCCTCAATCTACATCCATGCTTTTGGCATTCTTTCTCTTCCTCTTGTAGTCATCCTTGTAGTACCTCCAGTTGTACTTTCATCATTGTAATATCTCTCTCTCGACCGTCATCACTTATTTTATCTTCATGGATTTCCTTAGAACCTCTTTTCTGAGCCTCCATGACCATCTTCCTCATGAGCTCATCCATGCTTGATTGGTGATCTGCAACATAGCCTTCTCTTGTAGCAATCTCCTTTTGCCACTCAATACCCTCTCCAGCTTCCTTTCTGAGCTTCAACTCTTCCTAGGTATTCTTTTGTTTCACTCTCTTAAACCTGCTGTTCCTTTGGCTGTTGCACTCAGTCACCTTCCTTCTTTCAGAAATTTTTACCAGTTCCTCCATCACTACTTCTTAAGACTTGGATCTTTCTTTGTTTTCATCTTGTCTGCAACTGAAATTTGGCAACCACAATATTCAAACCAGATTAAAATAAAACACATTATCTCACCTTCAAGATATCTAAATGACCTTGTTCTCCTCATTCAGTTGTACTTTGAATGGATTGTTTTCATTTATTTATGAAAATATCTGTTACACATCAACTTTTTGTATCTCCAGCTTATCAGATTTAATATCTGATCTCCTCTTACTGTTCCATCACACATGCATTCTAATTTAAAAAAATACAACCTTCAAAAGAGCCTTTTCCAGCACTGATACCACTTGATGTAGCCTTGGTTGTGTTTACTTTATTTTCAGAAAATAAATATATACATTTTACCCAAAATCGAACTCTCAACCTTTTATGATATAGTCTTAAATTGGACTTAATCAATTCAAAATACAACTATGGTTAACGACCATAATTAAACCCCACTTGATGAATATTTGATTCTACGAATTTACATATTTAACTTTGGTTGAAACCTCAAAGTTTCAATAAAACAAATATATTTGGGCCCACAGCATACCCAACTCACCTTTTTGCCAATGATCTATCCGCATCACCTTTATCCAATGGATATCACATTTTAATAAGCACGATCTTTAATGATTTGAAGTTATGAGAAATGGGTGGTTTAATGGAGCTACTTGTCACCCTCCTAACTATATCGCATGACTCCAACAATTACCATTTACTACTTTCATTCCATGCGAAGACCATTGTTGTTTTGCAAAATCTCTTCTCCGCTACTCTGCACAATCGATTCATGGTTTTTGCCTTCACTGATGCACAGTCTTATCTTTTTTTTCTGTGAGCATTGTAGGTCAAATGCACTTACAACTTCCATAACAATCTGTTATATAAAAACTTGGTCCCATTGTTCATAAAATTAAAGGGGTTTTCATTTCTAGAACTAAAACTGGAGACAAAGATAGAGAATTCATAACATTTTTTCTTCTTATGGATTTCTCCCGACAATTCCCTGTATGAATAAATTCCTAGAGTCAATTTATGTTCTCAATTACTAAGTGGACTGAGCTTTTCGATTCAGTAAATTGAGAGATTGTGGTTGTGACTTCTTCACAGATATATACACACCTCTATAAAGTTTAGACTCATATAAACATTGATGACTACAACTATTTATTACAGGCTCCATAGATGATGTCGATTACTTAGACATTAAGCTCCAATGTTCCACAATTTAGGATGGAATTTCATGAAAACTATAGTCCAGATATACAATAATGGAAATCCATTTAATTTTTCTCAATTTCACCTTCTAACATAAATATTGCCCCAAACTCTTATTTATCACACAATTATAATTCAATCAACTAGTGCATACTCACCCATTTCAGAATCAAATTCCTCCATATACATAAATCCAAATAATTACAAAGATTTCTTCTCTCTGCCCTGATATTCAAATCAGTGGCCTCTTTCCTCCTAATTCCTATAGGCTTCCAATCCAAACTATACCTCCCTAAATCCTGAATCTCTATCTATATTTCTCCATGCCTTTGAGGCTTACAATTTATACAAAAGGTTCTGAAACCAATTCTGGTTTCAGATCCTCTATCTTCTCAACAAATTCCTAAGAATCCTCTAAATCCTCAAATCTCTTATCAATCCCTAAGGATCCTCTCTCATTCACAAAATCATGGAATAAATTCCTAATCTAAGATTTATAATTAATTCCTAAATCTTCCAATTCCTAATTTTCTCATCTTCTCTTTTGAGAACATTTACAAAAATCCTCTCAATATTTAATTAATCCTATTTTAAAATATTAAAATCACTAAACTCCAAACAAATGATTATAATTTGTTACATAAGAATCTAGTTTCATATAAATACAATACCCCCTATATCTATTAAAATACAAAGAATTTTCTGAGCCTAATGCTCCTGCATCAAGGACACTTTCCCAAACGGTAAGGGGAAACAATGGGAATATGAGTTGTTGGATCTAGGACCTCGACAGAGATCAATCTTGTGCTTTGATAGAAATCTAGGGCTAACATCACGGTGTGGCTTAGAAAAGATAGATAGCTGGGCATGTCACAGTTAGGGAAAGGTTTGTCAACAATTTGTGCTCATGCCTAGGTTGTGAACAATGGGCTCGCCTCATGGCGCTTGCAATGGAGAGTTTGATAGAACTTATGTGCATGCATATAACAATTAGTTGGCTCTATTTGTGGTGAGATGATCTTATCAAATATTCTATTCCTTCAGTGTACCTTTGCACCTTTAGGGGTAATTGCTAGTATATATATTAATTTTATAAACATTGTTACGTTGTGTTATTAATAATGTATTTTTCTAAACATTTTTATGTTATTAAAAATAAATTTACGTGATAAGCATTTCCTCTTTGGGTGAGGAGATAGTGGCAATAGAAGACATTCGTTTTCATCATACTTGGAGCAATTATAATTGGATACTTGTGCTAGTTCACCCCTCCAATAGGAGGCATTGCAACACAACAAAGATCAAATCTCTTCCTATTCTTCTTCTTTCTTGTTGAGGATGCGTAGATAGACAAATTATTCTTTCTATTCTTTTCTCATATCAATGGTGATGTCAAGAAGAGGAAGGAGGTCAGTTTCAAATCGATCGGGTGTTTGAGTCCTTTAGAGACATGGCAGGGGAAAATCCCAAGACAGGAATCATGTGGAATGCAGTGAAGCAATTTTTCAATGGAGGAGCCTCTAGTATGCTTGCCACATGTGCCATCCGACCTGTGGACATGATCAAGGTGTGCATTTAGTTGGGTCAAGGTTTGGGTTATAGTGTTGCAAAGAACATGCTAAGGGACAAGGGCTTTGGTGCTTTTTACAAGGGGTTATTAGCTGGTTCGTTAATATAGGCAATCTATACACCAACACGTCTTGGATCATTTAGGATATTGACAAACAAAACAATTACCGTTAATGATGGGAAACCACTACCTCTCTATAAGAAGGTTGTTTGTGGATTTACAGCAAGAGCTATTGGAGCATATGTTGGAAGTCTTGTATATTTAGCTCTCATTCGCATGTAGTCGGATGCAACTCTGCCTACTACGCAGTCACGACATTACAAAAAAGCATTCCGTGCACTATACCATATTATTGGTGATGAAGGGGTTCTAGCCCTATGGAAGGGGGCGGGTCTAATATTTTTCTAAGAAATCGCCTTAAATATAGGCATGCTTGCTTCTTATGATTAGTCTATAGAATTTTTCAAGGACACCATGGGCCTTTCTGAAGCTACAACTGTGGTTAGTGCAAGTGTTGTTTCTGGTTTTTTCCATCTACATGTAGTTTTCCCTTTGATTATATGAAGACTCAGAAAACAAAGAGGCAATGTGATGCTAATGGGAAGTATCCATATTCTGTCTCACTAGACTTCTTTGTGAAAACATTCAAAGTAGGCAGGCCGTTTAAGTTCTATACCAGGTTTCCCATTTATTGCGTTTGAATTGATACCCATGTAATGATGACATGGATATTCTTATATTCGTTCATTTTTTTCATCCTTAAAGGCAATGCACACCCTCGTCCTACTTCCCTGAACCTTACTTCATTGAACCTTATTTCTTCGCCCACCTGTCATTGGCACTCAAATGGCGATGGGGTTTGGGTTTTCTTGAATCTATTTTCACTCTGCAAATTGGCAATTCTATTTATTTCTATTTTCCTATAATATGTATTTTTTTCAGTTAATAAAATCCGGGCTATTGATTTTTGTGTATCTTGGGAGGTACTCCAAGCCCTAGGGTTCAAGGATTGGAGGGAAAAGTGCCACAAGAGTCGCTTGTGGGCTTGGAACCTAGGGCTTGTGAATTTCACGGTGCAGGAAGATCTGACGCCCAACCTTGTGATGCTTCTAGAACTTGCGACTTTGAAAAATTCTCAGGTAAAGGAAATGGCTTCTGGATTGGTGAGAATAACTCTAGAATGTGAGAGAACAATGAACAGAGAAAATTTGTTTCAGGAACCCAGATGGACCATGTATTGCAATGGGCGTAAGGTTGGTTATGCCATGAGGAGAAGTTGGTATGAGTCTAAACATTAATAGATTGGATAGATAAATTCAAGAATCAATATTCCTTTTGATGGATCTAAATTGATCGGATCAATTTAGTGTTTTTCCAACCGATCAATCCAATTGGGACCAAAGTGATTCACGTCCCATTGAATTGAATGGCGAGTCATGATTATGTATAGATACTATAAATAAAATTACTTGGAAGATTGTACTTTCAGAGGAGGAATTGAAATCATGTTTCTATATCAAGTAACAATGTACCCTCTTATTTGACAAAGCTTTTTCCCGCTCTTATCCCTTCATGCGACATGTGAGTTATTATGTAGAAAGGGAACACATCCAAGTGGATAACGAATGTACAATGCTGAAATAATAAAGAGGGCAGGGATTCAATAATAATAGTAGGGGAATTTCATTCATTTATCTTGTTTTTATTGCTTACTCTATATATAGGGGTAATCGGTCAGGCTCTATAGACTCCTATCCCTTTCTTCTTTCATTGCTCACAATATATAGTTAACTGGCCTCTCCCTTCTTTCATACTAATCTCATGATTATATAATTATTTACGTAACAATGAAATCAACATAACTCTATTGCTTCATGATAGATAGATAATTAGCGTCTCTCCCTTCTTTCATATTAATCTCCTAAATTTGTAATTATATGCATAATAATGAAATCAACATACATCTCATTTGAGCATACTTTTATCCCTGCCTGCCAACTATCGATAATGACCTATCCATCGGACGATCCACCTCCCTACACCCATCAATAGGTTAAGTGTTACAATGACCTCTAGGATATCCCTCGGGTAGAGAGCATTACTCAACTTCATAATAGGGATAGGTTTATTGCTCGAGTCAAGGCCCTTACTTTCCTCTTTAATTAATAGTAGGAACATCGTGGGAAGAAGAATGAATTGATTATTTGGGAACGACTCTTTCCCACTTATTTTATCGGTAATCCATGTCCAAATAGAATATCACAAGAGCTGATAATTGCTTGATAGATAGAGGAGTTGAATGCTTAGTATTGAATGATCGCCCGAAAGTGAGACAACATAAAGGGTAGCACAACTTTGAATCCCCAACTTACATTTTAAAGTGAAATTATCTTCTTGAAGAATAGCATTCGAGCACTGCTAAGGGGGGATAAGCTAATATTTTTCAATTACCGCTTGTTGGCTTTTCGTTCGTTACGACATTGTTACTTGCTTCGTTTATTACTGGATAGCTACTTATTGCTAGGATTTGAATTGCTCGTTACCTGCCAAATATTTTTGTTCCATGTGACCATGACTGTGGAAACTTCTCCTTCCCTTTCGAGCCCGCAGAAGAGGGCTCTACATACCCTCTTGACTACTAAGCTAGATCGCTTCCCACAAACTGCCTGAAAGGCATCCAAAAGCACTTTCAATTCATATGTGTAATCCAAAAAAAGAAGGGATAATCAATCCTATTCTAATGTATTATAGAGATATCAATGACTAAAATACTTGTGCAACATTGATTGTTGTGGTGTCACTTTATAGAAACTAATTTTTCTATTTTTGTGGACTAGCTCATACGATTACTTGTGGCCCCTCTTAACAGATTTCTTTTGGTACACTGATTATCTTGGGCTAGAATTTGGCTAACCTCTTTGATGGACCCAATGGTCCTGACTCCCATGAAAAACACTCGTAGCATGCCAGCCATGAGGAAGTACAAAAATTAGTTGAGTCTTTCACCTAGTTAATTAGAAAAATGGAAACCAATATGTTTTCCCTCACATTTAACATATCCCCCATTTTCAAACATTAGCCCTTTTTTAGAAGCTTTTCCATACAATGGTAGTTGATTATTTCTCTACTGATTGCTTCAGAACCTTTGAGCATGTAGGAATTTCCATTCTCTTGAAACTCATGTAGAATTACAAGAAATCCATGGTGATAGGTCCTAATGTTGTTCCCCATTCATCACCCAAAGGAATATCACAGCCACACATTTCAATGGAAAACATGTGGCTTCCTTGTGAGGAAAGACATACTGGTTTCCATTTTGCTAATTTAGGGAACAACTCCTTGTAAGCAAGGAGGAAGAGGTGAGAATAATACTAGGTGACAGGTGGCAAGTGGGAATATATCGCGGTGTATTTGTAAACATCTAATTGTAACTCCCATGTTTAGGATACAAACAACCACCAATGACACCATTGATTTCTCCATCAATTGTCTTCATTATTTTTTTGATTTTATGTACTACAATATATCTACATTTTCAGCATTTCTCTTTTGTAGTCTTCCTTTTATTTTTTAAATGCCACTTATATTACTTACACTTATGAAATTAGTTAAACTTGTTATCGTCATCCTATTTTCATGAGAATTCTCATATTTATTTGTAAGAACATATAAGATATTGGGCAAAATATTTCCATATTTTAGTAACAGTTTGATCTATTGTCAACTGATAGGCACAATCTAATGTGCATCTTCGACCCATCTAAGCTAATGTGAGTTGGGAGGAGTTGAGTTTGGTAACTTAAGTTCCTTTTCCAATTGAAGAAAGAAAAGGTTATTTTGGTTGCCATTATCAATGACCATATATGCCATTTTTTTCTTGATTTGACAGTTCTATGTACAATGAAATTCCTTGTTGCTGGCAAGGCTAGCTTTGTGCATTAGCATCAAGTGCGGGTCAATGTAGCTAGGATTTTTGACATCAACCTCTCAATAATTCTTATAAAGGAAGTATTTTTCCTTTTGGAGCTCTTTTGGCCTAAATGTTCGACATTCCTAATTGGAATGGGCAAGCTTCCTATGATAGGTGCCATATTTCTTCTTCCCACAGTGGGTAGAGGATATGGAATTAGTTTATTCTTTGTTCTATGGTCTACCCAATATTGTTGGGATGAGTAATTAGTAGAAATAAAATGAGGACAAAATTCCCTTCATCCACAACTTCTTGAACCACCATTTATTTGTTGATATTTCTAGGTTTGGAATCTAAGCTTCTGTGATCCATATAAATTAGTAGAAATTCTTTCGGTAATAATCACATGCAAAAGAACAAGGTCGACCCATTTCGAACCAACCAGTGTGGTTCATCATCAGGACTATGTGAGAGATCAGATCCAGACAATAAGTATAAATAGATGTAGAGATGGCTCAACTAGCCGTTAGGATAACGGCTAGTTTGACTTAGAAAAAGTAAAAATTCCATTATATATTTATTTAATTTATTAATTAATTAATTAGTTTATATTCTTAATTAATTTATTATTTTTATTTTAATTTATTATACAATTAATTGACCAATTAAATAATACAATGGTAAGTAATTTAACAAATCTAGGTGTATATATGCAAATTTTGATTAAATTATATAATAAATATTTATACAATTAATTCTTTATTCATGAAATCTAATTGAAAATAAACCATCTATCAAATAGTCAAACATAGTCAAAAATTAATAAATCAATAAAATTAATTAATTAATTAAAAAATATAAATAAATAAATAAATAAAATAAAAATAAAAATAAAGATAAATAAAAATAAAAATAAAATAAAATAAAAATAAATAAATTAAATTAAATTAATTAATTAATTAAAAAATATAAATAAATAAATATAAATAAAATATAAATATAAATTAATAATAAATAAAAATATATTTTATTTTATTTTAATTAATTAATTATTATTATTATTATTATTTAACAAATAAAAATATAAAATAAAATAAAATAAATAAATAAATAAATAAATTAAAAAAAAAAAATTTGTCAAGAATATAAGGCAGGAATCCAGCACCTGCTGATATTCAAACCGTCATCTCTATTGAGATTAACGGGCCTTTTTTCAATTTCAATAGCCTCTCGCAACTTACGATGATGGAAATGGTCGATTCTAGCAATGACCTTAGCATCTTCTCTGCAAATATGATGGTTAGTCTTTTCTGCATGCTCAGCTAAGGCAGACGAGCGAGATCTTCTATGCTTGATATCAGCATCATGCTCACATATCCTTTGATTAATTGACCGACCCGTCTCACCAATGTAAGGAGTTCCACAGGAACAGGGAATGATGTAGACACCTTTTCCATCCCTGGGGTCAATCGGATCTTTAACCGATTTTAGAGAACTACGAATAGTATTAAGGGGCTTGAAGTAAGAGGATACCTTATGCTTTTTAAGGATTTTAGCAATTTTATCAGTGGTACCCTGGATGAATGGAAGGCTGACACTGCCATACCATTCAGTAGGTTCTTTTTTATTTTTAACAGGAGGACCTTTCTCCGCTTTGAGGAAAGCTTTGAGGCCCTGCGAAAAACTATAACCATTATTACAAAAGACATTCAACAAATGGGTCTTTTCCTTATCAAGGTGAGACTCATCAGAGATTCTCAGCGCCCTCGTGGCTAAGGTGCTAAGGACGCCTAATTTCTGAGCAGGGAAATGGTGGGAGCTAGCATGAAGATACTGCTCAGTATGGGTTTTCTTTTGAAAAACCTGATGGGAGAAAGAACCATCATCATTTCTAGAGATAAGGACATCAAGGAAAGGAAGACTACCCTCCACCTCATATTCCATGGTGAATTTTATGGAACTAGATTGGCTATTAAGATGAAGGAAAAATTGATCTAACTTATCTTTGCCATGAGGCCAGACAACACAAGTATCATCAACAAACCTTTTCCATAACTTTGGCTGGAAAAGGGCTGAGGACAGAGCTCTAGATTCAAAGTCCTCCATAAACAGATTCGCAACAATCGGGGAAAGAGGAGAACCCATGGCAACACCACACGTTTGCTCATAGAATTCACCTTCAAAACTAAAGAAAGTAGAGGTTAAACAAAGTTTTACTAAATGGGCCGTGTTCGGATCAGTAATGTGATTAATAACGTCAACAGCCTCATTGATGGGGATATTGGTGTAAAGCGAAACAACATCAAAACTAACAAATCTATCATCAATATCCAACTTAACTTCCTTTAAATCCTTCACAAAAGAGTAGGAATCTTTTACAAAGGATTCTGTACGACCTACGAGGGGCTTAAGCTTAAGGGCTAAAAACTTGGCGAGAAGGTAAGTCGGACCCCCAATTGTATTAACAATAGGTCTCAGGGGAGCACCATCCTTATGAATTTTTGGAAGACCATAAATTCTTGGAGTAAGGGGGTTGCTTTCAATCAACTTCTTACTTAAGGAGCTCACCATGTTGTTAGATTTAATAGCATCAGCAACTGCCTTTGTGAGCTTTTTTAAGGGATTTTTGGCAAGTTTCTTGTAGCTCCCACTATTCTCCAAGTGATCTAACATTTTCTTCCTATAATCCTCCTTATTAAGGATGACAGCTGCACCACCTTTGTCAGCTTTAAGAACAACAATATCCTTATTATTATTTAAAGATTTTAAAGCCTCAAATTCGAGCTTACTTAGGTTACTTTTGGGGGGTTTGGCTTTCCTTAAGATCATCGCACAATCTTGCCTAATAATGTCCTTGGAGGAATCCGGTAAATCTCTAATACCGAATTCTATGTCACAAATAATATCATGAATAGGGATTCTCCTCGGGGTAAAGGCAAAATTGAAGCCTTTCTCTAAAAGATTATAAACAGAGGGATCAAAAGAGAAACAGGAAAGATTGACAACTTTATTATTAGAGCTATTATTAATATTCATATCGTTATTATTAGAGCTACTAATACTATCCATATTGTTATTATTATTATTTTTATTATTAAATTTGTTTTTAGATTTACAATTATTACTAACATTATTCTTAATAGAAATATAATAGTCTTTTTTATTGATGTAATTAATTAATTAATTAAATAAATAAATATATAATGGAATTTTTACTTTTTCTAAGTCAAACTAGCCGTTATCCTAACGGCTAGTTGAGCCATCTCTACATCTATTTATACTTATTGTCTGGATCTGATCTCTCACATAGTCCTGATGATGAACCACACTGGTTGGTTCGAAACGCGTCGACCTCGTTCTTTTGCATGTGATTATTACCGAAAGAATTTCTACTAATTTCTAGGTTTGTCATTGCAAGATAATACCCCAACTTAGTTAAATAATGTCCACTTGTGGTGTTATATAAGGACCAAGAAATTTCGTCATTGGATTCACTTAGTGAATGTGGGCCTTGCTTTGCTTCATGTCCCAAATCATGTGCTTGGACCCATCCCTATCTCCAAATTGTCATTCAATTGACATCAACATTTATATTAAGTGTGCATTGACGTGTCTCTGGAATTTGAACAATAAGTGTCTTTGGTAGGAAGACATTGTCCCCACAACCAACTATTGCATCTGTGCCAATTTTGACCTGTGGGCTTGAACCCAACTTCCATGCTAGGTATTGTCCAACTATGAGAAAGGATAGAGTTAAAGCCTTCCATTGGTTTGATACATTCTGGTATTTTTCTAGTAATTGAAGATCCAATTCGAGATTGATAATTTTGAGGATTGGGCTTTAAGAGAGGGGTGCATATTTATGTTATTTTGTTTTTGGTTTTATGCATTTTGGTGCTGTATGGGTTGCCTAGTTTCAAATGGATTGGTTTGGATCATAAGTGGGTAGGTCTTGTCCAAATCAGTTGGTGGTTTTACCACCAAAAATAGTGGTCTTGTCAAGGTCTTCATGAGAGGCAATCTAGAAATGAAATATGACTGCAGAAAAATTCAAATCAGCAAGCATAAAGACACTCAAAATACTAGACATAACTCTTAGAATAACACAAAGTTGAGTGATAGGAGCCCTTACAAATTGGGAGGTGAATAAATTGCTATAGGTTTTAGTAAATGGTTGTAGATGATAAAGTAACTTGCTGTTATTCACCTCTAGATCTGATAATGCAGGAAGACGTGGAAAATAATAAGCTAAACCACCCCTTGGGGGCCACCCACAAGTGTAGAGGCACTTTAAAGTGTTGGATCTATGGGTAGAGAAGCCAGGGTAATGAATAGATAATAACAAAAAACAACCCATCATTGAGATTAGATGAGTAAAACTAATGATAATACAATTGATTACTCTACAATTGGGGTCAAATCCCCATAGGGTCAAAACCCAATTATATTTTTATGTATATTTTTTTTTTTCCAGCAAGTTGAAAATTGTTTATCACTTCAAATGATGATAAATTATAACATGCAAGTGAAGAAAAGAAAAAGGATCATGAATACATACCTTTTTTATCAAATCCTTGAATGATGGTTTCACTTACATAGTAATTAGTACCACAACATTCATTGTTAAATATATATAAATAGGGGACATACAATTTTAAAAAATAGTTTAGGGGAAAATGGCACAGATATTGCATTAAAATTTACAGTTGTTACATCTAGGAGCCAAAAAGTAGTCAAATAAGAGTTTCTTTCCTATAAAAGAAATAATAGTTAACACTCCTTGACCACAACTTAAATACTTCCCACATATTACCTAAAACTGGCAATGTTGGACAACAATTACATAGTCAAACTTGATCTAAATAGTAAATACAGAAATTTCCTCCAAATTGAACAAAGTGTTCATTTCATGAAACGTTGCCCAACTGTGTCACTTCTATAAGTAGGAAGGGATTGTTAGAAAGATAACATCCCATAGTTCTACATGCTTCTCGAACCATCCATTTTCCCCCAAATAGAGCATTATTCCAATGAACACAAGAAACAAAAAAAATAAAGATTAAAACAGAGATTAATATTAATGGCCTTGAAATATGGATTCAAAGTTGCAACATGCCATACAATAACCACTCGTTAGACAAATGAAATGCAATTGATCCTTTATCACCAAAATATTGTGAAGAACCAACAATCTAATTATTTTAGTTTTAAAATATGAATGGGATTTCCAATATCATGACACTTCTAGGGCCACCTTGACTCATGGTCTAAAAAATTCCACTCCCTGTTGAGATGACTTTCCACTGAATGAGTTGTTGAACCTCATCATAGAATTCTCTGGTTCAATAGTGCCCTTAAATGGTATCTCATGAGACCATTTCCAATCCTTTCAAATGGAGTCAAGACTATCCAAATTATTTACTTAGCTTAAACCAACATTCTTTGGGAATCATCAATATATTGCGGCAGAATCAATCAATTTCCTGAAGTCTTTCAGAATGAAAAGAGCTTGCCATGACAACCACTTTCTTGTGTTCTTGTCCCACAAATAGTCATACATATGAAAAGGATCTCTTTCAAAATGGTTTCCCCATAAAGAAAGGAACTTTCCAAAGTTGTCCTTAATATGCTGAGAAAGACCAAATTAATTAGACAAACAAGTTCCATACTTGTTGATAATCCATATGGTGTCATTGCAACTGTGAAGATACTAACTAACAATTTCCCCATATCTACTTGAGAATGCATGAAAAAATATCTTAAAGGCTTCAAAAGCACTTGACTATATAGCAAAGACAATAAGGGCCATCCTTGACACTTATGTATATAACATTTAGAGCATGGTGTGATGCAAGTATATAATAATGATTAATTTTTCATTGCAACTCATGACTAATGATTAATTTTACAACAATGTCAGTTCTATGTGCACACATATCGATCAAGACAAACCTTCCCACTTCTCTAAGTACAAAGGTTTCAAGGAAATAGAGGTTATACCCTTTTCCTACCCCGCTTTAAAATGTTCCCTATTGACTAAGTGCCCAAGGGAGGATGAAGTAGCCTATCCCACCCCATAGGATATAGTCATTGATAAAGGGGGAAACCCATTATCCAATGTTTTGGGGCAACATTGGGTAAATTAGGGGTAGCTGGAGCAAAAAGGCAGAATTGTGGGCTACATTTGTAAGCCCTCACATTAAATTAGGAAGAGAGGCCCCCATGAGGAATCTATAAATAAAGATATAGAGTCATTTTCTCATCATCGATTTGGAATGGACTATCTTTGTTTTCTTGGAGTTGGAGCTGTGAGAGTTTTAAGACCCCTTTCTTCTCTTTATTAGTTTTGGTGGAGGTGATCCCACCCTAGCTAATCCCCCTCTCTCCTTTACACCTCTTACAACATAATATTTTGGATCATCTATGATTCATTTTGGCAAGCAGGGAAACACATTCTCAATGGTTATTCTTGGTAAATAAGTCTTGTTGGGGTTCCCATGTTTTGGCTAGGTTGGCAAGACCAAAAGATGAGACAACATAGAACCACTTTCAAACCTTAGGATCTAGCCCTCCCAGGTCCAGAGAGGGATCTCTCTATATGAGTCAAAGGGTATGTCTTTGAGGCTCTGAGTTATGATTTTAGGCTAGTTATATGCGCAGGGTTTGTTTGTTTGTTTATGTTTGGTTGTTGGGAATCAGGAAAGAAGGGTCCAACATAAGACAAGGATGAGCAAAGAGGAAAATTAGGCAAAGGTAGATAACTCAGAGAACATCAGGGCCATTGGACAATGGAGTCAAGAGAGGATTTACTTGTGTTCAATGTGCAAGCTTTCAGTTGGGCTAGTCATCCAGAGCATTTGGATCTTAAAGATGATATTGGGAATGGGACATTAAGGACTGAAAATGAAAGGAGAAGAACCATCCAATTCTGTCTATAGATCAGGTCAGAGGTCATTTAACTCCAGACCTGCTTGGACAAAATCAGAGGCAATACAAGGGATCTTAGAAAGGCTTAATTAAGATGGAAAGATCCTAGTGAGGCAGAGGCAGGGTCTAGACCTCCCAGTGTTCTCAACTCATCCAACTAAATCCTCACAAGAACATCTCAACATTTATTTCATTAATTCATACATCAGAGAGCAGGAAATAACATCCACTACACTGGTTAAATCAATTGAAATCAATATTCAGATACACATATAAGCAGAAAACATAAAAGGTTGGGAGAGAAGCAACATAAGGTACCTATCAAGGGTAAATCTTATGCCAAACTTCTGATGCGAGCCAGTAGAAATGGAATGAAATGAATTCAAACACAGAGATAGGAAAACATCACCAGCTGCTTTAGATCAGGATCCAAAGAAACATGCTTGTCATATTAAAAACTACACCAATCAGGTACATCATTGCCCATAGCTTGAACATTCAGTCTGAATACATCAAATCTCAGCCTATCTTACAATATTACACGGAGAACTTGTCTCAAGAGGAAAATGCTTGCATTTCTCCGATATCTCATCAACAACCTTTACAATAATTTCCTTCTATGTTTTATAGCAGAGGATGAACAAAAGATCGACTGAGGTGGTAGGTGAACACTAAATGCTGTATTAAACCCTTGAAAAGAACGAGGGCCAAAGCCCAACCTGTTTGAATGCTGAGTATTTAATCTCTGTCTCCTCTTTTGTGAAAGAGTGATCTTCTCGGATATTATTTTGACATATTCCAGCTGCAGTGGTCTACTTGTGGTGAATAAAAAAAAGGCAAATGAACCACTGAGAAGTCTACTACATAAATGTTCTAATTGCTTTGAACTGCTGTTAGGGTGGAAATTCCTTCAGGGACACAGTGCATAATAAAATTTGTATGGACACCCTGTACTTTATGAAGGAAAACATTCTGTTGGTGAATAAACCCTGATGTTACCTTTTACTTGTGCTCAGGATCCTTTGATCGATCCTCGGGGTCTTCAAACCGGTGTTTTGCCTCCTTAAACTGCAGATTTAAGGCTTAAGATTTTCATTAGTGCGCCTTAATCTCTTTTGCTTTGTACTGGAACACTTTGCCACTCCATCTCTGCTTCTGTCAGGTTAGCTCAATATTTTAATGGCACTGGAAAGTTTTCTACAGAGTTTAAACCCCGTTCTCTTAAATGATCATCCTATCTTCACCTTCTCGGGTCTTTGCTCATAAATTCGGCCGCTGAAGATGATCTTCCTTGATTTCACTGTCATTGTGCAGAGGCTGCACATTATGGCGGTCTTTTATCACTTACAACCCTGCAAAATACAAAAACTGTGAAGAAAAAAATGGATGGGGTGGCGAATGATGTGGATAATGAGCGCGATTGTGCAGATGATGAGATGGAGGGAGATTGTGGAGAAATGGTGACAAATTACTCTAGTGGATGGTGGAGCTTTGCAGAGTGAAAAAACGAAATGAAAAACATTAAAAAACAAGAAAATGAACCGATTATATGTAATGGAATGGGCGAAGGTATGGGGGGTACACGTGGAGATGACGTGGAGGAAATGGGCGATGGTGGAAAAGTCAGTGGCGGGCGAACAAATCGGGATTGTCGATCATGGCGGGATCAAAGGTGGAGGACGACGGACAGCGGGTCATAACATGGGTTAAGCAGTGCACAACTCAGACGAATGACGATTGTTGGATGAGGCGCTCAAGATCTGACGACTGACAGTGATTTCGCTCGACATCCATGGTCGAAAGTTAATGCACGGGGGATGGGCAATTTTGGGGTCGTACATAAGACACACATCGGCAACTGTATGGAATCGTTGGACATTCGGGGAAAACCGCCATTTGCGCAGAAGTGGTGCGATGAAAACCGGCGGGTTTGGAATAGTGCGCAGTGGGGTCCACTGGGCAGAGAGGTTCCGAACCGTTGATCTGACGGGGAAATGAATGGCGATCGCACGATGAGAAAATGAACGGGGGGAAAACGGAGGGCGTCGGGATTCACGCTCACCGTCCGATCAACCAAGATCGACGGATGGAATTTCGCCCAATAAACTTAGTGGATAGGCGCCTTTTGCTTTAGTGGGTGGTTCGGGCACTGGATCACGTGGAGGGAAAAAATGTGAGTGCATACGCCGAAAGGGGCTAGGGCCCGATATACAAAATATATGATTTTTGCACATTTTTAATGCATTCTGAAGTTTTATAAGGGTAACGATAGGAGATAAGTAGCGAATCAAGCTAAACCAGGGACATGGGTAGAATTTGAAGGGGATTTTAGAGGATTGACAGGAGAAATAGAGGAAACAAGGGGACTTTGAGAAATGACTCATAAGAGGAGATCTGTATTGGGCATATCACAAAGAGACTTCAAGGAGGATGGGTTTTCAGGGGAAAATCATTCCTTGAAGGCTCCAAAACACTCTAGCCCCCCAGCTTTCTTGTCAAGAATTTCATAAGGGGGCTAACAATGGCTCCACATGGGGATGGCTTCTTCTTGAAGGAGTCAAGACACCAGAAATAATCTTTGGAGTAGGCCAGATGCCTGCTGCTCGATGCATCCCTTTCTTTCTTCAATTTTCAGCTGTCACAATATGTTAGGTACACAAATCAACAGAAACATGTTCCCAACCAATCTACCTACCCAACTACAGTCCTAGCATTTTTTCTTCTTTTAGGGTGCATTTGAGCTAGCAGACCCTTTACATCATTTATTTTGAGACAGAAAACAAACCTATTCTAAATCTACCCTTATTTCTCCATGAGGCCAGATTACACTACTGGCCTCATATGTTTCTCTACCTAATCTACTACCTGTTGGGATTAAACTATCCAACAGGTTTCTTCTCCTACATTCTAAGACAAGAAATTCAAAACAGCCAAGCCAGGATTAAACTGTCTGACTTGCTGTGGATCCAAGGCATAAAAACAGTTGCACATGGATAGAATTTTGCAGAAAACAAAACTTTGAAGGCTTAAAATATGAAACTTGCAGCATCCTTCTTCTTTTTGTGACTCAAGTTTTGAGCTTGTTAGAGTCACTTCTTTTGCCTTTCAGCTCTGGTTTTAGGCATGTTAGAGCTGATTCTTCTTTCCACTGCTGGCCCAGATTTTGAGCATATTAGGACCAGCTACTCTACTCCCCTTTGGCTCAGATTTTGATCATGTTTGAGCCACCCTTTTTTCCTTTCAGAGGTTCATGTTTTGAACATGTCTGAACCTCTCTCTTTTTTTCTTTTAGCGAAAACACTGCAATGGTATGTACAATGAAATGGAAACTGGAAACTGAAATTCAGCAGAAGTAGTGTTTGAGCATCCTGCCATTGAAAAGACCCCCAAACAGCTCTGTACCATTAATTTCTTGTAAGAAAAATGCATTAGGACCCACAGTGGCTTGGATAATATATGGACCTTGCCACAAACTATCAAACTTTCCATGTTTACCTCTGACTGAATCTCTTGGACAAGCTTAATCACTGGTACTCCCAGACTGGTAGGAAAAACTGCTTCGGTTCCATAGACAAGCTGGAATGGTGACATGCCAATGGATTTCTTTGTTGTGAGCCTATCCACCCACAAAGCATGCACCAACTTTTTGTGCCATGACTTTCTGTTCTCTTCCAACAGCTTCTTAATGATGTTCACTAGGCTTTTGTTGGAAGATTCAGCTAATCCATTACCCTGAGGGTAATAGGTAGTTGAATGACCAAGGGCTATCCCATACCTGTGACAGAAATCAATCATTCTCTTGGACCCGAAAGCAGCAGCATTGTCAGTGATTATTTTTCTTGGACAACCAAACCGAGAAAGGATGTAATCTTCTAGGAACCTGATGATGACGGAATCAGTGGCATTCCTAGTGGGTATGGCTTCTATCCATTTGGTGAAGTAATCCGTAGCAGTTAGGATCCATTTGTGTTGTCCAGAAGAAGAGGGGTGAATTTCCCCAATGAATTCTAGGCCCCATTGCATGAAGGGACCTTCTACGGTGATAGGTTGTAAAGGGAGGGGGAGGAGCTTTTTTCTGCCCTCAAAGATTTGGCATTTATGACAGGCAGTTACCATTTTATGGACATCATTGAAGAGTGTGGGCCAATAGTAACCAGCCCTGAGTATTTTATTTGCAATGGCTTTCCAAATCAGGTGGCCTCCACACTCCCCAGCATGAAATTCTTGTTTGGTTCCTTCAGCTTTAGTTTCAGACAAGCATTTTAGCAATAGGCCATTTGGATTTTTCCAGTATAGATTCTCATTCAGGATGCAATAATTTATAGCTTTTAGATTTATGAATCTGGCCTTAGTTTTGGATAGTTCTGGAGGAGCATTGAGATTGGTGAGCACATAAAGGATATCGGAATACCAAGGAGAGTTCTGAAACTTCTCCTCAATTGTTGGGTGGGGCAATCCTTCCCGCTCATCTAAGGCATTTACCATGTTAATGTCAAGGGCCTACAGATTAGATTCAGACATTAATTGGACCAAGCCTTGACCTTTGATCAGTTTGGTGGGCTTTATCTCGAGGTCATACTCTAATATTGTAGCAATCCATTTGCCCCTTTTCCCGTCAGGATCTTGGGACAAGAAGTCTTTAACCACTATATTTGGAACATAGGCTATGGTGTGAGAATGCAGAATGTACACCCTGAAGTATTTTAAGGCCTTTACCAGGGCATAGGCCTGCTTTTCCATAATGTTGTACTTCAAGGGTGCATCCCTTAAGGCCTTACTGAAAAAAGAAATTTGTTGTTCATTTCCTTTTGAATTTTTCTGCAGTAAAACGGCAGCCACCGTATGCTGAGAGGCAAATGAAAATATTAGAAAATATTTTAAGAAATCTGGACTGATCAGGATAGGGGCTTGAGTGAGCGCCAGCTTTACTGACTCAAAATATTTCTTGGCCTCAACATTCCACTTAATTTTGGCACCTTTCTTCAGCATGTTGGTCATTTTCCTAAGGTGCTCAGCTAGGTTGGGAATGAATCTCCTAAGGAAATTGATCTTCCCATGAAGGACTGTAATTCTTTGATGTTTCTCGGGTGTGAGATTTGAAGTATTCCCTCAACTCACTGTGGGTCTATCCTAATCCCTTTCTCAGATATAATGTGACCAATAAGTTTACCTTCTTGCAGCTCGAACACAGTTTTCTTAGGATTTAAGGACAGACCGTACCTTCTACATTTCTCAAAAACTTTCCTCAGATGTTTCAGGTGTTCTTCTTCAGTTTTAGAAAAGACAGTCAAGTCATCCAAGTAGATAACTATGAAGTATCCTATCTCATCTGAGAAAGCTATATCCATCGCTCTCTGGAAGGTAGCTCCAGCGTTCATCAGTCCAAAGGGAATTTTCACATACATGAAGGTGCCCCAAGGAGTGGTAAACGTTGTTTTGAGTTGATCTTCTGGGAGTACAAGAACTTGATTGTATCCTGAAAAACCATCAAGCAGGGAGATTCTCTTAGAGCCCACTACCTTCTGTAGGATATGTTCCATTCTAGGCAAAGGGTAGTTGTCTTTCAGGGAGGCTCTGTTGAGGTTTCTGAAGTCTATGCATAGTCTGATCTCCCCTGCTTTCTTTCTCACAGCCACTAAGTTTGACACCAAATCAGAAAACCTTACAGGGACTATTATGCCTGCATCATACATCTTTTAAATCTCTTTCTCTACTGCAGGCAATTGTTTTGGATTGATCCTACGGAGTTTTTGTCTAAAAGGCTTCTGATTTTCCTTCAAGGTTATTTTGTGTTGTATTATGCTCGTGTCATAGGCCTTTAAATCTTCATAACTCCATGCAAACACATCAATGAATTCCTTGAAAAGTTCAACGTATCTCTTCTTCATGTTTGCAGGTACAGAATTAGCCAGTTCGATCATTTTGGGTTTATCTTCAGTGCCTATGTTGCATTCTTCTACATTTGAATCTGCATGTTCCAAAGTGGGCTTTTTCGCTACATCATCAAAGTCAAAAAGGTCCTCCAAGGGTGCCAGGCCTCTGGGTATATTATTGTCTTTGGCCTGCAGCACCTCCATTTCCTCACTATCTGCGTTTTCACGTTCTGTGGTTGCACTTCCAGTTTCTAGGGAAAAAGTGTTTATTTCTATGCTACAAGGTGGGGTTTCCTCATTAGAGGATTCTTCACTCAGGCAGTTGTCCTCATATTTAGAGTCTAAATCAGAAAATTCAAACTCGTTTCTACCTATCAGGAAATCCTCGATCTGTTTATCTCCTTCAAAGACCTGCCAATATTTTTCATTGTCTGGCACAGCAGATCTAAATTTGGTTTGAATGATGATTTGTTGTTCGGCTGGAGTCTTAGGATATGAACTAGCCAGGCACGCCAATCCATTTGCGATAACATTTTGACCCCTAGGGACAAACACCAACTCATATTCCATAAATGTTTTCAGTATATCCATGGCATCATTCCTGTATGCCCTGAGCCTGGGGTGTTTTGCTGAATACTCACTGTTTACTTGTTTTATGACCAACTCTGAGTCTCCTCGTACAGCTATCCTATGGGCTCACAATTTTTTCAACAGATTCAGGCCAAGGATAAGAGCTTCATATTCTGCAATATTATTTGTACATTTGAAATGCAGATTTATAGCATGGCTCTCAGCGTGGTCACTCTCTGTGTTACGTATCCACACCCCTACCCCAGCGTCTTTCCTAGTACAAGACCCATCGAAATTCATCTCCCATAGGTGTTCGCCATTATGTTGCATTACAGGATCTGTACTAGGCGGAAGGTTGTTTTTCTCTTCATGACATGTGTCGAGTTCAGAGAGTTGGCTATCTTGTTGTTCACGTTCTGATTCTGGTTCAGGTTCGCTCAAAGTTTCATTTCCAGTATCCTGCCCATGGTCCTCTTCATCGTATTATTCTAGGGTAGCCATTATGTTAAAATCCATGGGCTCCATGTTATTATTTGTATTTCTGTTTCCTGACGCTGGCTCTCCTAAGGATGGGTCGTTATGAAGAATGAAAGAATCCAGGTCTGTGTGTACATAGTATAATGGTGAATTTTCAGGTTTCTCAGGGCTACTTACTAGGAATTTCATCTCGGACTCTCTATACAGTCTTCTAAGTTGGCCAAATATAGGGATAGTGGCGTACGAGCCATCCATCTGCATCGTTCCTTGCAGTTTGGCTCCCCACGATCTAGATAGCAGCATGCCATACTTGGGTGGCACATCTGCTACCAGCACGTCCATGACCATACACTTAGCAGGAATCTGGGTAAGGCTCACATATAGATCTTTGATTAGACCTAGGCACTTTACTCTACTAGAGTCAAATGAATATAGGTCTTTGTAAGGCTGGGTTATCTCTAGGCCTAATATTTCCATTACCACCTTAGGCATTAAATTGTGTGATGCTCCAGAATCATGCATGGCATTGTGGAGTATTTTGTCATGAATGTTGAGACTAATATAAAAAGGTGGAACTACCCCTTCCTGAAACTTTCCCTCAATATTTGGACCAAACAGGAGGGCAGGTTGATCATCACTCAAATTCACAGTGTTTTTGTTTTCCCCTAGGTTCAACGCTTTCAAAATTTGGCCTTTATATACATCCTGAGTGTCCAGTTCAGAGAGCGGGACAGAGATTTTAATTTTTGCAATCTCACTTTCTAAATTGAAAGTGGACTGGGTCTTTGGAGTGCTTAACTCTGTTTTATTTGCTACTGCCTTAGTAGCTGAATCAATTTTTTCTTTCTCACTATGTACAGGGTTAGGAATCATTTTATTGGGAGCACTAACTGCAGTGCTAGTGCTGCTAGCGGGCTCATCTTGCTTTTCATTCTTCTGGTTGTCCTTTTCTTTGTTTTTCCCAGAACTTTCAGCTATCGTTTTACTACTCACAGCGGATGCTTTAGAAGTTTTCTCAGGTCTTTTCTTGATGGTAACCTTAGGAGTCTTAGTTTTGGAATTTTCTTGGTTCTTTCTGCTCCTAAGTTCATATTGTTCTCTGACCTGTAACATGGAATTTTCAAATCCTAATCTGTAGTCTTCAGTTTCTAACCGTTCCTCATCCCAGTGTGAAGGTGAGGGTTGGTCTTCCCCTAAATCACAGTTAAGGACTGAGTCTTCTATTTCAAACATGTTTATTTCATTCCCTTCAGACTCTTCTATGATTCCCTCATCTCCGTCAAGAAATTTTTGGAAAGGGGGAACAACTTGTTGGTCTAACTCTCTTTGTCTGTTGGGAGTGGTATTGTTTCTCCTAAAGTTTTGGTTCTGATTTTGGTTATGGTTCCTGTTCTGATTGCTAACTGTGACAACCATTTTTTCCATCATTTGCTGTAGTCTTTCCACATTTTTAGATATTCTATCATAATTTGGGTCCGAAGTGGAAGCTATAGTGTCATCCCTATATGTTACCCCTTTCTCAGTTGTTAATTTAGCTCTTTTCTCAAGTAGCTTGGCTTCTATATTTATTGTTCCTTTCTGCATGTCCTCCAATGTGTTATACTCTTTATCTCTCAGCTCATAGGCCATGTCAGCATCAAATCCATCAGGATATTTGGCTAGGGCCATACCTTGAGGAGGTTTCATATGCAGAGGGAGGGCATTGTAAATGCTATTAAATCTCGTTGTGTAATCATGGAAACTCTCCCCCACATTCCTTTTAGGGCTCATGTATTCTTCTAGGAGTTGGCGAGGGTTTGCCCTAGTTTCCCATTTGTTTATGAAGGTCTGATATAATGCAAGGAGATCTTGGATACTGCCAAGGGGTAAACTTTTAAACCATTTCTTCACCTCACACGCTAAGCTTTGGGTAAAGATTCTCATTTTGATTGTTTCATCATCAATTTCCATATAGTCAAAAGAATCCTCCATCTTATCTACATGTTGTTGGGCTGTGATGGATTCTTTAGCAGTGAAGTGTGGGATTTTTTACTGATAATCATTGGGTAAGGGTAGCATGGGTTGAGGTAAAAGCAAGGGTGCATACCAAGCTGCCATGATAATGTCCTAATGGGGTACAGGGTTAATTTGAGCAGCTGGTATATGAATGACAGGGATATTAGGACCAACAGAAGTCTATTGAGCAGATCTAGGATGGGAGAGCCCCAAGTTTTGAATGAAGTGGGTATCAAGTGGTGTAGATGGAGGGGTTCCTCTATCCCTAGTGTGTTGACCACTATGAGATGGTGAACTGTGAAGCTCAAGGTCTGGCTGGTGTAGGTGATTGGATGACCTAGTCGTTGGTAGTTTATCAAGTATGTCTAGGTCAGGGAGAAAATGTGATAGAGCTTCTAGGTCTTCTAGTGCAGAATTAGCTCTATGAATGTGACTGGAAACAGTTGATATTCTGGATGAAGGAGATTTTCTGAGGATACTTTCAAGATTATCAACTATTTCAGGTGGGTTCAAGTTAGGGCAAGCTCTTGTATAGGTGTTCCTTGAAGCCAGAATGGTATTTTCCAGAAAAGCAACTTAACCCTACTTGTTACTTCTATTGTGGTTGGTGTTGTTATGAAGGCAATTCTCCCAGTGGAGTCTTATGTGAAACCAAGTGAATTAGCAGGCCTACTGATCACCAGTGGAGTCTTTGATCTTTTAGGAACTATGGAGTCGCCAGGCAGAAGTTTAAAGATGTTTCTAGGGGGTACACTGTCCACCACAGTGCTCATGAGATGTCCCTCTTGAAGGGTATCTCAAAAAGACAGCAAACTCTCACCAGAGATTGACTGGGAGGGCATTTACCAGATATGTCACCTCTGGAAGAGGATGAGATCTGAAGGCTACCTAGCCCTTTCCGGGCTCTGTCTAAGAGAATGGGAGAACACTACACATGGTACAGAGGTTGATGTGTGAATGGGCGTGTTTAACTACCAACCTAACCAGAGATTCTAGGTTTTCTGAGGGTTTGTGATGTAGAAAAGTGAGGAAAACTCAGAAATTCCCCAGTGGAGTCGCCATTATGTTGGGGTTCCCATGTTTTGGCCAGGTTGGCAAGACCAAAAGATGAGACAACATAGAACCACTTTTAGACCTTAGGATCTAGCCCTCCCAGGTCCAGAGAGGGATCTCTCTATATGAGTCAAAGGGTATGTCTTTGAGGCTCTGAGTTATGATTTTAGGCTAGTTATATGTGCAGGGTTTGTTTGTTTGTTTATGTTTGGTTGTTGGGAATCAGGAAAGAAGGGTCCAACATAAGACAAGGATGAGCAAAGAGGAAAATTAGGAAAAGGTAGATAACTCAGAGAACATCAAGGCCATTGGGAAATGGAGTCAAGAGAGGAATTACTTGTGTTCAATGTGCAAGCTTTCAGTTGGGCTAGTCATCCAGAGAATTTGGATCTTAAAGATGATATTGGGAATGGGACATTAAGGATTGAAAATGAAAGCAGAAGAACCATCCAATTCTGTCTATAGATCAGTTCAGAGGTCATTTAACTCCAGACCTACTTGGACAAACTTAGACGCAATACAAGGGATCTCAGAAAGGCTTAATTAAGATGGAAAGATCCTAGTGAGGCATAGGCAGGGTCTAGGCCTCCCAATGTTCTCAACTCATCCAACTAAATCCTCACAAGAACATCTCAACATTGATTTCATTAATTCAAACATCAGAGAGCAGGCAATAACATCCACTACACTGGTTAAATCAATTGAAATCAATATTCAGATACACATATAAGCAGAAAACATAAAAGGTTGGGAGAGCAGCAACATAAGGTACCTATCAAGGGTAAATATTATGCCAAACTTCTGATGCGAGCCAGTAGAAATGGAATGAAATGAATTCAAACACAGAGATAGGAAAACATCACCAGCTTCTTTAGATCAGGATCCAAATAAACATTCTTGTCATGTTAAAAACTACACCAATCAAGTACATCATTGCCCATAGCTTGAACATTCAGTCTGAATACATCAAATCTCAGCCTATCTTACAATATTACACGAAGAACTTGTCTCAAGAGGAAAATGCTTGCATTTCTCTGATATCTCATCAACAACATTTAAAATAATTTCCTTTTGTGTTTTATAGCAGAGGATGAACAAAAGATCGACTGAGGTGGTAGGTGAACATTAAATGATGTATTAAACCCTTGAAAAGAACGAGGGCCGAAGCCCATCCTATTTGAATATTGAGTATTTAATCTATGTCTCCTCTTTTTTGAAAGAGTGATCTTCTCGGATATGATTTTGACATATTCTAGTTGCGGTGGTGTACTTGTGGTGAATAAACAAAAGGAAAATGAACCACCGAGAAGTCTGCTACATAAATGTTCTAATCGCTTTGAACTTCTATTAGGGTGGAAATTCCTTCAGGAACACGGTGCATAATAAAAGTCATATGGACGCCATGTACTTTATGAAGGAAAACACTCTGCTGGTGAATAAACCCTAATGTTACCTTTTACTTGTGCTCAGGATCCTTTGATCGATCCTCGGGGTCTTCAAACCGGTGTTTTGCCTCCTTAAACTACAGATTTAAGGCTTAATATTTTCATTAGTGCGCCTTAATCTCTTTTGCTTTGTACTGGAACACTTTTCCGCTCAATCTCTGCTTCTGTTAGGTTAGCTCAAGCTTTTAATGGCGCTGGAAAGTTTTCTATAGAGTTTAAACCCTGTTCTCTTAAATGATCGTCCTGTCTTCACCTTCCCGGGTCTTTGCTCAAAAATTTGGCCACTGAAGATGATCTTCCTTGATTTCACTGTCACTGTGCAGAAGCTACACATTATGGCTGTCTTTTATCACTTACAACCCTGCAAAACATGAAAACTGTGAAGAAAACAATGGATGGGGTGGCAGATGATGTGGATAATGAGCGCGATTGTGTAGATGATGAGATGGAGGGAGATTGCGGAGAAATTGTGAAAAATTGCTCTAATGGATGGTGGCAGTCTGCAGAGCAAAAAAATGAAATGAAAAACATTAAAAAAACATGAAAATGAACCGATTATATGTAATGGAATGGGCGAAGGTATGGAGGGTACACGTGGAGATGACGTGGCGGAAACGGGTGATGGTGGAAAAGTCAGCAGCAGGCGAACAAATCGAGATCGTCGATTGTGGTAGGATCAAAGGCGGAGGACGACGGACAGCGAGTCATAACATGGGTTAAGCAGTTCGCAGCTCAGACGAATGATGATCATTGGATGAGGCGCTCAAGATCTGACGGCTGATAGCGATTTCACTCGGCATCCATGGTAGAAAGTTAATGCCCGGAGGATGGGCGGTTTTGGGGTCATACAGAAGACATGCGTCGGCAGCTGTATGGAATCGCTGGGCACTCGGGGAAAATCGCCATCTGCGTAGAAGCGGTGTGATGAAAACCGGCAGGTTTGGAACAGTGCGCGGCGGGGTCCACTAGGCAGAGAGGTTCCGAACCGTTGATCTAACGGGGAAATGAATGGCGATCGCGTGATGAGAAAATGAACGGGGGGAAAACAGAGGGCGTCGGGATTCATGCTCACCGTCTAATCAACCAAGATCGACGGATGGAATTTCACCAGATAAACTCAGTGGATAGGCACCTTTTGCTTCAGCGGGTGGTTCGGGCACCGGATCATGTGGAGGGAAAAAATGTGGGTGCATACGCCGAAAGGGGCTAGGGCCTGATATACAAAATATATGATTTTTGCACATTTTTAATGCATTCTGAAGCCTTATAAGGGTAACGATAGGAGATAAGTAGCGAATCAGGCTAAACTAGGGACATGGGTAGAATTTGAAGGGGATTTTAGAGGATTGACAGGAGAAATAGAGGAAACAAGGGGACTTTGAGAAATGACTCCTCAGAGGAGATCTGTATTGGGCATAGCACAAAGAGACTTCAAGGAGGATGGGTTTTCAGGGGAAAAGCATTCCTTGAAGGCTCCAAAACACTCTAGCCCCCCAGCTTGCTTGTCAAGAATTTCATAGGGGGGCTAACAAGTCTTATTAAATAAATCGAAGGTCTTTATATGGGATACCTAGCCACCATTAGATTGTCTAAGTAGCAATATCTTCTCTCTGTGATCTATCTATAGTGCACCTAAGCTCAAAATCATTGGTTAAGGAAACGTAACGCTGCAAGGGGTCCTCTCTGAGGCACTGAAGCCAAACAGGAGGTAGTGAGGTTGTTCTCAACCAAACAAGAGATCAGTGGCTTACTAGGTGGCTTTTAGGGCCTAGTTTGAAGCATTTAGGGCATCACCTTTGTTAGCCATCAGTAAATTTTGTTTCAGCAAATGATGGCTAAAACAAGTCTTCAGTATTCAAGAGACAAATTTCCTACAAAAATTTTTGACTTCTTGCAGCCTCTTTATGTCCCTTATCGAAAGAGTCCATTTCCTTCATATTTCCACTTCAAAATCTTCAAAACCCTGCAGTTCCTGAAAAAAGAACTATTTTTTAGGCCATTTCCCATCATTTCCTAAACTGGTTTCACTCATTTTTTCCCCCTTTTTACCCTTCATTATCCTCTGAAAATCTCCTTTTTCCTTCTTATTTTCCCTTCATTATTTTCAAAAAACCTTCAAAATCCCTTTTACACTCATAAAAAATCCTTTTTTTATAGTTTAAATTGTTCCATTTTACCTATCAGAACACTAAAAAACACCTCAAAAAGCCTCACTTTAGGTCTTTTTTCTCATACTTAAACTTTGGGTTTTTAAGCCCCTTCCAGCTTAGCCCCTAGCTCATTCTCCGTCATGTGACCAAGCCCCACAACCGGGCACTTAAACCTTTCACTCTCAGCCCCTCTTCCCTTAGCCTTGGTTCTTTGTTCTCCCACAGAACCGCACTTTTTCCTTACCCCAAACCCACATCACATCGGCATTTATATTAAAAACCCACATTTTCTTTATAAAAACTCCCACCCCGATAACATTACCCTGACGAGATCTACACTGTAGATCTATAGGATCCGATGGCCCTCATTTAATCTGTCGATCACCTCATCTCCACCATTTCCTTTAAGCCCCTTCTTCTCCACCTTGGTTCACCTTATCCGTCCATCGGACCCTACCTTTCCTTCTTCTTTAAGTCCCACCCCTTACCTTTTAGTTTCTACCCCCCACGCCTCTTCCAAAACGCATTTTTCATTATATTTTCCCCACCATGCTTATCGAATCATGGAGAAATCCTATCCATTTATCATAGGCCTCAAGCCTTGATCTGACGGTCCCCATGCTCCCCAATTCATTTTCCGATTGCCCGAGCATACCTTTTCATCGTGCTCCTCTCTGCACCGTCAGATTCGCACCTCCTCATCCGACGGTCAGGATTGCATTTCGTGCAATTTTGTCGTCTAGGGTTGCACCACACGAATCAACGTGAAACCTCCAGTTTCGTAAGGGATAGTTATGGCATTATTATTTCATTGCGTTCAATCGACAATAAACCACTTACCACCCATTTGTTGCACGAAAACTGCCGACGATTTTCGCAAAACCACTTTTCCTATTTTTCGTGCATATATTGAAATTCAACCCTATTTTCATAGGTTTTTCACCTCTCCGCCATGAAATATTTTCGCCCGCCTACATATCCTGCTCCTCTGCCTCTGCCAGCCTCCAAAGCAATATTTTCCGACCCCGCAGGGTTTTATAGCATATTTGTTGGCTTTTTTGCAGATTTGATGACGGTTTTAGGGGCCGAAAGCCCTCCTACAGTCCATAAAAGGACTGCCAGGTATCATTTCATGGTTGATCAGTGCTTTACGAGCACTATTTATACCATCAAACCCTCCTACACATGAAAAGCCACCTATCCATAGCAAAGAAGAAAGAGTGGTGAAGATAAAGCTTGAAGATAAAGTTTAAAGTCAAAATTCTGGAGATTAATAATTTAATCAAAGATTGAAAGGCTAAACAGTGGATTAAAGGGAAACTCAATGAATAATCAAAGTGAAAATGGTTTAATGCATAAATATTGAAGGATTAAAGGTTCAAATCCTACAGTTTTAAGTTTAAAACACAGTTTAAGGGTGAATTTAGCCAGCAGAAAAGGTTTAAAGCTCCGAAGATGATTATAAAGGCCAAAAAGCAACATCAAGGCCTAATCAGGGTTAAAAGTGACAAAATTGTGACAGATCAACAGGAAGAAGGCTTTAAATTCTGAATCATCAAAGAAATTACTCCTCCAAAGGTCAAAAATGCCACCTGCTAGCTGATTTCACCTAAAAAGAATACAAAATGAATGCACAGTCAGAGATATTTGCCAAAGACAGCTCAGAATTAATTGCCAGCCTACTAAAGCCTCCAAAGTCAACAAAAGTGACTGAATTTGATGAAATTTAATGTAAAATTTATTAAAATAGAGATAAACATCTGAAATATTCTCCCTTAAGCCTCCCAAAGGCTGAGAAACCATTACTTTGTATTAATTGCACAAATAACTCTTCCTGTCACTCCACCTCCTCAAATCACCTAGATATATCATATGAGGAGTACAATATTATTGTTGGTTGAATACTCACTGAATGTAAAGAGCTTTTGAGGCTGTTGAAGCTCTGTATTGTAATTGAAGAAAGATAGGCTGAGATGAGAACTTTGAAGCTCTAAAAGACCCACTAGACTTGAAGATTGTAACTGGTTTGATCATCAAATACACAAGCTGATTTATGGGATCCTGGTTTATGTCAATAGTGATGTTTTTCTTACTATAATTTTCATTTTACTTATGTTTTCCATATTTTCCACTTTCGCTGATAAAGAACAACAAATATAGATTAGGATTTACTATCAAGTACCCTAAATCTCACCGATGAGTCTTTATCTTTATGTTTTCTACTAATTCTGTATTTGAGGATAATTCAATAGAGTGTAATTAGTCCAGGAATTTTGGTGAGCCCATGTCTGGCTGAGTAAAACTTGAGATTCTGCCCTTGAATGTTTTTGAAAAGTCTGCTAGGTAAAGTTGAACTAGGGAAGTTTATGGTTAGCCCTGTCCTCTAGTATCTTCTCCAACAGTTGCTTTGAAAATTTCCCTTAGAAGTATGCCAAAAGCAGGATAGGTTCAAAGTCCTTACCTGATATTAGGCTACTTTTTATGTTCATCTTGAATGTTTTTCTTTTGAATATGCTGAAAGCAGGCTAGATTCAAAGTTCTTACTCGATCTTAAGCTATTATTTGTTTTTAATGTTTTTCTTTAAAAGTATATCAAAAGAAGACTAATTTAAAATTACTTACCTGATCTTAGGTTACTTTTTTGTCTTTCTGTTAAGTGCATGCCAAAAGCAAGCTAGTTTAAAAGTACTTACCTGATCTTAGGCTATCCTTTGTTTTTCTTATATGTTTGCTTCTTTCACTACACTTTAATGTTTCATACCATAAATCAACTTGAAGAGATCTTTTGACATAGATGACTTCCCCCATAGACCATTCTTGAAACTTGTTATGCAATTAAATCCTCTTGTGACTCCATAGCCCAATGAATTGATGTTGTTTCTTACTTATCCTATCAGATGAACTATTTTCTACCTACTCACACATTTACCCTTTAAAAGACTTCCTTCATTTTGATGATATTCTACCCAACCAAAACCAAAACAAACCCTTGTACTTCATAACTATCATAATATCATATCATAAACCTTAAAGGTCATATCTTTGAAAACACTTATATAGAGAGATCCCTCTCTAAATCTAGGAGGGCTAGATCCTAAGATTCCAAAGTGGTTTTGATGTTGGCCTCTGCAGCGTTTGTTCTTGCCAATCTTGCAAACTACGGAGCCCTAACAGAGTGGCGACCATACTGGGGAGATTATTGAGTAATAGATAACTTCAAAACTCAACTAACCCCTTTTCTCAAATGAATCAAGTGTCATCAAGACTGGTTATTATTGATTGTTGATGGTGAACAACAACCAAACCTTGAAAGAAAGTAAAAATCCTTCACCTGGCGACTCCATTGGTATTCAATAGGCCTGCTGACCCCATTGGTTTTTCATAAAACTCCACTGGGAAACTTTTATCATAACATCATACCAAATTAGTTAATAAGACTTTGAAGATTGAGTTTTCTTTGAAAATATTAGTTAGCCTTTAAAATACTGTCATACTTGGCTGAAATTTCTCATCATTGGGTCTAAAAACACCTCATAGTGGCTTCTATAAGACTTTATACTAGAGCTTTTCTAGACCCAAATCCTCCTAAGATAGTTGATAATCCAAAAAGTATCCTTAGGAAATCTCCTAAATCCAAGACTTCAACTACTGTCAGACCAATCAATAGAGCTAATTCTATCCCTGAAAACCTCTTAGCTCTACAAGATACACAAGATGACTTAAGAAACCCATCCAGAACTAAGTCACTTAGTGATATAGATCATATAAACTTTGAGCCTTCACACTCACCCCAATATAGTGGTGAAAATACTGATAATAGCGAAACCACTCCACTTGACCTTCATTTCATTTATAACTTTTGTTTTTCTCATCCTAGATCTACTCAACAGTCTCTCGCTGGTCCAAGCACCTATGTTATCCATTCACCCACCGTTCAAACTACTCCATTCCATCCTCCTCCTCCTTTCATAAACCCTCCACTTGTTAACCCCCCATTTTTCCCACAACCTCCTATCATGGCAGCATGGTATGCTACTCTATTCCTTCCTTTACCTTTGGCCAATTTACCACAAGACTATCATTCCAAGATCCCATCATATGATGCTAGTGGTTCCATCACTGCTCAAATACATGTGGACAAGATGAATGACTATTTTGATATAAATGATATAGATGATGAGACCATTAAACTCAGACTATTTTCTCAAAGTTTGGGGAGAGAAGCAAGAAAATAGTTCAAAGGCTTAAATTCTCATAGTATTAATGATCTCCAAGCTTTCCACCAAATATTCATAAACAAATGGAAAGTTAGGAGGAACCCTCTCCAAATATTTTCATATTACAATAGCCTCAAGAGAAATACTGGGGAAAGTGTGCAAGATTATTGCGCAAGATTTAATAGTGTCTTTAACACTCTACCCCCAGATTTGAAACCTCCAAAAGGATCAGCCTTAGCCAAATTTCCTGAAGGATTTGATCTTGAAATGGCATATCAACTAAGATAAAGGGATCCCTTAACTTTAGAAGACATGCAAAAGGGAGCTCTTAGTGTGGACACAAATCTTATTGAAAAAAGAGCTAGAATGAGGACCGAGAAGAGGGTATCATATAGGGATGAAGCTGCACCTTCTACATCTGATTCAAAATTGAAAAGGATGACGGAGAAGATGATAGAGAGAATGAGCATATATTAGAGAGCCCAATCTAGAGAAAATCAATCAGCCTCTCAAAACAGAAATCAATCCCAAAACCAAAATCAAAACTTTAGGAGAAATCAACCTCAAAACAGACAAAGATATTTTGATCAATAGATCAGACCTCCTTTCCAAGAAAATTATGTCAATGAGGATGAAGAAACAAATGAACGAATAGAGGATGAGCACATGAACATGTTGGGAGTAAGCAATGAGGATTCTGATTTCATTTATGAAAGAAAACAAGCTCTATACACACCCTATGATGATAGAAGACTAGAAAATGAATACTATGAACCAGACCTCAAAAATTCCATCATAGGATCACGTAAACAATATGATCTAAAAAGTAAAAATAATTAAGAAACTCCCAAGAAGAAAACCTCTGAAAATTCTGCCAAAAACAGCCTTGTAAATACTTCCAAAAAGACAGTAGAAAATCATCAAATAGTGGTTGAAAGTTCTGATCTAAACAAGGGAAAAAACACCCAAATCAATGAAAAACATAGTGGTGACCCTAGCAGCACTAGAATTTCAGCTAAAGCTCCTGAAAAAACCATTCTAACTGCCGTAAATAGTAGAAATCAACAAGTTGATTTTTCCGAAGAATCAGTGAATATGAAGGTTGAATCAAACACTTTGAAAAATCAGTTTCCTTTTAGCCTAGAGAGTGAAATTGCCAAAATTAAAATCTCTGTCCCACTCACTAAGTTAGTCACTCAAAATGTATATAGAGGTCAAATTTTGAAAGCTCTAAAAATAGAAGAAATTCATGATACTGTTAACTTGAATGATGATACACCAGAGCTTCTATTTGGTCCTAAAATTGAAGGAAATTTTCAAGAAGGAACTACCCCTCCATTCTACATCAGTTTGAACATCCATGATAATATTTTGCATAATTCCATGCTTTATTTAGGGGCATCACACAATCTCATGCCTAAATTAATCATGGAAAAACTAGGCCTTGAGGTAACTAGACCTTATAAAGATTTATATTCCTTTGATTCAAGCAGAGTAAGATGCCTAGGCCTGATAAAAGATCTTTGTGTTAACTTAGCTCAAATTCCAGCCAAAAGCTTAGTAATGGACATTGTAGTGGCGGATATACCCCCCAAATATGGAATTCTTCTTTCAAGAGCATGGGGTGATAGCTTACAAGGTATTATGCAGATGGATATGACTTATGCCACCATCCCTGTCTTTAGTCAACCTAGAAGACTCTATAGGGAAACACATATGAAATACATGGTGAGTAACCAAGAAAGACTAGAAAATTCTCCTCCTTATTCCATACATACTAATCTTGACTCATTCATTCTTTATAATGATGAGATCCCCGATGAGCAAGAATTGGTCAATGAAACATCACCCAATATGATTTTCCCTTCACATCCAAACATAATGGCAGCCACAGATGAAAGGGAAAAGGAAAAAACAAAAAAACAGTTTGAAAACTCAGAAAATTACAGCAAACAGATCACAGGTCTTGAGGTCCAAAACAGTCATAAAAATAGTACCAATCATGGAAATCAAAGAAAAAATCCTCAAAACACTGAAAATCTTGAGGAACAAACGATAGAAAAATATAGTGTAGGCCCTTGTACAGAACAGAATGATGAACAAGACAAAGAGGACAACAATGGAGTAAATGACGAATCTAAAAACAATCCTTTTTGGAACATGATTTTTAATGGGTCTTGCTCTAAAACTGGTGCAGGAGCAGACATATGGGTGCATAACACTCAAAACAATCGTGTTGAGGGTCGTTCCTATAGATTAAAATTCCAATGCACAAACAACGTAGCATAGTATGAAGCTCTCCTTTTAGGCCTGCATTTATTGAAGAAATTAGGGGCCAAAAGAATAAAAATTCATGGGGATTCAGAATTAATAATTAGGCAAGTAAATGGGGAATACACTGCTAAACATCCTAGACTTATAGCCTATAGAGATGATACCATGGACTTGTTAAAAAAATTGCTGAACTTAAACTTACCTTTGTCCCAAGGAACCAAAACATTATGGCTAATGGATTAGCCTTTGCTGCTAGAACTTGTCAAACACCTTATGAAATAAATCAATGCACCACCCAAGTCAAATTTAGACTAGCTATCCCAACTAATGAAAGATATTGGAAAGTTTTTGATGGAGAAAAACAAATAGAATACTTCCTATAGTCCAAAAATGAATTCGAAATACCAAACTCAGATTCAGATTATGAACAAGACTGTCTTACTGAAGAAAATCCACTTTCTGAAGAAGAAAAATCTCCTGAAATTGCTGATATAAATCTATTAACCCATGAACCCAAACATGAAACAGAAAGTAGCACATATGTACAAAATGAAGACTTAGGAATGCTGCAATTTAAAGATCGCAGTTTGCAAAAAGGATTGGTCCCATTAGAAGAATTGTTTCACTTGAATGATGCTGCCAAAAAGCCAAAACTGGAACCTATTGAAACTAAAGTGGAAGAATGCAACATAGGCAATGAAGAAAAGCCCAAAATGATCAAATTATCTAAAAAATTGCCAGCTGACATTAAACTGAAATACATTGATCTTTTTAAATAATTTTCTGATGTATTTGCATGGATTTATGCAGATCTAAAATCATATGATAGAAAAATAATCCAACATAAGATACCCCTCAAAGAAAACCAGAAGCCTTTTAAACAAAAATTGCGCAGAATTAACCCTGCTCAATTACCTCTAGTAGAGAAAGAAATTTGGAAAATGTATGAAGCTGGAATTATAGTACCTGATAGGTACTCAGAGTGGGTGTCTAATCTTGTATATGTTAGGAAGAAAACAAGAGAAATAAGGCTTTGCATTGACTTCAGAAACTTAAACAAAGCCTCATTAAAGGACAATTATCCCTTACCCAAAATGGATCATATTTTACAAAGGGTAGTTGGCTCTAGAAGATTTTATTTGCTAGATGGCTTCTCAGGTTACAATCAAATATTGGTACATCCTAATGATAAACTTAAAACAACCTTTACTACACCTTGGGGTACTTTCATGTATTTGAAAATGCCTTTTGGTTTAATGAATGCTAGTGCCACATTTCAGAGATCCATGGATATTGCATTTTCAGAAGAAATAGGTTACTTGATAGTAATTTACTTAGATGATATCACTGTATGTTCAAAAAAAGATGAAAAATACCTAATACATTTGAGAAAAGTCTTTGAAAAATACACAAAATATGGGTTGTCCTTAAATCCAAAGAAAACATTGTTTGGTCTCCAAGAAGGTAAACTTCTTGGACATGTCATATCAAAAGAGGGAATAAGGATAGATCCAAAGAGAATTGATGGTATATTGCAAATCAACCATCCTAAAAACATCAGGGAACTTCAATCTTTCATTGGGAAGATTAATTTCTTGAGAAGGTTCATACCCAATCTAGCTGAACTCTTTAAAAACATGAAAAACATGCTTAAAAGAGAAGAAGGAGTTAAATGGACCTTCGAAGCAAAGAAATCACTTGAGCTAGTAAAACAAGCCCTTACCAAAACACCAGTTCTCACTAGTCCCGATTTTACAAAAGATTTCTTCATTTTTTCATTTGCATCAGAACACACAGTAGCTGTTGTCTTATTACAGAAAATTTGAATGGACAAGAGAAGCCAATTGCATTTTTCAGCAAGGCATTAAGGGATGCACCTCTGAAGTACAATATAATGGAAAAACAAGACTTTGCTTTGGTCAAAGCCTTAAAAGACTTCAGATTTTACATTTTACATTCCCACATTATAGCATTTGTGCCTCATTCAGTTGTAAAAGACATATTGACCCAAGATCCAAATGGCAAAAGAGGAAAGTGGATTGTTGTGATTTTATAATATGATTTGGAAATAAAACCCTCTAAGCTCATAAAAGGTCAAGGACTACCAAAACTTATGGCTGAATCCAACTTTAAAGATCTTGATATAAACATGTTTAATGTATTAGATGAACAAGAGGATTTGACAGCTCCAATTATTGAAGATCATTTTTTAAATTCATCTTGGCATGCTAATATTTTGTATGTTTTGCTCAATCTTAATGTCCCTCCTGGTTTGTCAAAAACAAAGGCCATATTCTTAAAGTTAAAGGCTGTAAATTACTGCATTTTGGATAGATGTTTATATTGTAAAAATGCTAGTGGATTATTGCTTAAATTTTTCCTGAGAATGATGCAGATAAGATCAAGCACGAGTTTCATGAAGGAGAATGTGAAGGCCACCTCTACTGGAATTCAACTGCTAACAAAATCCTTAGAGTTGGCTATTACTAGCCCACCCTCTTTCAAGATGTCCATAAAATGATTATTTCTTGTCACAAATGCCAAATTTTTGAAGGCAAAAGAAAACTGCTTCCCTTACTTCTGCAACCAATCACTGTTGAAGCTCCTTTTCAGTAGTGGGGTCTAGACTTCATTTGGGAAATCCATTCTACCTCATCTGCCCAACATAAATGGATTCTCACAGCAACAGACTATTTTACCAAGTGGATAGAAGCCATCCCATCTAGGAATGCCACAGATTCAGTCATCATTTCATTCCTTGAAAACCATATACTGTCTAGATTTGGCTATCCTAGGAAGATCATAACTGATAATGCTGCTACATTCGGGTCTAAAAAGATGGTTGAATTCTGTCATAAATATCATATCATATTGGGTCATTCTATAGCTTATTACCCTCAAGGTAATGGGTTGGCAGAATCATCAAATAAAAGTTTGGTAAACATTATCAAGAAGTTGTTGGAAGATAACAAGAAATCATGCCACAGTAAGCTAGTACATGCATTATGGGCAGACATATTGACAGTCAAAAAGTCAATTGGGATGTCTCCTTATCAGCTAGTTTATGGAACTGATGCAATATTTCCAACCAGTTTAGGAGTGCTAGTCATGAAGCTGATCCAAGAAGTATGGTTTGAAGATGATGATATGACAAGAAGAATAAACCAGACTATAAATATACAACAAACCAGAGAGGAAGTATACATCAGAGTACAAAAACTACAAGAAAACATCAAGAAGCTGTTTGACAAAAGAACCAAGGCAAGTGATTTTAAAATTGGAGATAAAGTTTTAAAATGGGATTCAAGGAGAGAAGATAAGGGAGAACATGGAAAGTTTGATAATTTATGGCAAGGCCCTTATCTTATTCAATCTGTTGTTGGAACCAATGGATTCTTTTTACAAGAATTGGATGGGGTTGAGTTTTTTGGAGGTCCTGTTAATGGCAGGATGCTCAAAAATTATTTCTTGTCGCTAATATTTTAGTTTCAGAGCTTTTTGTTTCATTGTATATAATCCTATTTTTTGAATTTGAAAAAAAAAGAAGATAAAAATAATAGAAAAAGAGAAAAAGAGGGCATATATAAAAGAAGAAAGGTACAACCCCATACCAAAAAAGAGAAATCTGAAAGTGTGCAAGCTTAAATGCCACTACTGAAAAGAACACTGCTATTTAGTCATACGGCCTAATCATGACTAGCTAGATTTAAATTTACTGCTGATAGGTTAGTGAATCATATTTGAAAAATTGTTTAATCTTGGCTTATCAGTAGACTAGATTAGGATAGAAATAAATGGCTCTAATAAGACCAAAATCTAAGCTATAGAAGAATAAAACTGGTTCAAACATGCTTAAAATCTAAACCAAGGAAAAATAGAAAGAAAGAACAGCTCTAAAAAAATCAAAACCAGAGCTGAAAGAAAGAATGAAGGATATTTTTTGTTTTTCAGATCTTAAGCCTTCACAATTTTGTTTAAATTTCTGCAAATAAATTATATGTGTAGCTTGTACATACAACCATATACACCATGGTAAATCAGAAAGTCTAATCCTGATTTGACTGTGTTTTAATTTCTGTTTTAGAAAATAGAGAATAAAATATGCCAGACAGTTTAACCCTGGCATATAGTAGCTTAGGTAGAGAATTAATGAGTTCAACTTCTTAATCTGAACTCATGGAAGAAATAAGGGTAGATTTAGACTATTTTCCTGCTTTCAATAAAAGAATAAAATGTTGATGACAAAGGTTTGCAAGTACAAGTGCATCTTCTGAAAAAAAATGTTAGGAAAAGTAGGCTGTGTAGGTAGAATGTTTGGGAGAAATTTGTTTGCTGATATAAATTATTGATCATCTTTCTAAGCAGCATGATCAAGGAAGAAAAATTTGTCAATGGATAAAGGCACTTGTCTACATCCCAGAGATCAATTTCTGAGGTTCTTGACACCTCCAAGGAGCTGTCATCCCCAAGTGGAGCCATTATTAGCCATCAGTAAATTTTGTTTCAGAAAATGATGGCTAAAACATTAGGGGAATTTTTAGGTCTAAAATGGGCCTCCTAAGGAAATTATAAAATAATAGTGGAAAAAATCAAATAAGATTTGATGACATCATCAAATTTTAGAGGGAAAAATGAAAAAACTACTTTTTCAACTCATATTTTCAACTTATCTCCCAAATTTTTTACTCAAATTTCAAGCGGGAGTACTCGTTGGATGAGAAATTTAATTCCTCATCCAAGGAGTACCCATATTGCATACTTTCGATGCGTCCTACTACACAAAAAATGAGAAATACATAAAAAACGTGATTGTAATCACGTTTTTTAATGTATTTCCAATTTTTCATGTAGCAGGGTTCATTGAAAGTATGCAACATGGGTACTCCTTGGATGAGGAATTAAATTTTGCATCCAACGAGTACTCCCACTCGAAATTTGAGTAAAAATTGTGGGAGATAAGTTGAAAATACGAGTTGAAAAAGTAGCTTTATTATTTTATTATTTTTTAATATTTTTACCCTTTTATTTAAAAAATGGTAAATCATCCCCCATGGTTAACATCATCATCTTGAATCCTATTGGTTGTTATAAAGTTTATTTTTGTTGTACATTTTTCTTAGGAGGCCCATTTTAGACCTCAAAATTCCCCTAATGACAAGTCTTCAGTCTTCAAGAGACAAATTTCCGGCAAAAATTTGTGACTTCTTACAGCCTCTTTGTGTCCCTTATCCAAAGAGTCCATTTCCCTGATATTTACACTTCAAAATCTTCAAAACCCTACTGTTCCTGAAAAAAGAACTATTTTTTAGGCCATTTCCCATCATTTTCTAAACCTGTTTCACTCATTTTTGCCCCCTTTTTACCCTTAATTATCCTTTGAAAATCTCCTTTTTTACTTCTTATTTTCCCTTCATTATTCTCAAAAAACCTTCAAAATCCATTTTAAACTCATAAAAAATCCTTTTCTATAGTTTAAATTGTTCCATTTTACCTATCAGAACACTAAAAAACACCTCAAAAAGCCTCACTTTAGGTCTTTTTGCTCATACTTAAACTTTGGGTTTTTAAGCCCCTTCCAGCTTAGCCCCCAGCTCATTCTCTGTCATGTGACCAAGCCCCGCAACCGGGCACTTAAAATTTTCACTCTCAGCCCCTCTTCCCTTAGCCCCGGTTCTTCGTTCTCCCACAGAATCACGCTTTTTCCTTACCCCAAGCCCCCATTGCATCGACATTTACATTAAAAACCTGCCTTTTCTTTGTAAAATCTCCCACCCCGATAACATTACCCTGACGAGATCTACACTGTAGATCCATAGGATCCGATGACCCTCATTTAATATGTCGATCACCCCATCTCCACCATTTCCTTTAAGCCCCTTCTTCTCCACCTTGGGTCACATTATCCCTCCATCGGAACCTGCCTTTCCTTCTTCTTTAAGCCCCGCCCCTTACCTTTTAGTTTCTACCCCCCACGCCTCTTTTGAAACGCCTTTTTCATTATATTTTCCCCACCATGCTTATCGAATCATGAAGCAATCCTATCCGTTGATCATAGGCCTCAAGCCTTGATCTGACGGTCCCCGTGCTCCCCCTTTCATTTTCCGATCGCCCGAGCATACCTTTCCATCACGCTCCTCTCTGCATCATCAGATCCGCACCACCTCATCCGACGATCAGGATCACATTTCGCGCGATTTTTCCATCCAGTGTTTAACCACCCGAAACTGCTGGTTTCGTAAGGGACAGGTGTCGCATTCTGATTTCATTGCTTTCAATCGACAATAAACCACTTACCACCCATTTGTTGCACAAAAACCGCTGAAGGTTTTCGCAAAACCACTTTGCCTATTTTTCACACCTATATTCAAATTCAACCATGTTTTCACAGGTTTTTTGCCTCTCCGCCATGAAATATTTTTTCCCGCCTACATATCCCACTCCTCCGCCACCACCAGCCTCCAAAGCAATATTTTCTGACCCCGCAGGGTTTTATACCATATTTTTTGGTTCTTTTGCAGATTTGATGATAGTTTTTGGGGCCGAAAGCCTTCCTACAATCCATAAAAGGACTGCCAGGTCTCATTGCATGGTTGATCAGTGCTTTACAAGCACTGGTTATACCATCAAACTATCCTACACACTAAAAGCCACCTATCCATAGCAAAGAAGAAATATTGGTGAAGATAAAGCTTGAAGATAAAGTTTAAAGTCAAAAGTCTAGAGATTAATGATTTAATCAAATATTGAAAGGCTAAACAGTGGATTAAAGGGAAGCTCAGTGAATAATCAAAGTGAAAATGGTTTAATTCATAAATACTGAAGGATTAAAGGTTTAAATCCTACAGTTTTAAGGTTAAAACACAGTTTAGGGGTGAATGTAGCCAGCAAAAAAGGTTTAAAGCTCCGAAGATGATTATAAAGGCCCAAAAGCAATATCAAGGCCTAATTAGGGTTTAAAGTGACAAAATTGTGATAGATCAGTAGGAAGAAGGCTTTAAATTCTGAATCATCAAAGCAATTACTCCTCCAAAGATAAAAAATGCCACTTGCTAGCTGATTTCACCTAAAAATAATACAAAATGAATGCACAGTCAGAGATATTTTCCAAATATAGCTCAGAACTAATTGCTAGCCTACCAAAGCCTCCAAAGTCAACAAAAGTGATTGAAGTTGATGAAATTTAATGTAAATTTTATTAAAATAGAGATAAACATCTGAAATATTCTCCCTTAGGCCTCCCAAAGGCCGAGAAACCATTACTTTGTATTAATTTCACAAATAACTCTTCCTTTCACTCCACCTCCTCAAATCACCTATATATATCATATGAGGAGTACATTATTATTGTTGGTTGAATACTCACTGAATGTAAAGATCTTTTGAGGTTGTTGAAGCTCTGTATTGTAATTGAAGAAAGATAGGCTGAGATGAGAAGTTTGAAGCTATAAAAGACCCACTAGACTTGAAGATTGAATCGGTTTCGAACATAAAAGTGACGCAAACTTTTATGGGATCCGGTTTATTTCAATGGCGATGTTTTTCTTATTGTAATTGTCATTTTTCTCATGTTTTCCATATTTTCCACTTTTGCCGATAAAGAACAACAAATATAGATTAGGATTTACCGTGACTCCCCTATCTCTTACTGATAAATCTTTATCTTTATGTTTTCTGCTAATTGTGTATTTGAGGATAATTCAATAGAGTGTAATCAATCCAGGAATTTTGGTGAGCCCATGTCTAGCTGAGTAAAACTTGGGATTCTACCCTTGAATGTTCTTGAAAAGTTTGCTAAGTAAAGTTGAACTAGGGAAGTTTATGGTTAGCCCTGTCCTCTAGTATCTTCTCAAATAATTGCTTCGAAAAGTTCCCTTAAGAGTATGCCAAAATCAGGATAGTTTCAAAGTCCTTACCTGATCTTAGGCTACTTTTTATGTTCATCTTGAATGTTTTTCTTTTCAATATGCTGAAAGCAGTCTAGAGTCAAAGTTCTTACTTGATCTTAAACTATTATTTGTTTTTATTGTTTTTCTTTAAAAGTATATCAAAAGCATACTAGTTTAAAAGTACTTACATGATCTTAGGTTAATTTTGTGTCTTTCCGTTAAGTGCATGCAAAAAGCAGGCTAGTTTAAAAGTACTTACCTGATCTTAGGTTGTCCTTTGTTTTTCTTATATGTTTGATTCTTTCACCACACTTTAATGTTTTATACCATAATTCAACTTAAAGAGATATTTTGACATAGATGACTTGCCCCATAGACCATTCTTGAAACTTGTTATGCAATTAAATCCTCTTATGACTCCATAACCCAATGAATTGATGTTGTTTCTTACTTATCCTATCAGCTAAACTATTTTCTACCTACTCACACCTTTACCCTTCAAAAGACTTCCTTCATTTTGATGATATTCTACCCAACCAAAACCAAAACAAACCCTTGTACTTCATAACTAGCCTAATATCATATCATAAACCTTAAAGATCATATATTTGAAAGCACTTATATAGGAAAGATCCTCCGAATATAGAGGGCTAGATCCTAATATTCCAAAGTGGTTTTTATGCTGGCCTCTCGCAGTTGTTTGTTCTTGCCAATCTTGCAAACTATGGAGTGACCAACAAATTGCATGCAACCTTCCTCCTGAGTGTATTTAGGGCCACAACAGATATCTCTTTCAGGTGTCTGTGATCACATGAAGCTTTGGAAACACTCCCCAACAATTACAGGAAAGGTCTTGGATAACAAAACATCCCAAGTAGGCCTCCAGAACTTGTAGTGTGTTGACGTGATGCAGCAACATGATCAACCCTCCAAATGCAGGTGAAATTTGGTTCAAAAGGGGACTATCATAAGATCTAACCTACAATTTGACCAAGTTAAGAGACTACTCCAACCATAGATGGAAACTCCATTGAGAAAGGGCTGTCACAAGCTGTTCTTAACAGAAAACAAGTTTGGAGGCAGCACAGTTAGACAGTGAGTTGTTAATTAGTATATTACCAACTAAACTTGGATAGTGCTAGTGTGGTTTACAATTGGAATACTGATCTATTGAATATTGGCATTACAGTCAGAATTATATTGGTGGATTATTGGTTGTATAGGTCTACTATTCATTAGGCAGTTAGCCCTAACTTGTGGTGGTTTGCTCAAGAAACATATGACTGTTAAATATCTCTTTTATCATTAGTGAATTATATAGAAGGGTACTTACTGTTATATGAGTTGATAAATGTGAACTGTTGTGATGATTCTTTTCATGATTGGTTGAAAACTCTAGATAAGGATTGAACCCCAAGGCCAAAAATTGCCTAGGGACATTACATACTTCCATTAGAGAAACAATAAAAAATGCATTTCAATATACTTGGATCATAATCTATAACCAAAGATGTTGTATTGTGAAATCCATGAGAGGTTGGGGTAGGATGATGTCCCGCAAAAGGTAGAAGGGAGCTGCAGCAAGGTAGAATTCAGTAGGTGTGTGTTGCTATTGAAGAGGATCTCCATAATGTGTCCCTCTATGGCGAGGATGCATGGTAGGACATAATGGTTCAGAGGGAGGTGGCTGGGTAGGGGAATATGGTCAGGGGCAGTCCTGACTCTTGTTTCAAGGTGCAGATTCATAAGGGAGATGAGGGCCTGCACTGGCTTTGACTTTTTGAAAAGAAAAGTGGCAATGAAATTGTGATCTTGATTTACTCCATGGGCTATTCTTTTGTCGGATCTGGCTGGAAATTGTGAGGTATATTCAAATTGCAATTTCAAAACATTACCATACCGTGATGGATCGTGCAATTCGCAAGAAATGTTCATTGTAGGTCAACTTAAGTAAGGTTTTTATTGGTGACTAGAGCAAGTTAAAGAACGATGACTAGGTTAAAGAATGATGACTTCTCAAAAGAGGAGGATTTTGCAGCACTTAGCTACATGAAGAATGGCAAGTATCTAGGTATAGAATCTGGATGGCATTCTGTGTGAATTTTACAAGGCCATGAGCCATGTTGGTGACAATTTTTGTCATTTGGAAAACACATTCCCAAAAAAGCAGCCACAAACAGAATTGGTGATTGGAATCTAATGATATTGCTTAGTGTGGCACACAAGATCATGGCTAAAACAGAGACTCTAAGGATCTATGCAATTCCATGGAAGGTTGTCTAACAATAACACAAGTTTTGTGTACAAACAAGTAATCTCAGTACCATGGTTTCAAAATGTAAAACCTTCAAATGTGCACAAAAACTAGCCAACAACCCCTTTTATTTGAAATTGCATTTGACAAAGCTTTTGACTGAGTGGATTGGACTTTCATTATTGATATGTTGACTCTTGGTTCACATTGTGGTTGTCATGAATTTGTGAACTCCAGCCTAATTTTTCCGTACTTTGTAAATGATTCAGGATATGTGGCTCTATCTCTCCGAGAATGAGAGGTTATATGATTTTAGCAATGAAGCAACTCTTGTCTGGCAAGAAACCAATGTACCTTTTGCAGTCTGGGGCCCAAACAGTGTTCGAAAACATAGAACAATTTACCATCCTTCAGAGGTATTTGAGATAATTCAATGTAAATTCTGGTTTTGGTATATATAACTTTTTTTTTTTGGTTAATACTTGTAATGTGATCTTACTTTCTACCATATTAAATTTTGGACTATTTGATTTGAATATCATTTGGCATATAAGTTGTTAATATAAAACACTTGGATTGTTTGACTTGGTGGAGGCTAGAACAGGTTTTAGCATATTGAAGTATAATGGTGTATTTTTTGTATTTATTTCCAGGCTGTAAAGCATAATGGGAGTGTGTATGCTCATGTCTTCTTTGCTCGTTCAGGATATGCTCCAAATCCTAGTGATCCTGAGCATGATCCATCTACTAATTTTAAGAAAAGCCACCGTAAGTTTGAATGTGGATGCAGATTACACTTGAGAATTTTCATATTTTTGGACTACAATTGCACCCTTTGAAGTATGTTGCTGTGGATTGAATTGAAAAGAATAAGCATGCTGTATGTTTTCTTTGCTAGATTGTGTAGCTATTGTTACATATCTTCCAAAGCCAAAGGTATATAAGCATAAGAGCCTGCTGAGTGGTGGTGCAGTTGGAGACCAGGATGGATCAGAAATTGAAGTAAAGATATTTTTCTTCTTACCAGACATTTGTTGCCTGGAATATTGATTGTCAATATCTGTTACAAAATTCTGAGCATTTGCGGAAGAATATGTCGAGTGTTCAGTTATAATTATTTCTTTTCTTCATGATTCAAGAGATACTCTTTGGTAGTTTGTGTAGAAGGTCAAAATTAAAGGTTATTAATCTGCCCCTCAGTGCCTTCACTAGCCATAGCATTCCCTTGGCACTAAAAATTGCATGCCACAAATCAAAAGCCATGATTTGGCTAGATCGCATAGAGAAGCAATATGAATTGCAACAGAGCCTTGAATCTCGAAAAGGATGTCAACCAATCCGTTCAAAAGCAACCTACTCTATATTGTAGACAAACCAAAAAACAATTCCAAGAGGCATAGGATTCTGACAGATGATTGTTTGTCAAGATTCTGACCATATTTCAACAATGGTATACGAGATCTAAATGGCTACATCCCGCATTTGAAGCTACAATTTTCTCTTTAAATTATGGAGCATAGAAGTGTGTCTTACCCACTGCAATTCATCATTACAATTTCAGTAGCATCCTCCTTTTGGAAATCGGGGTAGTGATTTATTAGTTAAACAAGGTACATGCTCCACATTCTACATGTAGCTAATGTCAAAATCATAAATTGCTTCAAAATTCAACCAAGAATGTGCAAAAGGAAGTATAAAATGATTCTTGCACCCTTTAGAGACTATAAGCAGAACTGTTCTTTGCAAGTGTCTCGCAATAGATAAAAGGACATGCATGTTTCCTACAAATGCTTGCAAGGGAGCCTGTTACCATTGCTTCATAATAGGAGCGGATCAGTTCAAAATTCATCGATACAAAATATAGATGAATATCATTTACAAAGTTGTACATTAGCCATAAGTTGATAACAATGGTTTACAAAAAGGAGAATCCACATATAAAATTCTTAATAGAGTTGTAACCAAATGGAACTGTAGTTGAATATTCAAGAATGCACTTCTATTCCTCATTTGCTGCTAGATTTCACTGGTTTCTTCCTTGGTCCCATTTGACCTCTGGTTTTCTTCCTGAAAACTACTATCAAGGATCCTACTACACATATTACTTTCATGGCAATCCTAAGACCTGCAACATAATGAATATTCTTGTTATATAAACCCCTAGTACATAGAAAACATAGTTGCAGTGAAGCCAACATCTTTCATATCTACTACCCTACAAAGATAATGATAAGCAAAAACCTCTTAGTATTTACACTTCCTTCAGAGAGTATAACATCAAGTATATAGAAATTAAAAATATAAACCAATAAAAATACAAAACCAATAAATCTAATACAAAGATTGTGATTTACAGAAACCAAGGCACAAACCTATATTAACAATTGCAGTATCCTTGTGGCTTTCCTCATGGCCAAGTGGTGTCAAAGATTCTTTCTCTGGAACCACCATGCCTATAAGCCCACCCTTCATCGCATTCCTCCAAGTATGGACTCGACCACCATCTGTAATTCCAGCACACATACCAGCCCCAATGGATACCTGCCTCAAATTATCACCATGTGGAATGCAAGGACCGTGTCCAAACAATGGGGTAGCTGGCACATTATATACTCCAACCGCAGGATTTGGTACATCATGAGTCCATTGATGAACATCTCCATCACTAGTTAAAGCAATGAAGTCTTGTGGTGGGAGTGAAAATATTAAAATATTATAAGAATCACTGCACTCAATATAATCGAGTATCCATCCTTTCTCTAAAAAAAGTTTGTACAAATCCACACTTGCATTTCTAAAATGTATTTTTTTGCACTCATGTATGTGGATATGAATACACAGTAGAATGAGGAAGAGTGGATTCATTAATTCATTAGATGATGCAATATCTCATTGAGTCATTACATAGTAGGAGAAGAGGATTACATTGCATCTCCCAAATAAGAAACTAACAACAACCACATTTAATACTATATTAAATGCCTCATAACTGCGTCTTCTATTTGGCAGCTCACTTTCACAAATTTTCAAGGTGGTGGCTAGTTAAAATTTGTATGGCAGTTATCAATGTTCTTCATTATCCTCTACTATAGGTTGGCTTCTCTTCTGGCCGCTTAATCACTTTGATTCAAAAACTCTACCATGAACAGAAGTTATACATTTTGACATCTCATTATGTCACCTGTTCACTCATGACATCTGACCTTGATTCTTTATTTTTCCAAAATACAATACTCCACCATGGATGACATAAAACAAAAAAGGAAACCAAAAAGTTCCTACATTTAGTGTCATCATGAGTCAGAAATCTGATTTGATATGATCAATTCTATGATCTTTGGCCTCGTCTTCTCGCAATATTTTTGTGGGTTTTTCTCGTGCTATGAATTCATACGCTCTCACAAAGTGGATTGCATACATATACTTTGTCCCTTTTGTTTATATTTTGTGTATTTGGGGTAGCATCAGTTGTGCTCTAGCTCCCAAATTTTATGGAGGGACTAGAGTACACTAGATCTATAATACCCAGAAATTGATTTGGGAAATTTCATCTGGTATAGGAGATATTAAATTAATTAAATATTTTAATGTATTTCCTATGTTTAAACTTAGGAAAATAAAATAATTAAAGTGAATTTAATTAAACATGTGATGAAATTGTCTTAAGTCACATGGATCAAGCAATCTTTTAATCTCAGTTGCTGATGGATGATTTAATCTCGATCATTGAAGGGTTCAACAAAAAAGTATAAGAGAAAGGCTTGAGGGTCAGTTGAAGACACACTTTGTTTGTGGAACTAAGGAATATATATGCAATTCTAGGGCGGGTTTGCTAAGAATTTTTGGAGGGATTTCCTGCAGTGAGGGGTAATATTGGCCAAGGGAATCTTTTGATTCTAGGGCCAAGAAATAGCAAGAGGAAAGACGAGCAGTAGCAAGGACAACGTAGAGGGGCTTTAGAGCCACACAGTCCAATAGGGACAGCACAAAGGCAACTAAGACCATGCAGGGTTGACGCTGACTTAGCAGAGGTAGTGCAGGGGTAGTGTAGACCTTCCAAGGGTGACACAGGCCCTCCTAGGGCCACGCAGAGGCTGACACAAGACTTCTATGGAAATGCTAGGGCTTCAGAAGCCACACTAAGGGTTTCTACAGTCAAATCCAAGATGAGTCCTGTAAATCCCATTTGAGGGTGTGGATCAATCAAATATTTGGCACTAGATATTCAGGTCAGCTGCATATCTGATATCTTTTATTCTCTATCACATTTTTCAAGTGTGGAACCCAACTTTGCTATAATTAGAACTACTTAATAATAAACCCTCATCTATGCTGAACCAGTTTTCCCGCTTTGGGTTTTTCCCGGGACTTATGTCCAAAAATCCATGTGTCACTTTGTTGCATGAGCGTATTATTCAGTAAATGATTTGCATGTGTAGGCTATAGTTGTGTTTATTTTCGATATTTTCTGAATCTAAATTCTGGAAATAACTTGTGTTAATTAAATCAAGTAGGAGAATATAAACCAACACACTGCAGTAGATTTTTCACATGGTATCAGAGAAATAGGAGATCAAGCTGAATCTCCAGCAATCAGCTGCAGAAATATTTTTCTGCGGGGTGGTAGGAGAAGCAGCAGATCCGGAAAGGGCATCTTCACTGCAAGAGGACGCAGATCAAGAGGAAGACATCGTTGAAGCTGTAAAAGGCCTTTAGGCTTATGCATACCCTTCCGAGGGAAATGTAAGGACTGCGTCGCCGAGTCTAGGGTTACACAGTCCACTTTTGAGCAACACTAGGACTGCGTTGGGCCAACCAAGAAGATACAATCTAGTCACTTCTCCTGTTGCAGAAGAGTTTTGGCAAGATCTAGAAGCAGTGCTTCAGATCTTTGGCAGTGCTGGTGGGGTAGATATTCTGCAGGTGCAGAATTGTGCCTAGCTAAGGAAACAAAGGCAGGAGGAGGACAATTATTCATGATTTCTGGGCCAAAAAGATCTGGGATTCGATAAGGAGGATCGAAGAACACTATCTGTTTGTGTTTTGGTGAATGATTTCCAGAAGGGAAATAATTTTTTAGTGGAAGCAGTTACTAGAGGGTTTCTAGCCACCAAGAAACCTAGATCCAAAGGGAGAAGTACTATTTCTATCAAATCTGAGCAAAGATGGATCGATATGGACTGAGGGATCAAGATAGATTGGATGACATGTCCCACTATGCTATCTAGAAGCCCAATATCCTCTCAGTTCTGGATGAGTATGGTCTCAAAAATCATGCAGATAAGGTTCTTGTTGTGCCAACCGACGCAGATCCACTTAAGAAGTATGAAGAAAATCAATCACGAACAAAGCGTTTGATCATAGATGGTGTCAAGGACCACGTGATTCCTCATATTGCTAGTAAGACTACAACAAATGACATGTGGTTAGCCTTGGAGTCAATGTACCAAGGAGGCTCTGTGAAAAGAAGAATGCTTCTTGAAAATCAGATGCATATGTTCCAAATGATGAAGGGTGAAGAGATAGATCCACTTCTCTTCAGATTTCAAGCTATCCGAGACCAATTGATTGGCAGGGGTGCTAATCTAGATGAAGGGCTTCTAGTGAGGATGACCCTAAATGTTGTTTCTGACGAATGGGAAAAGTTTTTTGAGAGAATTTTGGGAAGGGCAGCGCTACCATCATGGGCAGATATGTGGGCCATTCTCCGCCAGGAGGAGATCAAGAGGATCACCAAGAATCAATCTATCAGTGAAGGAAGTGGATCAGCTAGAGTGAAGAAAGAAGAGGAAGAGGATTTAGCCCTTGCATCCAGGGAAAAGAAGTAAGGGAAGAAGAATAAGGACCTCTCCAAGGTCTGAAGCTTTAACTGTGGTGATATTGTGCATTGCTCCAGTAGTTGTCCTAAGAAGAAGGACAAAGAATCTTCTGATTCCAAAGCTACAATAGTAAATGATGATGGCCCTGATGATGGATCAGCCATGAGTGCTCATGCACCTCGAGAGAAGAGGTGGGGTGACATGGATATATAGAGTATCCATAGATGTTGGTAGGATCCTTGAGTCAACCCTACTCTTGGATCACATACGAGCTATGGGAGCCTTAAGATGGTAGCGGCATGAGTCGAGACATTGTTGCAGATGACCACATTGAAGTGAAAGAGGGATCTGAAGGGTTGTAAAAGTATTAGCATGATTTAGAGGCAACAACAATGTAGAGAGGCTAATGGGACTTCAGCAACACAGAGAAGTTGGGCTCACGCAGTGTAGTGTTGCAGCATGACAGTGTCTCTAGGAGGACAACGTGATTCAACATCCAGGGAGCTTCAATGGTGGAGGGAAACTTGAATTATCTGTCAAACAGTTGGGCAGAGTTATTTAATTTCTTACTTCTCAACAATTGAGTTGCAGTGTAGTAGTTAGCAGTGGTAGTGCTATGGGCAGAATGATGCACAAATTTGAGAGGGAGCCACAGTACAGATGTAGCAATGTCAGTGACAGTGGCATGGGCAGCAGTACAAAGAGCAGCAGTGCAGTAGATGGAGGGCAGCAGGCCAAGCATCAAACAACACAAATCTAGTACTCAAGATCTTGTAATGCATGGCGTGATGTATTGCTAGAGCACACTCCTAATGCTAAGAGGGAGTGTTGAGATTTTGTGTATTTTGGGTATCATCAATTGTGCTCTAGCTCCTAAATATTGTGGAGGGACTAGAATAAACTATATCTACAAGACCTAGAAATTGATTTGGGAAATTTTATCTAGTTTAGGAGATATTAAATTAATTAATTATTTTAATGTACTTCCTAAGTTTAAACATAGGAAAATAAAATAATTAAAGTGAATTTAATTAAACATGTGATGAAATTGTCTTAAGTCACATGGATCAAGTAGTATTTTAATCTCAGTCGTTGATGGATGATTTAATCTTGACCGTTGAAGGGTTCAATGAAAAAGTATAAGAGAAAGGCTTGAGGGTTAGTTAAAGACACACATTTTTTGTAGAACTGAGGAATAGATCTAGAATTCTAGGGCGAGTTTGCTGTAAAATTCCAAAATTTGCACACAGTAATTTGAAATATTAGATTTTGTTGCTTTCACCTAGGAGAGGAATAAATGGTTAAGGAGGCCCATGAAAAATAAAAATATGAATAATTTCCACCTTAATAAGGAAGGGGATCACCTTAGGAGCTGGATTTTACACTTTCAGGTGTGAACAAGGGAAAAATATATGTGGACATAGTTAAGATTGACTAAGTCAACATGCATTCTTGAGGAGGAAGAGATCACCCAAGTAAACTAGCTCAATGTGAGCAAGGATCAACCTAGACACACATATGAGAACTATATTGAAGACCCCTTAGTGTGAAAAGAGGCATTGCAGGTGGATTAGTCCCAGTTGACCAAGTCAACAATGCTACTACAAGGAGGAGGGAAGCCAACAAGGACAGCGTAGTTTTGAAGGAGGAATCTTCACTAGGAAGTCACCTCAACAATGTGTGGGGTCCGGGGTGAGGAGGCTCGCAAAAGATAAAAATGAGGGCATAGAATCAAGGAGATCATTCAGTATTTAGCTATCTTTGGCCTTTTGACTACTTGCATGCTTCAATTGTTTATTTTTGGTTGCAGCACTGCTTAGTGAAAAGAATTCTCGTGCGGGAATTCCATCCTATTCCTTGGATCAGCTTGCTTAAGGGGTCTAAAGGGAAGGATTTGAGCTTCAATTCCATCATTTGGCTTAAGGCCACTTAGCCAGAAAAATGTACAGCGCAATAATCTTTAGAAACCACATCTTTTATGTAGGGTCAGCAGCAGCTGGGTTACACCCATTGATTTTGTGCTAGTCTTTGAGGAGGAGGTGTTTATTTCCCTCTGGGAGTTCTAATAAGAAGGGCCTAGGGCCATTTTCCTGTATTGATCAGCTTTATTATGTCATATTCAGCCATGTCAAATACATAGATGCAGTAACTTCGTTATTTTCTGCAGTGCTGCTTTTTATACATGCATATTGCCGGAAACCCTTGTCAGGTGTCTTTTTCTTTGTGTAAAAGAGGTTAAACCTCCATTTATTTTCTACATGGTTAATATAAAATTCTGATCAGTATTATTTCATCATTTTCAGTAGGAACCCTCATGGGAATTACGCTTTCATAGTCTTCAAAAATTCTGTAGCTTGAAGTCATGGGATTGGGGTGTTTTTGAGCCATCTCTAGTTTGGGAGATCTGTTTAACTTAGCTAGAATGGATTTTTTAAGCTAAATATTGGTATGGGATATGTATAGTGTATAAAACACGGGATTCAAGTCCCATCTCCCAAATTTATTGCGTTATTTTCTAAAAATGATGTTTTTATGGTCCATAATGCTGCATTTCCTCACTTCGGGAGAGAATAGTGAGGCATATCTCTGTTGTTGATCATGAATTTTCTAGCTAAATTTTCATTGTACATATTATGATCTGATTTACATTGTTATGTCCATGAGTTACTGAAGCTACAACTTTGGAATATCTTAAGATATTCTATTTGTTGAATAAAATCCCTATTTTGGGATATTACAGTGGTATCAAAGCTGCCATATTAGCCTAGCCTGTGGAGTTCAGATCCAATCAAAAGATAAGAAGAAGAGGAGAACAAAATGATGGAAAGGATGAGATTACTCTCATCTATTTTCATATATAAGGAGAAACAAGAGAAATGCATTGAAACTCCAAGAGGGTTTCAAGGAGGGGAAAGTTGCAGTGAGGCCTCTAGAAGGTTTTAGGAGGAAGAAGAAGATGCATGCAGTTCCTGTTCTCATAGAGGAAGTTGAGAGAAAGGATATCACTTAGAACATAAGATCCTGAGTGGGTTTTTGGCAGAATACAAGTGCCAACCTAGGGCTTTCCAAAAGACCCTAGAGTTTCCTCAGTTTATTCAACTGAGAGAAGAAAGAAGACCCTGTAGTGAGAGGATGATGAGAGGCAACAAATTCCTGTTGTCTAGATTTTATGGGTCACTCAAGTGTGCAACAAAGACTTGGGTGATGAAACTAGAGGCATTTTTCCTACTACACCCAGTAGTGGAAAAAGAGGTTGTGGAGATCTCAGCACTGCACTTGGAGGGCAAGGCAAGATCTTGGTGGTTCAGCCATGTGAATCATTCAAGGGTGTCTAATTTTGTATATTTCACTCAAGGAGTAATTAGGAAGTTTGACAGTAGGAGATTAGAGGAGGAGGAGTCCTCTTCCCCGCTTAAGGAGCCTAGTACTAACACTGTCACACTCATGGAGGAGCAGCCACCTACATCAATAGTTAGGGTAGCCAATACATTGGAGGGAGGAGCCTTTGCAACACTACAAGAGGTTCCCGCATCTCACCAAGGTATGGGAAGATTTCCACTTTTATTTACTACAGCAAATCATTCTAAAAATTGTGGAAATTTATCTTCATATGACCTAGGGTCAAACATTATTGCTGAGACAGACCAACAGGATTGCATTGCGTTGTGCAAGCTTGAATGGTTCAAGGGAAAGATGAACCATCAACCTCATGTATCACTGTTTAGTTTCAAACAACCCTTGAGATTGGAGTGTAACCTTTTGGAGGATGTCATGAACTATTTCTACCATACAAAAGAACTTAGATTCATCTTTGAGATGGGATATGAGGCAGCAACTATGTCATTGGAGAGACTATCAGTGTTGCCAAACAATAGCAGTGAGGAGGCTTTGCCTTTATCACAATGGGATCTTGATGGATTCAAGAGGGTTGTGGACATGAGATCTTCACTAAGGGATCTCCAATAAAATACATTCCAACACTTCATGACATGCAAATAAGAGGAACTGGTTGTGAAGCATGGTAGCCCACATTGGAAGAATGCCAAGGTGAAGATTGATAGGAGGCATCCACATGGGGTTGAGTGGATGTGGGTGTAGAGCAAGAGGCTGGTGAGCCACTTGAAAATTTATGATACAGGGAAGCAAGAGGCAAAGCTATGTTGGCTACTCTTGAGAGAGTTTTGCCATCATGAGGCATATCCTTTTCCGAAGGGTATGAGGATGGGAGACACTTGGCAAGACACTAACATCATATGGCAGCTTAGGGGTTGGATGTATCATGTTGATTTGGTATTCTTCACGTCAATCAACAAATTTTCACCTCATGATTTGTATGATGGAGGTGTGAGAGGGCAGCAAGAGTTATTATTGATGTGGCTTCTCTTGGGAGAGTATGGGTAGAAATTTTCCCATACTTTTCATGATATTTCTGGAGAGGAGGAAGGCACATTCATGGTGCAAGGAGGCTACCCTTCAGCATTGGATAATTATGAGGGGCTTCCATGTAGGGAGAAGATCTTCTCACATAGCATCATGATGGTGGATAGCTTTGGCATATGGAATGTCAAAGGGAGGAGTCATGGAGCCATATTTCTAAGGCCTACAGCGCTGTCACATGGGAGTGTGTTCTTATTGATGGAGTGTTCCAAGGAGTCTATGTATCCCTTCTTCTTGCAGAGTTTTATGAGGAGATCCTCATGGGGGAACTTATACATGGACCTCAATTTCATCCTACTCACCATGCATGGTAAGAAATACATTTTTGTACTTGTTGATTAGTCTATTGAGTATTTGTATTTTCTCACCATATGTAAACAATGCATTGCTCCACAAGATAGCAAGATTATTCATGGGTTTCATGGTCACTTTAGAGCCAAATTTTGTAAGGTTGATAACCCATTTCCACATGAATTTGGGCAAGTGTATTGTTGTTTTGTTTATGTACAGCTGGTATACAGTGCTTCTTTCTATCTTGTAGTAGATGAGCAAACATATACAGCTGGTAGCTCATTGGAGAACAGCTTGCCACATGATGTTCTAAATCAGCAGTTGGAAAGACTGCGTTGTATCCACCAAGGAGACCATGTGTATCATCTTCAATTGCACATAACCTTCAGCAACTTTCTGATTTGGATGAAATATGGTAGTAATGTGCCATTCACTTTGAATGGAATGGTTTGGGCCAACATGATCCATAGTTTCAGAGAGGGGATCTTTGAAGATTCAATCTTTCTATTACCACTTGAGGGCAACTTGTTTACAGCCCATGATCAGCATGCGCTATACACTTATCATGAGTGGAGAGGAAGACAGCGTGGGGTAGGCTATCCTATCTACCATGTTTAGATTTTCAGCCCACCTATTCTACATGAGCCCAAGGTGGAAGAGATCCTTCATGAGTTGCCATCCGGGAGGGTGACTCATTTTGTTTGGTTGATAGCTTGGGGAAAGGAGATTCAAATGGGGATGATGAATCCCAATATATATCAGCACTCATGCCTCAAGAGGACCTTAAAACAACCCATTGTTGACTCAATGTATGTTTCACTGTCACATGATGTCAACTATTTGGAATGTTCACCAAAGGACAACGTATACACTTGGGAGGGGCAGCGTGGAGATGTGTTGATGGAACAACACCTTGATCCTTCGGGAGTCTTATCATATGAGGATGCTACAGGGGGAGAAGAGAAGGTTCTTCAGTCCTACCTTTTTAGTTGCTTGAGGACAAGCAACATTTTAGAGGGGTGGACTTTAATATTCCAAAATTTGCACACAACAATTTGGAATATTAGATTTTGCTGCTTTCACCTAGGAGAGGAATAAATGTGTAAGGAGGCCCATGAAAAATAAAAATATGAATAATTTCCACCTTAATACGGAAGGGGATCACCTTAGGAGCTGGATTTTACACTTTCAGGTGTGAATAAGGGAAAAATAGATGTAGACATAGTTAAGTTTGACTAAGTCAACATGCATTCTTGAGGAGGAAGAGATCACCCAAGTAAACTAGCTCAATGTGAGCAAGGATCAGCCTAGACACACATATGAGAAATGGATTGAAGATCCCTTAGTGTGAAAAGAGGCATTTCAGGTGGATTAGAATCACTTGACTAAGTCAACAGTGCTGCTACAAGGAGGAGGGAAGCCAGCAAGGACAACGTAGTTTGAAGGAGGAATCTTCACTAGGAAGTCACCTCAACAATGTGTGGGGTTCAGGGTGAGGAGGCTCACCAAAGATTAAAAAGGAGGGCATACCATCAAGGATATTATTCATTATTCAGATATCTTTGGTATTTTGACGACTTGTATGCTTCATCTGTTTAGCTATGGTTGCAGCACTGCTTAGTGCAAAGAATTCCTGTGCGGGAATTCCATCCTGTTCCTTGGATCAGCTTGATTAAGGGGTCTAAAGGGAAGGGTTTGAGCTTCAATTCCATCATTTGGCTTAGGGCCACTCAGCCAACAAGATTTACAGAACATTCATCTTCAGAAACTGTGTCTTTTATGCAGGGGAAGCAGTCGTTGGGTTGTACCCATTGATTTTGTGCTAGTATTTGAGGAGGAGGTGTTTATTTCCCTCCGGGAGTTCTAATAAGAAGGGCCTAGGGCCATTTTACTGTATTGATCATCTTTACTATGTCATATTCAGCCATTTCTAATACAAAGATGTACTAACTGCATTATTTTTTGCAGTGCTGTTTTTTATACATGCATATTGTCGGAAAACCTTGCTGGGTGTCTTTTTCTTTGTGTAAAAGAGGTTAAACCTCCATTTATTTGCTACATGGTTAACATAAACTTATGATCAGTCTTATTTCATAATTTTCTATAGGAACCCTCATGGGAATTACACTCTCATAGTCTTCAGAAATTCTATAGCTGGACGTCATGGGATTGGGGTGTTTTTGAGCCATCTCTAGCTGGGGAGATCTGTTTAACTTAGCTAGAATGATTTTTTTAAGCTAAAATTTGGTATGGGAGATGTAAAATGTATAAACCACAGGATCCAAGTCCCATATCCCAAATTTATTGCGTTATTTTCTGAAAATGATGTTTTTATGGTTCAGAATGTTGCATTTCCTCACTTCGGGAGAGAATAGTGAGGCATATCTCTGCTGTTGATCATGAATTTTCCGGATAAATGTTCCTTTTACATCTTATGATCTGATTTAAATTTTTATTTCCATGAGTTACTGAAGCTACAACTTCGGAATATCTTAAAATATTCTATTTGTCGAAGAAAATCTCTATTTTGGGATATTACATTTGCTAAGAAATTTCGGAGGGATTTCCTATAGTGAGGGGTAGTACTGGCCAAGGGAATGTTCTGATTCTAGGGCCAAGATACAACAAGAGGCAAGAGGAGCAGAAGTAAGGACAACACAGAGGGGCTTCAGAGCCACGCAATCCAGCAGGGACATCACAGAGGCAACTAGGGCCACGCAAGGTCGATGCTGACCTAGCAGAGGCAGCGCAAGGGCAACATACACCCTCAAAGGGTGACATAGGACCTCATAGGGCCATGCAAAGGTTGATGCAAGCCTTCTAGGGAAACGCTAGAGCTTTAGAAGCTGCGCTAAGGGTTTCTAGGGCCAGATCTGGGCTGAGTCCTGTAAATCCTGTTTGAGGGTGCAGATCAGTCAGATATTTGGCACTAGATCTTCAGGTTATCTTCAGATATGATATATTTTATTATATGTTGGGTTTTCCAAGTGTGGAACCCAGATTTGTTGTACTCATAACTACTTAATAATAAACCCTCATATATGCTAAACTGTTTTTCCCGCTTTAGGTTTTTCTGGGGACTTATGTCCAAAAATCCATGTGTCACTTTGTTGCATGAGCGTATTATTCGGTAAATGATCTGCATCTGTAGGCTATAGTTGTGTTTTTTTTTTCAGTATTTTCTAAATCTAAATTCTAGAAATAACTTTTATTAATTAAATCAAGTAGGAGAATATAAACCAATACACTGGAGTAGAATTTTCACACCTTTGAGTCATTCTAGGATGGCTTTCCTTTGTTACCTTTTGTCCAATTTAAGCTGTTACATCTGCCTCTCAGTGCCTTCACTAGGCATAGCATTCTCTTGGCATTAAAAATTGCATGCCACAAATCAGAAGCCATATTTTGTTAGATCGCATAGAGAAGAAATATGAATTGAAACAAAGGATGTCAACAAATCCATTCAAAAGAAACCTACTCTATATTGTAGACAAACCAACAAACAATTCCAAGAGTCATAGGATTCTGACAAATGACTCTTTTTCAAGATTCTGAGCATATTTAAACACTGCTATACCATATCTAAATGGCTCCATCCCGCATTTGAAGCTACACTATTCTCTTTAAATTCTAGAGCATAGAAGCGTGTCTTACCCACTGCAATTTATCATTAAAAATTTCAATAACATCATCCTTTTGGAAATCCAGGTAGTGAGTTATTAGTTAAACAAGGTACAAGCTCCACATTCTACATGTAGCTAATTTCAAAATAAAAAATGCCTTCAAAATTCAACCAAGAATGTGCAAAAGGAAGTATAAAACGATCCTCACACCTTTTAGAGACTGTAAACATATTTGACATTCTACATGTAGCTAATGTCAAAATCAGAAATGCCTTCAAAATTCAACCAAGAATGTGCAAAAGGCAGTGTAAAATGATCCTTGCACCCTTTAGATATTGTAATGAAAATTTTTCTTTGTAAGTATCTCACAATAGACAAAAGGACCTGCATGTTTCCTACAAACGCTTGCAAGGAAGCTTGTTACCATTTACTCATAATAAGAGCATATCAATTCAAAATTCATCGATACAATATAAATATGAATATCATTTACAAAGTTGTACATTAGCCATAAGTTGATAAGGGTGGTTTACAAAAAGTAGAATCCACATATAGAAGTCTTAATAGAATTGTAACCAAATGGAATTGTAGTCGAATATTCAAGAATGCCCTTTTATCCTCGATTCACTGTTAGATTTCACGAGTTTCTTCCTTTGTCCCATTTGACCTATGGTTTTCTTCTTAACAACTACTCTCAAGGATACTGCTACACATATTACTTTTTTGGCAATCCCGAGACACACAATAGAGTGAATATTCTTGTTATCTAAACCCATAGTAAATAGAAAACACAGTTTCAACAAAGAAAACATATTTCATGTCTACTACCCCACAAAGATAATGGTAATAAAAAAAATATTAGTATTTACACTTCCTTAAGAGATTATAACAACAATTATACAAACATTAAAAATATAATCCAATAAAAATATAAAACCAATAAATCTAATATAGATATCGTGCTTTACAGAAACCAAGGAAGCCTAGATTAAAAATCACAATATCCTTGCGGCTTTCCTCATGGCCAAGTGGTGTAAAAGCTTCCTTCTCTGGAACTACCATTCCTATAATACCACCATTCATTGTAGTCCTCCAAGTATGCACTCGACCACCATCTGTAATTCCAACACACATACCAACCCCAATGGATACCTACCTCAACTTATCACCATGTGGAATGCCAAAACCATGTTCATACAATGGGGCAGCTGGCACATTATATACTCCAGCCGTAGAATTTGGTACAACATGAGTTCACTCTTGAACATCTCCATCACTAATTAAAGAAATCAAGTCTTCTGGTGGGAGTGAAAATATTAAAATATTATAAGAATAACTGCACTCAACCTAAATGAGTATCCATCCTTTCTCTAGAAACAGACTCCGCAAATACACTCTTGTATTTCTAAAATGTATTTTTTTTACACACATGTATGTGGACATGAATACAAAGTAGAATGAGAAAGAGTGGATTCATTAATTCATTAGATGATGCGATGTCTCATTGAGTCATTACATAGTAGGAGAAGAGGTGTACATTGCATATCAACCAAATACCTAACTAACAACAACCACATTTAATACTATATTAAATGCATCATAAGTACATCTTTTATTTGGAAGCTCAATTTCACAAATTTTCTAGGTGGTGACTAGTTAAAATTTGTATGAGAGCTATCGATGCTCTTCGTTATCCTCTGCTACAGGTTGGCTTCTCTTTCGGTGGCTTAATGACTTTGATTCAACGACTTTACCATGAACATAAGCTTCTCTTTTTTTTAAAAATTGTTTTGAATAAATACTTAAAGGTTTGTAAGGCACTGAATCTTATGATGTTTTGGTGTATCTAGCTTGCCAAAAACTCTAAGATCTTTCAAGGTAAGTTTTAGCCATCGTTTCAGTGTGTCTCCCAGTCATGACTGAGCTTTCAAAGTAAAAAAATCCCCTGCCACAGGTAAAGAAAGGACATCGATCCATCCTTCTATTGTTAAGAGTGGGAATGGTGTTATTTCAATTTATAACAGTGCCAATCAAGGTCAACAAGAAGAATATGTTGCAGGAGGTATCCTATACCTTAGTGATTCTATTATACTCCTATCTTCAAAATTTGAAGAATTTATTGGTACAGGCTCTAGCAACTATGTTGAAATAAATGCACTAAAACTTTTGTTAACAGTAGAAGTAGAGGAGAGGCGATTGAATTCCAAGTCTTTGGGGATTCCTTGGTTATCAATTGGTTCAATGGTAGCTTTAGGATGGAAGAATTGTTTTCACAACCCATTTTGGAGTAGCTGAAGACAATCAAGGCACAATTCTTGAAGATATCATTCCATCATATTTATAGAAAATTTAAGGCAGAGGCTAATGAACTCTCTAAATAGGGCTTGCCGATGACGCAACACTATGGTTTAGCATGGAAAATTAGGTATATGGTGTAAGGCTTCAGGATAGGTCATTGCAAAATCCACCAGTATAACTACTAAATTTACACCATATGCAAATACTAAACACTATTGATGGAAAAATAATTGCCTCTTTTATTATTCAAAGCATCCATTGTATCTATATATTTTTCATAACATCAAAATTTTAATAATGGAGTGAAAAAACATCTTTCACAAAGCAATAATTAGATCATACTAGCAAGACAAGAACCTTCAAATTATTTATGACACCATTGTGCAAGATGCAGATAATGGGAATTTAACACATGCCTCAATCTTAAGAAAATATAAAATTTTGAATGATTGGTTTTGTAAAGGTACTCCACAACATGCTATAATGTGATATTTTTATGCACATATTTTCTCAAGCTCCACACAGGATAAGGTTTTAAAACTAAGGAAAAATATTTATGATGTTACTTGTTTACAGATTTGAGAAAGCCTGAAGGGTTGTAATCAAAATCTGGAAATTATGTTTCTTGGTGGAAAGAGAAACATGCTTGGATTTGTATAGTGCTCCAATGCTTGTTTAGGAACTAGGTAAGTGTGAATGAATAAAAGTTTTTTTTTCTTCTACATTGGATTCTCATTCTCTCTAAGTTATCAAAGGCAAGTTAAAACTTGATTAGACTAAGGGACAACATATTACATTACCAAAATTTTACCTTACAAGGAAGTGCACTACACTTGTTTGATACTTCGAGACATTTTGAGGGGATGCCAATAGAAATGTCAATGTTGTTGGATACGCCAGCGTTGGTTGGTTTTAGAAAAGTTCTCTTTTTCAAATATGATATTTTCATGAAGAAATATTTCCAACTAAGAAGATAAGGACTTGGCATGCCTAGAACATAATGGTGTTATTTCTTTCCTGTATTTGTGATTTATTAGTATTCCACCACTAATAACTTCATTACGTAGCTATTTTTTTAGTAGTATATTACAACGGTGACTTGTTAAAGGAATATGATTCCAGTTTTTCTGAACGTCATAAACTGGAAGGAAATCTAGCTTTGAATTAGAAAAATAGAATATATTATGAAAAATATCGTTTCTGATCAAATATAGGCCCGTTGCTTTATCATTAAAAAAAAACAATCATGAAAATAAGAAAACTCTCCAGCTTAAAAAAAAAGTTAGCATATTCAGTTTTTCTCTGCATTAGAGAAAAATGAATGAGTAACATTAAGTTTTCTTTGAATATTTATAGAATTATTTCATAGATTCTAAATTGAAATTGCATGTGCTAATCTCGCTCAATTAATTATAGGGAAAACAAGAGGCATACATAATTTTTTGGCTTATGGGAATTGGATTCCTTTTTCCCCTGGAATGGTACGTTGATAATTGAAGATTACTATATTGAAGCTATATTCCCGGTTAGTATCACAATTTAAAAAGTCTTGTCTTATTCTTTTTTAGTTTATTTTTGTAATATTGTGTCAACAATACTTTTCTCTGCCCATTAGATTTCTATTGACCAGTTTTATTGTTGAAGTGTCACTACTTCTTGGAGATAACTAAAGGAAACGATATAACTACAAAAGTGGAGCATGAGACATTCTTAGTATATATTACTAGCTCTGTTGTGTTTATTTGTGACATTTTATTTTCTTTGTTTATACAAGTCATCGGGCCACATACCTGCCATTATTTCCCAACTGAAGAAAACTTGTTCAAGTTTCTTGCTTTTATGGGGTAAAATGGCATTAAAAATATTGCTCATGTTGAGGTATATATCGTATAAATCTTTTATAGTCTAATTTAGTTTATATTCTAGTGTTCATCTACTTTCATGTCTTATAAATTGCATTGTATCCTTTTTTTTTTTGTCAGAAAAGGAACTCAGTATTGATGGTAAGAAGCAAGGATTGAAGAAAGAGGAAATCAAATAACACTAGAGTGACAAAATGAAAATTAAAGAGAGAGAAGAGAATTTGTCTAGAGGTACCCGTAGAGCCAATATCTTGCATAAGACACACATAGAGACTGATGATCAAGTCTCCGGAGTTGGTGAATTCACTTGCAATGCCTTGGCAAAAAAATCAGAGTTGGTGGATTCACTTGAAATGCCTTGATAAGAAAATGATAATGTTTGGAGTAATGAAACATTATTTCATATGTAAATTGTACTCAAACTAATATTAAGCTGGGAGCATATTGTAATACTTGACATTTTATGTAATATAATTTATGTAGTTGGAATTATTTATAGTTGCACTGGATATTACATAGTATTGTAATTAACATATGTAACTTTCTATTTTCATATTAGATGAACATATACATTGTATGATGTTTTTATTAAATTTAGTTGCAAAATCACACTAATTAATTTATTTTGATTAATAATGAACACATAAATTTCATCTAAAACTATAAATTAGTAGCTTATGTATATTAATGATGAACACAAATAAAATGAATATACTACTAAATTAGTTGTTTATAACAATTGTTAATGAAAGTAAATGAAATGAATATAAACTACTAAAGTAGTCATTTATATAATGAATATGAAACTACAAAAACAAATAAATGACTACCGCAAATGATAAATTTGTGATTACAAATGACGACTAAATTGTGCATATATACGACTATTAGTAGCTAATTTACAGTAGCTTATAACATGACCAAAATTTACTCATACTTTTTTGGTCATTAATTAGTTTTATTTGGTGTTAATTTAGTAATATATTTTGTTGTATAATTGGTCATTAATTATGGCAATAAATGACCAAATCAATAACCAAATCAATGAATAAATTAATGACCAAATATACTACTAGACAATAAAATCAATGACCAAATCAATAATCAAATTAATGACTAAATCGATAACCAATTCAATGACTAAATAAATGAACAAATCAATGACTACAATGACCTAATAAATGACTAAATTAATGACCAAATATACTATTAGACAACAAAATTGAGACAACCAATTAATGACTAAGTTAAAAATGACTAAAAGTTGGTTGTGTTATAAGATACTGTAAATTAGCTACTATTGGTCACTGATCGAAAAATATTCGTTTATATGAAAATTTTAGTCATTTTTTTAGCAACTAATTAGCCATTTTTTACTAGTGATCAAAGTAGCAGTTATTGCATCAAGTTTATCATAAACTTCAAAAATATTTTCTTCAGAATCTACTAAAACAGTTTCCTTTTTAGTTTCAATGAATGAAATAAAATCAGGATCTATTACAATGCTTTGTAATCACTTTCTGATTTGGTTCTAAACAGAGATTGTTCAAAATTTATATCAAATTCTATGTCTTGTAAACTTGATAGTTGTTTTGGAAGGAAATTTTCTTTGACAAATGAAACTTTATTACCTAGATCTTCTACTCTTTTATTTTTCTTTCCAATTATGTCAGGATTATCTACTATGACAACAGGCTTTGGATCTGGATTGGACCTGGTATGGTAGACTCTTCTGGAAGCCAAAATTACATTTTTTTATGAAAATATACTCACAACTTATAAAACAGTCTTAAGGTGAAAAGATAATAAAAAATATTTCCTTTAATATCTATTTTAAAACTGAGAATTGGTTCGATCCCTAATATGGTGGCCAGTATGTTATCACTCTAATAATTCTCAAAGTTGTGAGATTTTGATTTATAGCTTAAAGAATATCAGAGGTAACCACAAAGCTACTTTCAAGATTTAGGATATAGCCTTCCTAATGCTTAGAGAGGGCTCTCTCTATAAGATTTAACTTTGTTTTATATCTGATTTTAGGCTAGTTATATGAGGCAAATTGGCTTTAATGTTTTGATTTGATTTGGTGGGAAAATCACTTACTGAGATGGATAGTTATAGGTCTGATTTCCATTGGGAAAATGGAGTCAATGTGTCAAGAAGATAGATTAGGATCAAGGTCTAAAGTCAAATATTTTCAGGGCAAGATAGAAGAGTCACTTAAGATCTTTGAAGGTTGATCTGTGAAGTGGTTTTAATCGGGATAAATAACAATTAAGGGTTATTTGATCCAGATAAGGAGTGAAAAGGTAGGGGTCAATCGAAATCAGGGAGAAATTAAGGGTTCCCTGGTTTGGATATCAACAGAAAACATTTAAATGGTAACTAGTAAATAACAGAGTGATTTTAACAAATTCGATATAAAAATTCCTTATTTCACATTAAAATTTAGAACACATTTATGGATGAATGGAAAACATTAGAATATTGACAAATAACATGAGAAAATACTTCACTTAAGTGGCCCAACACATGAATTTTGAAATATGATGCTTTATTGCTTTGATCTAGCCCGCTAGCTTGAACTTGGTACAAAAACCCTTCAGGTTCAGAAAATATGACTACAAAAATCTTCAGCAGTTAATCCACTCTCAATACTTCAAATGATAAAGTATTTATACAAAAGTGGTACAAAATATCCTAAAACCATCTAGGGAACCTTTTTTGGAAAATAAAATATATTTTTCAAAAAGATAGTGACAGATGATTAACAAATTGCAAGTTGTACTATTTATTCAAATTAAATAGCTTTTTTTTTGGATTTGGGTTGCAGCTGGGTTGATGATGTCACGCACACTAGAAATCTGATCTTTACCCTATTTTATTCTTACTCTTTCATCTGATACTCTTGTTCAACTGGTACACTTTAACTGTTGATACACTTTAACCTCTAAAAAAAATTTACTATTTAAAAATCTATTTACTGTGTAGTAAAAAACATCACCTCTGTTTTTATCCTTTTTCACTGCACACTGTTTTTACAACAAATCTATTAGCTTCTCCCAGAATTCTTCCTCTAGTAATTTGATCTTCTTTAACTTCCTAAAGTTTTCATCTACCTCTGTATATCTCATAAAATTTGGCCTGACCACAAAGAGGTGTTTTACCTCATATTGCAAATAAAATAGATTTTCAATACTTTTATGCAACATTTTACCTGTTGGAATCCCTTGCCAATCAGTTTTTTTCACCTGTTCTTTGGCGAAGTCTGTTATATTTTTATTGTAATATTCTTGTTTCATCAACTTATCATTGATTACTAGAATATTAGGAAGTCCTTTTTGCCTCAAAATGTCAAAATTCACCATGAATCTTGTGATGGCTACATCCATATTTTGACATTTTTCTTCCAACTACGTCATTAGGTTCTCCTTGGAAATCACTTTTCTTACCTTGAGTATAGTTTTAGTTCTATCTGTTATACCAATTTCATCCAGTTCCTGCTTATTTTAAGAGTTGAGGAATTTAATTATTTTCAATGCTTCCTCAGGTTTGGTGCCCAATTCATCTTTAGTCTTCTGAATTTCTTGTTTAACTTCTTTTAGCAAGTCCTCATGTTCATATATCACCTGTATTGATGGCTAAGTGTCATTGATTGATTCAATCATATTGGTCCATAACTGATTTTTGATGTATGCCATGGGCTCTTTAAAGGTCAACTCTGTTTTTGCCTTTTTGAGTTGTTCACTTAATCTTTTAGCCTTTTGTTCTTCGGTTTTATCATTGATCTGTGCTAACTTCTTGGCATCTTCCAGCTTTTTTATTTTCTCTTTCAACTTGTTGATTTCATTAGTTTGTATGGACATTTCTTCCATTGCCTTTATCAATTTGATGGCTTCATCTGACCGTTGAACTACTGATGTAGAAGACTCAGTGACAGAAGTGGTGGATGAAGTGACTGGAATTGTTGTGGCCAATGGAACCTTTGGAGCCAATTCTTCTGCTAAAGTGGATGGGATGGTTACCATAGGAATCATAGTTAGAGGGACTTATTTTTCTTTAATGGCTTATTTCTATTGGACTAACTTGTCTATTTCAATTTCCATCTCCTTGATTTGTGTTGTCATTTGTAATATGAGATTCACCATATCATCTCTTTGATTTTATTCTTGTACAATCTCTTTGGCCTGTGGGTGTTCTGTGGGGGGTAATTTTAGTTGTTTTCTAAGTGCTGCAATGTCAACATTTTTCTTCTTTACTAGTTCTTCTACAACTTTCACATTAGAAGGGTCATAACCCACTTCAATCACCAACTCTTCTGAAGATTTAATTCTGGTGTCTTTAGCATATGAAGAAGATTTTTCAAACTTAAGTTGATCTTTCATATTTTTCAAAGTGTTCTGGAGCTTTTGAACACTCATTGCTTTTGTGGTCATTGTAGAATATAGCATTTCTATGCTCTGCTTGTGGAATTCAATCTGATCCAAGGGATGAATGTCTTCTATTGGTACTTCAAAATACACCATTTTGTAATCAACTATTGTTTTAGGTGCTTTCACTGTAGGTTGAAGTACTCACATCATAAAATTCTTATTTTTATAATCAAAGGATCAAATTAGCCTATTTTGTATCCCTGGTGTTTGCTTCAAGTACTATGAATAGATTTCATTCTTGATTTCCTCATTTCTAGCTTTAATCTCTTTATACTTCTCCTTTATATCCATATCTTTATCCTCTCTGATTTGATGATGATACTTCCACACTGTTCTGTTTTTGGATTAACTATGTGTTCAAAGTAGTAGGTTGCTACTCATTCTCAATCTCTGTTGGTGGCACATTATCTTTTTAATCTAGAAAATATGTATCTTCAACCTCAATTGTTTCCTTTTCTTTATCTGATGTATTTGTCTTTGGCTTCTTGGTATACCTTAGTTTAAACTTGGTTTTAGTAGTGGTTTCAACAATGTATAAGGCTTCTTCCCTGTTTCTTTTTATACCTATCTTCCTGAGTTGGTGTACATGTGACTAGTATCAGTCTATTGACCAGCTTCTACCAATGTGTTTTCTAACCATTCAGATTGGTTAGAAAATTTCTCAATGTCAGGATTTCTCTCATGAATATAGGGAGTTAACTTACACTTCACTCTCATTTTACTTATGATACCATAAGGATCATAGTTCCAAAGGAAAATTTTGCTAAATTTATACTCTGCCAATTGTTTCTCTGCTTCTGCACCTGCTTCTCTATTGTTGCATATGAATGGACCCACTTGGTTCTCCAATTTAAAGTGAGTTTTATTTTTAGCAGCCAAGAAATTTAATGAATCCAAATTTAATATTTTTCTTATTTATTCTAGGGAAAACAACCTCATTGGCAAGTATTTTGGAAATTTGTAGGGGATGAGGGTTGTGCCAAAAACTCTGATCTCACTGTGATTTTGATATAAATACCAATCACCAGTTTCGCTATGCTCTGACAACTACAAAAATTTCTTGATTTCATCACTTATTCTAGGTTGCACACTGTTTTGAAGAAGATTTACTAATGGATGAATAAAACAGTCTGTGAAGTCTACATATGTAAACTCAGTTGACTCCTTTTTTATTAAGGAAGTCTAGAAAATAACTAACAGTGGATTTCCATCCACATCCATCTTTTGAAGATTTATTGGAAACTTATTTGACTGAAAGTAGAGGAACATATAGAAGAGAAATGAGGTGTACCTAAAAACACCTTCAGATGGAAGTCTAACAAGATGTTAATGTATACTATCAGCTATATACTCAGCAAAATTATATATGACTGCAGGAGGTTGACCAAACTCAAAATTGGACAAGAAACCAAGTATATATGCATCTGTATGTTCATCAGTGAAGTAACGAAGGATAAAAGACAACATTGAGGTAATGTGTCTTGTTCCTTCTAGGAATTTGGAGGATGAATATGGACGATTAAGCTTGGGGATTTCTACATATGAGGGCATGAATGTCTGAAATATTTGAAATCTTTTGGGAAAGTCTAATTCCAAATAGGAATTTTTCGGGACTTCAATGGAAAAAGGGAAAATATTGGGTTCAGGCTGCAAATGAAGCATTTGGTTTATGGATTCAGCTGTTACTGTGAACAAAACTTTTTTTTCACAATTGATAATTTCTCTTTCATCTGGGGAATAATAAGTTTGGAACAATCTGATGACCTCAGGGAATTGATGGGTGTGTGGAACAACATCCTTGGGCAGGTTAGACTCCAAATAAGCACATCATCTACTGGGTCCAAAGATTTCTCTTGGCTCTAGCAGTGGAGCTCAAGAAGGTTATATTTAGTTACTGGATCAGTGATTTTATAGTCTACATCAACCAATGGTGTATGTTCAACATCTACAATAGGAGGTTGTAGTGGATTGATGACAATTGTACTTTTAGAGGCCATTGGTAAGTTTGTTTTTAACAATTTAACCCTCTTGGATCTTTAAAACTATATTTTTAGGTTTTTAACACACTTTTGTAGCATTAGATTGTTTACAAAAGGTATTTTTAGTATAATAGAGGAATTTCTTGGACTGCAATAGGTGAATTTTGGGTTTTTCTATTTCATAGTGTCAATTCTACTCTAAAAACCAATCTCTTAACCTTAAACCGACTTCAGGAAAGGCTAGCAAGGGTTTACTGCAAATTTCTCTGATGAACCAGCCCTAAAACATTAAAATTCATGCACAAAGGGCTTCCGAGTACTATAAAAGGGCTTTGAATTACTCAGAGGGTTTCTAAAGGTCTGCAACTGGAAAAAATCTCTTTAATTTTCTTAAAAACATATTACAGTATTCAAAAAATGTGAAATTCTCAGGGTTTGCAGTACATATCAATTTTGAAGGCAATAAGGCTTTTCCTATAACAAATAGGCTTCAAAAAGGCTTTCAATTCAGTAGTATACTTCTTTTCAGATGAAGGATGGGTAATTTTCTTGAAAAATACTTGTAAATTTAGGAATTTGACTTGAGAGAAGGGTTTGCTAGGAGTTTGGAAGCTTTCAAAAGCTAGCTGAAGTATTTTAAATGTAAACTAGAGGCTTTGAGTGGTTGCAGCACCAAATTTGGTTGGATTTCTGTTGTTTTTCCATTCAAATAGGGCGGTAGTGTCTTTTTATCATTTGAGAAGGATTTATGAGCAAAAAAAAGCAACAAAAAGGTTTAAACGCGTACATTATGTTGTTTTATAAAGAATTTGGATTTGAACAGTATTCACATTTAATATCAATCAATTCGAATGGGAATGGTTTAGGCACGGGAAGGTTATTTATCACTAAGCGGTTTATCACATGCATAAAAGGTAGTATATGGTATTGCTTGAATGGATGTGATCCAGTAAAAAATTGACCTGTGGAGGAGAGAGAGTGAGACAAAACCGCTCATATCGCAAATCTCAATTCGTTTAACAACCACACCATTAATTTTGTGATATGGATTATGGGTTGTTGGATCAAGAGGGGTGATGCGAATGATTGAGATTAATTGATGGAGATGCAGGGTAATGGGCATGGGGCTCGGGGTTCTTTTATGCGGTGGGTTTAGATTTATACGTTAAAATGTAGTTTTAACATAAAATTTGAATGTTAACAGGGATGAGTGGATATAATGTTTATTCAAACAATACAATGTATATAGGTGTAAAGTAAACATTGGGGCGAGTTTAAAAATAAAGGGTTAGTTTAAACCTATGGGGGAGTGGGAATATATCACATGGGGACTTTAAACCATAGGATAAACATAAATGTGGGTTGAGATATTTTAATATGAAGGATTTAATTAATACGGGATGAAAGGTTTATACTGGAATTAATACATAAGTTAAATGTTAATATGAAATGGATGCCGGAATAGAAAATACACAAAGTAAAGTGTAAAAACATGTTTTGAGGCGGGATTTTTTCATTGTAATGCCCAATATTTAACAATTTCACACTTATACTTAGGATAATAGCATTTTGTGGGTTTTTTTACTATTTTTGTATGAAAAAGGCAATTAATCAAGGGGATTTTACTTTTCGTAGGTGAATATGCATTTTGACTTAGGAAAAGGGGATTTTTGACAAAGTAAGTTGAATGATGAAGGGGGGAAAGGCTTTTTTTATGGAGGGGAAGAGTTTTTTTATGAAGGGGATTTCAATATTTTAGTACCAATCAGTCATTAAGACATGGATCCGGTCCCACAAAAAGTCAGAGAAATGCTCTAAGCCTTTATAACTGAAGAGTTTAGTACTGGAATGCATTGTGGGAGGGAATTAGTAATATGCTAGATAATGTTTATCCATTCCTTGTAAAACTACTTTCTACCTACCCATCATTTATTCTACCATTTTTTCCTTTATTTGTATGGGTGAATTTGAGCTTGCAAGCCCTAATCCATTTTTCTTTTTAGAACAGGAAACTATCTAATTCATCCAAGGGCTTAGATTAAACTGTTGAGCTCTTCATTTATTTTGTACCTAACTACTGATTTTGTCAAGTTTAAACTGTTTGACAAGATCTTTATTCTCTATCTGTAAACATGAAATTTAAAGCATGCAAAAGTTAAGATTAAACTATTTAACTCAACATGGATTATGGCATTTTGAACAAGTTGCACATAATCAATTTATTTTTGTAGTAAAAAGTAACTAGTAGTGGCATTTTGACTTGCATCACTTTCATGTCTTATTCTTATCTCTTTTTGTTTGGGTCCATTTTTTCTATTCTTTTTTTATCTTTTTCTTTTCAAGTCCTTTGATTTTTATTTTAGGACTTTTACCCTCTTTTCATTTTTTATTTTATTATATGGGAAAACAACTTGCAAAAATAAAAATATGTACATATTACAAGACTAACCAAATTCAGTTCAAAAATTATGAATCCTATTATTATAGGACCCTAACATGGTAGTCCTTGAAATTACGTATTTAGGCATTGATTTAAAACAAATTTTCAACACATAATGGCGTAATCTTTGTAAAATCTAAAATCATGCAGCCCCTATTTTTAACTCCATAAAAATAACTCAATGGAGTTAGCTATATGTCACACCCATGTAACATGACTCACACAACAAGCTAATATACAATAATTTACAAACTATTTATTCTACTAATGCAAAAAAGTATCTATAATGATCACAGGCCTTTAATATCGATACTATTCAATTGTTTATGTTTAAGATGTTTCCACTCTTCATATATTCCAGCAATATGAATTTTTCAAGGAATTTTTCACATCAACAAAATAAGGTACAAAAAAATTGGCATAGCCATCCTCCTATCCATCCCTAAAATTTTTGTAGCAAGTTAGATAATCCAACATAGTTATCATTAACGGCTAGTAAATATAAAAAATGAGTAAAAAATGTCCTCGTATTTAACTTGCACACTAAAAGAGAAGGTTAGTGCAAAACCAACATATGTTTTTCCATTCAATGTACAATATGAGAAAAAATATTTAGCACACTGTTGTGACAGTTTTTCCATGCTTAAAATGCCCACAACCCTAGTAAAATCCATCATCCAGCCAGTTGGTCACAAACATACCTTCAATATAGTCTTGGCCATTCAATGTACAATATGAGAAAAAATATTTAGCACGTTGTTGTTGATAGTTTTTCCATGCTTAAAATGCCCACAGCCCTAGTAAAATCCACCATCCACCCAGTTAGTGATAGTAATACCTTCAATGAAATTAAGATCTATTTTAAAAGAATTAAAATATAGGAAAACCAGCTGAAAATTGCAAAGTTTAAACCAAAATTCTAAATACAAAAAAAAAGTAGCTAGATTAGCAAGCACATATCAGAAAAAGAAATCCTAAATACTACATACATATCATAAAAAACAAACATAAATACTACATACAAAACTTTTGTTGAACGACCAAAGAAATACTCTCCCAAATCATAAACCAATCAGAAGGCATTGCAGTCAAAACAGAGAATCAACAAGGTGCACATGGTAGTAGAAATTTATCAATAGGTTCCTTACAAAGAACTTTAATGGAAACACAATCACCTGAAATATTTCCTTCATTAATCTAAATGGCTGGACCATCATTGCTGGAATTTCCAAAAGCATCCTCTCATCCACCCCAATCACTGTAGATCCAGACATTACTATATCAAACAGTTGTCATAGTTTTTCAAAGGTATGTTGATAATCGATCAAAGGATATCAGAAGCACGAAAAAAAATAAGTCAAAATACAAATATGAAAGGTAGCAAAATATAAAATGTAGTAACCATACACAAGTTATTTTTCCTACATAGATCATGACTAGCAAGTTCCAACAAACACGACAAAATCTTCTTATCAAGTGGAAAACCCTTACCCATTTCTTCAACTACAGATAGATTATGGTGAGAAGTTGTGCTGAATAAATCCATGGTATTAACCCTTTTTCTTGGACTTCTATCACACACTTTGTAATATTAGACTTGCATAAAACAATTTATTTCCATCGCAATGAAAAATTCAATCTGATTTAAATACAATATTCACACAGCACACTTTGAGACTAGTATAAAATAACTTATTTCCATCATAGCTACAGAAAATCACTGTGATTTAAACATAGTATCATGTGATGCAAAATCGTGAAAAATAGGATAAACAGTTTAAAGTTTGAGATTATGAATTGTATGTGTAACTCATTTCTGGTGGGAGGTAAGAAAGTGCACTAATAGTGTAGGGCATAAATCATTTATCTTTGGGGTGTCTTTATATGTTCCAGTTGGCTAGGATTGGAGTTACTTCATGTGTTTGGAGATGCAAAGGGCATAATTGACTGGGTAAAGGAACATTCCAATTTCAATCCTCCTATCCTCTCAATTTGGATGAGACATATTTTCAATTTGGGAAGCTCTTTTCAATTATTATTATTATTATTATCATTATTATTATCTAATTATAAGGTCATGGCCAAGCCAGTTACCAAATTTGGGTATGAGATCCCTTGTTTGTGATACAAGGGACCCACCTCCCAATGACTTCTAAGTCTACAAAGACATCAAATTGTACCCCTACTAGTTTTGAAAATGTGACCTCTTAGAAGTAAAGACATTCTCTTAACCACTAGGGCCACTCATGCTGTATCATTAGACCAACTCCAGTTGTACACAGGGAAAAAAATCAAGTTGTAGATCCTCTATCTAAGGAATATCAAAGGTACCTGGGAAATTCTTCTTTTCAGCATTTTTACAGGATACATTGAGGAATTCTGGCAACATCGACTTCACTTATGAGGTTTTTTGTTTCTTTTTTTTTTTTCATCTAATTGTATGGGGTATTTTAATATTTTTAGAGAGACAATATGTATTTAAAGAGTCATAAAAAGTTGTGATACATTGAGGAATTCAGGCAGCATTGACATCCACATAGGGAAGGAAATTTAGAGGGTGAATATATATATTATGATGATGTTTCTATTGATATGAATAAAGTGTTGACCTCAAAATTTGAGGAAGTTAGCATTGTTGGAATCATTTAAGAGGATACTAGCCTACTACAGATCCAAAAGAAGAATAAAAAAATAGCCCTGATACATACTTGATCCAGAAGAAGAATAACAGAATAGCCCTAATACAGACTTGATCCAGATTCATTATTTGCATAAATAAAAGGAATATCATATGTTGTTTGTTTTGAATCTAGTCCTATCTATAATTAATATGAGGATACAAATGACATGAAATAACACTACACAGATTCAACTGTGAGCCGCTTTCTTTTCCCAGAACTCAATGTCAACATTGCTAATGTGATGTGTGATCAATCCAACCCCAAGGTAGAGAATGACAGGTATGTTTATGAAGAGGATAATCGATCAATTGCTGAAGGGAGCATACCAGGTCAGCCTTTTGATGAGGGCTTAATTCTACCTTTATATTTTGTAATGATGAAATTATTACCTCTCCATTTGATGAGATTTATGACAAATATGAAGAAAATCGAGCTATGGAGACCTCAAATGATATGCATCAGGGAAATTGAAGTACAAAGCACTATAAAACATATAATGATAGGATTTTTCTTGTTCTGGAAATTGCGAGCAAGGTTTTCTCACAACAAATAGTAAGGTAAAAGGAGAGGGTGAATGGGATGAATTTGTTTCTATTCAGTTATCAATATCATAGATGGCTTAACAACAAATATTACTAGAAATTTTAGTGAAGAGAAAATTGTGTTTAATCAAATAGTCCACTAAAATTTCTCAAAAAGACTATGAAATCTTGGTTTCCATCTCTCTTCTTTGTGGAAGAAATGGAAATTCTCAAGATGTTGTTGCATATGATGAAATTGTTGGGAGTATGACAGTTTTTGAAAATGGACCATTCAGTCCAGAGGTGATGGGGATCCCAACATATTTTCATTTGGATTTTTAATGTGTCTCTATTTTCAACAATGATCAAACACTGTGGAAATGGATATTGCAGTCAGGATGAGAAATTGGTTACTTTGGATTATGGACTTCACTTTTGCATCTTTATCTTGAGAGTTTGGGGTTCTCAACTAAGTCACAACTTCTCAAGTGATCCCAAGAAGGACATGTGCGCCCAATAGGAGCAAGATGTAACCCCCTTGTTTGCATGAGGGTACCATAAAAAATTTGTGCCTCAAAATTATCCCACAATTTGTGGACAGAGAAGATCGATAAAATATTTAGAATTATATTTCTATGATCAACCTTTATCAACTCTGATGATGGATATGACAGTTTGTGGGCTTTCTCCTAAATTATAGACGAGGCTATGGTTTGACAGAAACTTATGGGCATATGGATTTCATATAGAAGAAGATAACTAAGATAATTAATCCCATGGATGGAATATCACCTGGTATAAGTGACGATCCTAAAATGAAGTGTAACCTAGTGTGAAGAGTAGATAGGGTATTTTATTGAGAAGAATTAGTATGTTATTTGAAATTTATAACCAAGATTTCACCCTACAATAGTGTTGTCCACAGGGATGATGGAGATATTAGGAAACTGCAGAAACTAGGAAACATTTGAAGTAGATCTTTCATGACTTATAAGGCACTAGATGGCTGCTAGTTCTGCACAATTATTGTGGGGAATGCATAAAAAATCCTATTCAAGGGCGAACATAATCTTGAAACTTATTCTAAATCCATCATAGTGTTTTTTCCTGAGAATAATAAATACATTTGTATAAATATTTCATTACTTGAAGTTGTTTACATGGTATACCTGTGTTTGGATATAATTGAAAAATACCAACCTGTAGTAAATATGTAACAACAAAGGGATGAATTCCATCAACTTCTAAAAGTAGGTTGATTTAAAAAATGCAAATAACACTACCCAAGACATTGGTCTGAATGCAAATAAAATGGTCTAAGAAAACTTGTGCTGAATTGAAGTATAAATGGAGGTTTAAAAATGAATGAATCAACACACACATAGACACATGCCATCAGTAAATATTTCACTCATTGGACCTATAACAAAATCTAACTATTTGTGTTTCACTTTTATTTGAGGTTTTTGAGGATATATATATATATATATATATATATATATATATAAAGGTTTTGAATGCAATGATCTCTGTTTTGGGTGAATCCTAACTTAATTGTGCATAGGCCAACCCTTTGAAGTATTTAAAAATAGTTTCGATTGTGGGCCAACCTTTGTAAGGTTTTTTTCTTGACAAAATTTTGTTTGTTTGAAGATTCATGTTCATGTATCAAAGAGAGAACGGGTTTGTTTGATGGGTCTTCCTAATGTTTGGAAAACTTATCAATCATTCTCAGAAGCCCCAAACATTAACCTTAAAGAGACTTCAGAATCATGGTGTGTGTCATGTTGGAAAGTCACATGGAAGGCTAGAAATCCCACATTGTCCTCATGGGGGAGTATTTTGGGGTATAAATTCCATGTTTGACAAGCCTTTTCAGGCCAACTACTAGGTAGTCCACTTAAAAACATCACCTATACATTTGGTAAGCCTTCGAAGGCTGGAAAGTACGATGTTTTCATGCTTGGAAGGTTACTTGTGGAATGGTACATTGTGGAAGGGCCTTTGAAGGCTGGATGCCTAACATGAACTACAAAAAATTGAAATATCAATTCCAAGAAGAGGACAAGGTCTAAATTTACATTCAAAAAGTGAGCTTTAGGTAGAACGATCAAAAGCTAAAACCTCTCAAATATAGGCATCCACCATTTTAAAGAAAATACAAGATAGTAAGTTTTGGCTAGCCTTGTCACAACATTGTGTTCAAGGAAATTTTTCTAAAGCTATTTCAATCATAGATATTAAATTGAGACCAAAATGAAATTATTCCTACATTTATTGAGGGGATCACTACAAAGGTTGACACTAAGTTGAGGGAAAATAATTTTGAAGAACAAAAGCATTAAACAATTGGGTATAGTTCGTCTTTCTCAAATTAAGAGTAATTTTGCTGGAAAAAAAATGGAATATTGCATTATCAAATAAGATGTAGTTTCCCTTACTGAATTTTTAGTTGAAGGGGACCAACACCTCCTAAGTAAGGAATTTTGATCATAGGATCATGTATTTGACCAAGTCAAAAGGTCGTTGAATATCCCTTCGTTGCAAGGATACTCCTTTGATTAGTCTGAGCTACATTAAAGAAGATGGTAGAAAAGCCATAAGAAATATTAGAATAATATGTAAATGAATAGTTATGAATAAATAAGATCCTTGCTAAAATGATTTAGGAATGATGCTTTAATTAACTTTATGAAGTTAATTTTTTAATTAAAATAAATGATTTGGGAGTGCCAATAATTATAGCTACTTGTTCTGTCATACGTACAGATACAAACTTGAATTCTGGCTGTGTGAAAGTACCATCTACTAATTGGAACTTATACAAACTAGTTGTATTTTATTTTCTTATGGAAACTGGTCTAGGTAATTAAGGTAGAATAGAGTTTATCTAAAGATTTAAGTTCAGATCTCTAGAATAAATGGGTTGTTGCATTAATCTATTGATAAAGTAGACAAATTTATTTATTATGGAATGACTATACTAAATACTTCCCGGACGATAGGAAAGAAAGGAATGGTTGTTACTTCTTATCATTATGAATGAAGTATATAAATGATGTGGTAAAAATGGGGTGGAAAATATATAGATGCATGTGGACAGGACTGTGGTTAGTGAGAGGGGAACTTTATAGCTTTCTGGCACATACATGTACATTATATAAAGGAATATATCAAATAAAATAACATAGAACTTATACTCGTCTGAGGCATGATGTGCAATTAGCAAGCCTAATTAGGGTTAGCTAGCCAGATAGGTCTTTCGATGCTCTGTTTAGGAAATTAATTACGTTCATTCCTATTTGATAGCAGATGTACATTGTGTATCCATGTGTATAGTAATCAGATCAAGAATATCTGTATACAAATGTGTTGTAGTGTAAATGGTCAATGAAAGATAATATTTATACGAGTCATCAGTATGTATAGTAGTCACCAGAAAAGGTAGTCCATATTATTTCACAAAGATTTCAAGTAAGTTTAGAACGCCAATAGTTCATCATGATTTAAGATTTTCACTCCAGAAATATTATGCCTGAAATAATTAGGGAAATCAAACATCGAACAAAAGCATATATTAAGGAGTCAGTTCTAATCATCCAAATTATGTAGAAACTTCAACAAGAATTGATAGGCTAAGTATGATGTTACATTAAACCATAAAGTAAAAACAATTGCCTGTATATAGAGAATTGTACTGTTAGGAATTTAAAACATATCATTGTAAAGAAAATGCATTCAAACAGAGAAAAAAATAACAGTGAGAAGTATTGATCCATCCTCTATAGGGTATATGATCCCAAACTACAAGAATATATTGAATACCTATTGTAAAATTCCTACAAACCCATGCTTCCAACATATAAATCTTTCACAACTAAAGAGTAATGCAGACTATAATCAAATACATAAAAATTCTTAAAACGGACTCACAGGGTAAATTTAAGTTGTGATTGGTTCTACATGTATTTCCAAATCGGAGAAAAAACATGCCGTTGATTTATAACCATAGCTCCAACAGATATAACATAGAGCTGAAATAAAATTAGATTTTAAAGACGAATATCATATACAACTAGATTGTTGGAAAATAACTCAATAAACTGTTTAGGGAAAACATTATAAATCCGACATGGACAAGCGCGAATAGCTAACTGGAAACTGACCTAGAAGGAAGACATTAGTCAATCGTGCCATAACGTATTTTGGTGAGCCAAGAAACACAAGACATGAAATTTTGGAATGAACCAAACCTACAAGCAAGGAAAGAGAACCCTGGAGGGGGATCAATTCAGTAATTCCATTCAGATTTTAAAACCCAAGGAAAAGAAAAACATTTTTCCAAAGGGGCATAATTGTTACCTTTCTGGGTTGAGTCAAAACTAGGAGAGTACAACCAGAAGCCTGCCGCAATAGAATAAATTTCAGTCGTTAAATATAATAATAGACTCTGGAAAGAAAGGAACGAAAAGGGAAATTGTATAAATGTTGTTGAGCCCAAGGAAAAAAAATAGAAATTGTATAAAATGTTGTTGAAGGGGGCTCTTAGGTAACCTAAACCTTAACATTATGCAAACTGGAAATGAGTTGGAGGCATAACAAACAGCTCCAGTGAATCTTCTTTTCTCAGGAAACCCTGCTTAAAAAAAAATGAGAAAAGATTAGGACCATACTCAATCATCATAAATGTGAGTACGAACATGTATAAATAACGTGTTACAGGAGTTCGTAAAAATACCCCGCTGCCTCTCTGTCATACCATGTTTTTGTATTAGTTCACTGACCAGAAGAACCTGGTGGTAGAAATTCTAGTTAGGGCTTTCTATGTTGATTGCTGACTGTCCAAACTAGTGATGCTCCACATATTTCTGAACATTTAAAGCAGCTAAAATCCCTTCCAAATATTTTTTCAAATCCCCTCCTAGACAATATGATAAAGTTCAATAAGAAAAATCCAAAGTAATACCCGACAGGGAGATATTTCACTCTCAAGATGTCAGATGTATCTAAATGATTAGTAATTACAAATTATGCCCCGCAACATGAAAAAATTATTATGAAAATGGTTTTACTCTCAACTACTAAAATACCAACCTAAAATGTTGTCCAACTCATTGGTAACTTTATATGGATAAGGAAAAACTGCAATGTGTGGTTGTTAAAACATAAAACCAAAAAAAGAAGAATACCAATGTTAGTATATCATGCCAATAGAATAAATAAAAAAATAGCTCCATAAATTTACTCCATAAATGTTATGTTCAAGAGTGAGATTCGCACTCACAGCATTGCACAAAGCTTTGTAAGGACTATCATCAATCAGTAAGGTGTTACATGGTCCATATTCTCCTTCTTCCCAAGGAAGTTTTGGCCTCAACTTTGCTCCACAATTTGGATAACTATTTTAAGAACAAAGGCTTCCTTGAATTTTCTGGAGTCTTCAACCCTGTATCTATGAAATCAATTTGATGTTACACAAGCAAATGATGCACTGAATATCAACAAGAGCAATGAATTGACATATAAAAAAAATATATTGAGAATGAAAAGTAAAGATACAAAAAACTGGAGAACAAACTGCTAAAATGCGCACAAAATGCAAACAAACCTCCGATGAAGTTTCCTTCAAGCATCAATATTTTCCTAGATAAATGCATTTAGAATAACAAATGTCCTTGAATGTAACGTGTCATACTCTAAGAAAATTATGCACAGAATGAGCTTCAATATTTTCTTAGTCATAAGACTAAAAGGTGAGCTGCATAAAGCCTTTGAAATGACAAATTTAAACCTGTTTCAATGTGGTCTATTGAATACTACAAAAAAATAAAAATTCCTGCCAAGTATCAATATATATGTGCATTTCATCATTTTTACAGTAGTAATTACCCATTTGAAGCATCATGTACCAAAACTAGTCATAACAACCCTACTTAAAGCAAAAGTGAAATGCATAAAGAGTTTAGACAAATTATGGAGAATTTAAAGGAACTTAAAAAGCCGAAGCCTCCAGTCCTATAGATTGGTCCAACCATTGTTGATAGAGGCACACATTTTCCCCATCAATAATAGCTTAATATGGTCCATGATTATCCAACCACTCTTGATATGTGGTGTGTTATCACCAAAATAGGTCCTGATAGGCTGTTGGTCAGGCCACCTTAGTGTAACTATTTCAAACCAAACTTTTAGTTGAGGCTTAGCCTCCTCAACCTGAGAGGGCTCTGTCACTAGGTTTAAGATTTTGAATTAAAGATAAGATGGCTAACTCTATGAATAAGTTGGATAAAGTGTATGACTGGTTGAAATAATGATCAACAAACATCTATTGGGAAATGGAGTCTAGGTGTTTTCCCACAAAACATCAACATCAGCTTATCATGGAAGTCAGGGCATTTCAAAGTTCTTAAGTGTATCAGTGAAACAAAAACAAAGTGAACAAAACACAGTTTACAAACATATGCAGGAAGTTAGAGCATTTTCCAATGAATTCTAAGTAACATATGTTTATACCACTGCAAATAGATAGATAAGGAAATCCATAGTAAGATCACACATTAAAAACTCTTTCTGAATCCTGAGTAGTAAGCCAATATTTGTGTTATGATAAAAAACACACAGTCTGCTATAGTAACATAGTCTTCTTGTTCATGAAAATTGCCAACCTGGAGGATTTCAACCTTATCTCTCTTATAGATTCATTACAACATTGGATTCTATGATCCATTTTCAGAGGAATTCGAATTCTATCTTAGATTGACACCTATTTACTCTAAAACTGACTATTAATTACATGTGACAATTCACTCTCTGTTCTAGAGTCCTAATACAATTAGGAGTAAAACTCCTTCTTATGACTAAAAAAACCTTATCTAAAAATTAAATATTATGTTTGATAGCTGCTCCTCCTAATCTTCGACCTTGATGATGTCCATAACCTTGTTTTCATATTCTGTTATCTTATCCCTTATCTGTCCTGAAAACTAGGAACATGTTTCCTGCAATATAGCTATAACCTTCATTTATGCTCCTTGAATCCTTTTGCTAACAAAATGGACCTCTTTAGACAAGTGATATGTGTTATCACTTCCATAGAACCATATCCTTCCACCTATGCAAAATTAAGTTCCTGAAAAATGTGAAGAGATCAGATGTGTCTGCGCTACAAAAATATCAGTTGTTTTCGTAGCGCAGTAACTATGCCTTTGTAAATATCTCTTAACATCTAATCTCCTTTGCTTTAATAGCTAGAACTTCATTTCTGACCAATTTCCATCTTCTAGCAGCATCAAAACTTCAAAAACCTAGTTTTTACCTCTTGTAACCTTATCAAAATGTTTAAAACTACACCCATAGCAGTTTCATAGAATGCTACGAAATTGTTGTGTATGTCACCTACAGTAGTTTCGTAGCGCGCTACGAAACTGCTGTGTATCTCCATAATACACAGTTTCTTCATCATATTTAAACCTTGAGAATATTTGCAGTCTTTTAATGATGAATTTGATGCTAATGGACCTTGAAATCAATATAAGTCAACTTTTCCATTATTTCCAAAAGTGATGACGTTCCCAAAACAAAATTACATAAGAGGTTTGTCACTTATTGTCTTACTTCTGTTGTGGCTGAACTTCTTCAAAATTTTCCAATTGGATTTCAAGATCCTCAATGTGCCTCTTCAACCTCATGTTAGTAGCCCTTAAATTTACATTTATCCTTCTCACAAAATTGGCCTCTTTGATTGCAGGCAGAGTCCAGGTGAAAAACTGAGCTTCACTGCTGACTGTTTCAGGATTTGAAACTCTTTCAAGTTCCCACAGAGCTTTAATTCTGTCAAATTTTATCTTCTCCACCACATGTTTTCTTGGTTTCTTCTCAAGCCTAGCAATTTGAAGATTATCTAGTCTTAGTTTTTCTTTCATTCCTTCATAACTGCTCTTTTCTATTTGAGTATGGAAAACTCTATTTCTGTCATCCTCAAGCATAGGTGATGAAATATCTATGGGTTCCTCATAATCATTTGAAACTTATCCATATTTTTCTAATTCCACATCTAGTCCTTGCAACTTTTTTGAATTCCTAGTTAGAGACCTTCTAGACTTGAACACAAACTCTAAAATTTCATCATTAAAATCTGGCTTTTTGGAGGATTTGATCTTTTTAGATTTCCTTTCATCCAAATTTATAAAATATTCCTGCACTAAAGGAGATTCATCAATATCAATAGCTTGTAAAATATCATTCAAGCTACCCTTTAAAGCTGGATTTTTCCTTTTTCCCTTGTTATTTGACTTCTAGTCAACCTTTTTTGGGTTGATTTGCTGGTTGACTATTCCTGCACTGCTTTCTTACCTTTGGTTATCCTCCTTTGTGAAGGTTGAGGGGTTTCTTGATTAATTACTGGTGTTTTAATCTCTGGCCCTTTTACTTATTTTCTAGTATTTAATTTTACAAATCTCTTTGATCTTGTTTCTGCAGGGTCAGTGGTTTTAGATGGTGATTTTTTTTTGCCCCTAGGGCTAACACCTATTACATGTGTTTCCACCCCAAATCCACACAAAAAAATAAATGCAGACCATTCTCTATTCACCCTCTGAAGTTCGTGAAAAACTATTAATTTAACAAGACCACGATGAAATAATGAAGTTTCACATGCCTGAGTTTTCATCTGCACCTTATCTGCCATCTTGGCCAAACTCCGAAACAGATAGAAAGGAAAATCTAGAGAAATTATTCCAGTGAAATGCAATAAGAGCTTGAAATGGTAAGAATACACCTTATGATATCTCCCTTCACAGGTGAAGTAACTTTGAATGTTGGAGAGCAGGTTAGTATATGTATCCTTGACATAACCTCTTGGCACTGCTTTAGTTAAATCTATGTCCACAAACTCTAGTTTCAAAATATTTTACAAGGTTCCATTTCAAACCTGAAGTTCTTGAACCACCTTTCTTCTCCCCTTGGAATCTCTGTCACTAAAGAAATAATTTTAAGAGAAATTGGTAAGTTTAAACATCCAACTTTTGTATTTGAACCTGTGAAATTGATGGCAAATTCTTTTGTGACTTGATTATGACCTCCCTGCAGCTTTTCACAGAACCTCCAGCATCCTACTTTCTTGAAAGCTTCTTTGACTTATTTATCCTTAGTGAGAGCCTCTATGCCTTCAGGTTCCGTTCTCAAACAGTGGCCTGATATGTAGTTTCTTTTCTTCCTGTCATCTTTCACTCAGAATCCCTGTGGCTTCAGATAACCTATAATAAAATGGCTCACTTGATTTCAGATATACTGGCTTGCTTGATTAAGAGTTCAACCTCACTTGATAATTGGTTCAACCTCACTTGATAATTGAGAAAAGCTCAGGTTTTATGCTTACCATAAGCTTGTCATTCGAAGAGAAACATGCAGCAAGTGTTTTTGCATGAGATAATTTTACCAAGGACAACCATCCCTTTTCAAATTTTAAAATGACTGATGATAAATGACTCCTAACAAATCTCATTATGGTTGTGAATGGTTGCATGTGGGAGAAAGGATTCGTGGAATGACACCTTCTCATGAAAATTTAACGAAATTTGATGGATTTGACAGTTGGACAAGATTGGTTACGAATCCCCAATTTTGTAGCACGTGTAATGTATTTTCAGGGTTTTGCGCTATGAAAAGACCAGCGTTTTGATAGTGCAAAAACAATTTTTAACACTATCTGCACTACGAAAATGTGGTTTCATGGCTTATTTGAAATTTTTTGCAAAGTGACTAAACATATGATTTCCGAAACATGAAATGGGACCCTTAAAATGTGAAGCAAAGTTGTTGGACCTTATTTGATGATGGAGATGAAACTCTAACCCTATCACTTAACCCTTTAAGCATGAAATGACCTACAACCTATTTAAGACCATGACTAGAGATAAGGAAAACTTTTAGAGTTTATTGATCATGGAGTGGACCTAGAAGACTTCATTTGAACTTGTAATATGACCTATCCTTTGCCAATGACTTAAAATGACTTCTAAACCTCCTTTAAGTCATGACCAAAAGTAGAGTTGACACAATGATGTTTTGAGAATTTTTGGGTGATAACATGGTGAACTCGGATTTGGCCTCCCTCCCAAGAGCTAAAGCTGCAATAGATTTTGAAATTTTTTCAATCTCTGATGGATCAATATCAATTGTAACTAATTGTTCCCTGCAGCATATGCAAACCCCCTTATGGGTCATAGTGGTGTGCCTAATTTTCCATTCCCCTTTATTCAACCAGCCCTGCCTGTGCCACTCTCCTCCTCTAGCTACATTGGCTTCTCTTATTTTTCTAGTATCCCAACTAGTAGTACCCACCTCTTTCGCCACTTTTCTCTTAAACCATTTCTCTATAACATTCGCAGTCGATGGATATACCTATCTAATACTAGCTCTCAATCTATGCAACAGAGAATAAAATCTCTCTTCTCTACTAGCTTCAATGCTGAGCTTTAAGAGTGCTACTTCCTCTCGTTCTTCTGGTTGTATACCAAAAGCTACCATGTTGGCATCTACCTCATATGCTTTTTCCACCTCCATGTTTTTACAGAAAGAAAACAATGTCGGGCTGAAAGAACGGAGCCTTGGAACAAAATTATAAGCTAGCATTTTCTTGACCATTTCAAAGGCCAAATCCCCATTCCCTTTTTCCATATCCAATCTTGCCACTGAGTTAAAATTGGCCTCATTTGGAGGAATTTGTTGTGAACGCATCTGTTGATAAATTTCAAAGCCTCTCTTTAGAGCCAATTCCATCATTTCTTCAATAATTTCTATCTTAGCCTCATCTTTTGAGGTACCATCCTTATCCTTCTTTGTCATTTCATGATCCCCATTGGAAGGGAAGATATATTTTTCATATCTACTATTTTCCTCACTCCCACTCTTTGTAGGCCTAAGAACACCCATGGTAGCAGAAGAGCATATATACAGAAGCACATTGTAGTGGTGCTGGTTGAGTTCAACACCTTCTGAAAGTTATTTTTCATACAATGATATTGCTTCCAGTAAGTATCATCATTTGGAACACATGTCAAGTCCAAATATTAACTTCCCTTCTGGCGATTGCCTCCTCTTTTTCTTTGATTGAGTGGATTCAACTCTCTCAAAAACAGTAGTTTGGCTATTAACATTAAGAAATACAGTAGCATTATGAGTACCTTTCTCGTCATCTGCAGTGGAAATTATTGAAGTAGAAGACACTCTTACTAGAACCAAATTGGAAGTAAATGCAGGATGCCCTGTTTTGGAAGGTTCAGAAGAAATTTTCTCCAAAACAGAGGTGCCTAGGTCCTGTTTTTCTTCACAGCAGGGGTAACTTGCAGTTTTCTCTCACTGGGCATTTTTGACTTGAATTTCTTCCATAAGCGTCATTGTTTCCATGGCTTTGGCTTCTTGATTTTGTGAAGGAACTTGTAGACTGAACCTATTAGGTATGTGTTATATTCTTTCCACGACTAGTCCCAAGTGTTGTACGTTGTGTCGGGCGCAGCAGGGGGGTCACAAGGGGGGCGATAGCCCTCCTTGTCAGGGTTTGGGGTAGCGCCCCGACAAAAGAAAAAATTGGTGTGCAGACCCACCCATGGTTTTGTGCATGAGTTTGCACATAGTTTTGGGGTACGATGGTTTTCGGCCCCTGGTATTTTGTAGATCCGATCAAGGGAACTATGGTCATTTTCTAAGCCATGGTTAATGGATTGGGGTTTATGTATGCTTCGGCATGTATATATATGTGTTGTAACACTAAAAGGAATATAATGAAAAATCAGTTGGTCATCTCGATTTGGGATCTAGGGGAAAATCTATGTGTTTATCTGTTTTATGTTTTATGCTCTCGCTATTGTATATTTTTTGTTTTAAGATTCGTTTATAGATAATTTATGTACTGTGTTAAAACCTACATTTGGTATCAGAGTTATTTCGGCTTCAAGGGGACGCCTTTGGTGCTGAGGTTTTTTTGCTCAGGCTTGAGGTAGACCCTGTTCAATGGGAGATCTATGGGATCAATTTTTGTGGTGAAAGAAGATGGTGAGCAGTGGAAAGAAAGCGGTCGAGAAATTTAATGGTCATATTTTTGAGTTGTGGAAGCTCAATATGGAGGATCTACTGGTGGATAAAGATCAGTGGATGACGGTAGCTCCAGGTACTAAACCAACGAAAATGTCAAATGAAGACTGGAAGAATCTGGATCAAAAGGTAAAGAGCATAATATAGTTGTGTGTCTTAGATTCAATATTGTTGAATGTATCTAGGGAAGCTATGGCGAATACCTTGTGGGAAAAGCTAGGGAATTTGTACCAATCTAAGTCTCTGGTCAATAAATTGTTCCTACGGAAAAATCTGTATAACCTGAGGATGAAGCATGGAGACTTGGTGACAGAGCATCTGAATGCCTTCAATACTATGGTAAGTCAGCTGTCATTTGTTGATATTAAAATCTTAGATGAAGATAAGTGCATCAGTTTGTTGTGTTTTCTACAAGACTCGTGGGACAGTCTGGTTATTGCAATAGGTAGCAATACAACTACCTTTAATTTTGATGACATTATCTCAGCCTTGCTGTCGAAGGAAATGAGACAGAGAAATATGGAGGGTCAAAATGGAGATGCCTTATCTGTATGAGGAAGGTCCCAAAACAGAAACAAGAATAAGGTTTCGAGTGGGAGATCTAAATCTAGAGGGAGATCTAAATCTCTTGGAAAGTTTGTAAAGGTGTGCTGGAAATGCAGAAAGGAAGGGCACTACAAAAAGGACTGTAGATCTAAAGCTCCTGAGAAAGGAAAGGGATCTGATGATGCTCCTTCTACAGAGGCAAAAACCACCTCGGATGAAGGTGGGGATGTGTATTTGGCTTCTTCTTAAAAAACACATGTAGATCATGAGTCATGGTTGATTGACTCGGGTGCATCGTTTCACTTCACTCCCCATAGGGAGTGGTTCTCCGAGTATGAAAAATATGATGGCGGTGATGTCTTCCTAGGGGATGATAGGAAGGCCAGAATCGTTGAGCGTGGAAAATTCAAGCTGAAGTTGTAAGGTGGAAGGATTAGAACACTTCCTGGTGTTCTGTACATTCCTGCATTGGCCAAAAATCTGATTTCTCTAAGCAAGATGGATGATGCAGGTGTAAAAATAGTGTTCGAGAAAGAAACCTGTAAGATGGTTCGGGGAGCACTAGTATTAATGCAGGGAGTTCGGATTGGAACTCTGTACAAGCTTTAGTGTAGCACTGTTATTGATGGGTGCAACAATTTTGTGGTTCCTGAAGGTGGAACGGAAAGCCTAGCAGTATCGGGGGAAAATACCATGCTATGGCTTCAAAGGCTTGAACATATTAGAGAGAAGGGCCTTCTGATACTACATGGAAATGGTATGGTAGAAGGTATGTCTAATTACTCTCTGGATTTTGATTTCTGTGAAAATTGTGTATATGGGAAGTAGAATCGGGTGAGTTTTCCTTCTGGTGCTAAGAGGGTGAATAAGATATTAGAGCTTGTGCACAGTGATGTGTTTGGACCTGTGTCGGTTCCATCACTACGTAAGTCTGTGTACTATGTTTCATTCGTAGATGACTTGTCAAGGAATACATGGATATATTTCTTGAGAAATAAATATGAAGTCTTTGACAGATTTAAAGAATTTAAGGCTCTGGTAGAAAACCAGACAGAAAAGAAGATAAAGGTGCTGAGGATAGATAATGTTGGGGAGTTCTGCAAGAAGGAATTTGAAGAGTTCTGTAAGAAGTGTGGTATAGCATGACAGAAGACTACTCCTTACTTAGCAAAATGGAGTTGCATAAATAATGAACAGAATGTTGATGGAAAAGGAAATAAGCATGCTCAGTGGTACCAGGTTAGGACAAGAATTCTGGGCAGAGGCAGTGGAGACTGCATGTTACCTGGTTAACAGATCACCTTCATCAGCGTTGGAGGATAAGACTCCACATGAGGTATGGACTGGTAAGAAACCCTCTCTTTCACATCTGAGTGTATTTGGATGTGATGCATATGTACATGTTCCAAGGGAAAAAAGGACCAAGTTGGATAATAAATCTGAAAGATGCATCTTTATTGAGTATAAGGATGGTTTAAAGGGTTACATGCTTTGGAACCCAGAAACAAGAAAGGTTGTGTACAACCGAGATGTGGTGTTTAGAGAGGTGAAAGCTATTATTAAACATGAAGTCCTACCAAGTGAACCTGAGAAGATAGAGTTTGAGCTAAAGGAGGATGAATCAGACTCTACAACAGACAAAGACTCAGAAGAGAAAGAGCCACAAACTCTAGCTGTGAAAATATCAGTTCGGGAAAGAAGGCAACCAGAAAGGTATAGTCCATCTGCTTTATGTTCAAGTTTTTCCTTAACTATAACTGATGATGATCCCAGAACTGTCAGGGAGGCATTAGATTCAGAGGATGGAAAACTCTGGCAGGAGGCCATGGTTGATGAAATGGCATCCTTGCATAAAAATGAGGCATGGGATCTGGTGGAGTTACCGGATGGAAGGAAGCCCATAAGGAGAAAATGGGTGTTTAACAAGAAGATGAATGTAGAAGGCAAGGTGGAGAAATACAAAGCTGGGTTGGTAGCAAAAGGTTATTCCCAGGTGTTAGGAACTGATTTTGGTGATATTTTTTCTCCTGTTGCCAAAGTTACCTCTATTAGATTACTTTTATCTATTGTTGTTGCATTTGATTTTGAGATAGAACAGATGGATGTGAATATAACATTTCTTCACGGGGATCTAGAAGAGGAGATATGCATGAAACAACCTGAAATATTTATGGTGAAGGGGAAGAAGGAACTTGTATGCAGGTTAAAGAAGTCTTTGTATGGGTTAAAACAATCACCAAGGATGCAGTATCAGAAATTTGATACCTATATACGGGGACTTGGCTTCACCAGAAGAAAGGAGGATCACTGCGTTTATTTTAAATTAATTGGTGACCATGTTATTTATTTGGTTTTGTATGTGGATGATATGTTGTTTATTGGCAATGATAAAGAAATTATCCAAGATTTGAAGACCCAACTGTTCTCCAAATTCGACATGAAGGATATTGGTGCTACGAACTATATTTTGGGCATGGAAATTAAGAGAGATCGGGAAAAGAGGAAGCTCTGGTTAAACCAGAGGAAGTATGTCGAGACTATATTGCAGAGTTTCAATATGTAGGATAGCAAATCGGTGAATGTTCCCATTCCTGTAGGTGTAAAGCTGTCTATTGAACAGTGTCCCAAGACACAAGAAGAAGATGAGGATATGTCCCGTGTTCCATATGCAAGTGCAGTGGGTAGCATGATGTATGAAATGGTCTGTACTAGACCAGACATTGCACATGTAGTGGGAGTAGTGAGCAGGTTTATGTCAAACTTAGGGAAGGAGCATTGGATAGAAGTGAAGCGGGTTTTCAGATATTTGCGTGGCACTAGTGATTATAGCTTGTGCTACTAGGGAACACTGGGATTGGAAAGAGTGTTGGACATTCGTGGTTTTGTTGATGAAAACTAGGCTGGAGATATGGACCAAAGAGATCTACAAGTGGGTATGTGTTTATCCTTTTTGGAGGTGCATTCAGTTGGATGAGTAAAAGACAGTCTATAATGGCTCTTTCAACTACAGAGGCAAAATACGTGGCAGCCACTCATGCAAGCAAGGAAGTAGTTTGGTTGTAGAGATTGTTTTCAAGTATGGGGTTGGTGATAGCCAAAGTGCAATTTTCTTGGCTAAGAACCCTTAATATCATTCAAAGACAAAGAACATTGATGTTCAATATCACTTTGTTAGAGATATGGTTGAGGATAAAAGGGCGTTGCTGGTAAAGCTGGACACTTTGAAGAATGTTGCAGATGCATTGAAGAAGTCTATGAGCACTCAGAAGTTCTCTTGGTGTAGAGAAACAATGGGTGTTGCAGAGCTAGACTAAGCTCTCTTGTGGCCCCTTTGCTGAAAGAAAACAACAAGTGGGAGAATTTTGGGTATGTGTTATATTCTTTCCATGACTAGTCCCACGTGTTGTACCTTGCGTCAGGTGCAACAGGGGGGGCGACATCCCCCCCTATCAGGTTCCGGGGCAGCACCCCATAATTTTTTTTTTTGGTGTGCGGACCCACACATGGATTTGTGCATGAGTTTGCATATGGTTTTGGGGTACGATGGTTTTCGGCCCCTGGTATTTTGTGGATCCGGTCAAGGGAACTACGGTTATGTTCTAATCCACAGTTAAAGGATTGGGGTTTATGTATGCTTTGGCATGTATATATATGTGTTGTAACACTAAAAGGAATATAATGGAAAATCAAGCTGGTCTTCCTGATTTGGGATCCAGGGGAAATCTCTGTGTTTATCTGTTTTATGTTTTATGCTCTTGTTATTGTTTATTTTCTGTTTTAAGATTCATTTGTAGATAATTTCTATACAGGGTTAAAACCTATAGAACCGAACCAGGAGGTTGCATTGTGATGCTAGAAAAATCATGTATAAATAATGCGTTACATGAGTTCATAAAAAGACCCCGCTGGTACATTAAAGCAAAAGTGAATTGCATAAAGAGTTTAGGCAAATTATGGAGAATTGAAAGGAACTAACAAAGCCGAAGCCTCCTGTTACACAGCATTTTTTCACAGTCCATACAATCCCCATCTCGCCCATTGGAGGGTCATTTCCGTGATCAATAAGTAGTGTCATGCCTTTCAAATACCATCATTGTGTCCCTTTACATGAGAGTAATATTCCTTCTGTTGGAAATTCCTTGAGAAGAGACTCAAAAACCCTTGTTTTTTCCTTGGCGTGGGTAGTCAGTTATGCCCTCATGCCGAAGAGGAATATTAACACTGGGCCCCGCGCCAGTTGCTACTCTGTCCTAGTTTTCCACCCACGCCAAGCTGTTTATGGAATATTTTTTAAAAATAGAGGTAGAGATTCCACTCCAACCACCTCGAGGATGAGTCATTGGGAGTAGTTGAACTGAAAAACCATCGACTCCCTCCTTTATTTTTATGGTTTCCACCTCTTATGGGAACTCCCTAAAGGATAGGCTTCCCTCCCACCTTTGTAGGGATCCTAACCTCCTCCTTTTCCTTTATAAAAGAAGTTATCTCTCTTATAAAAAGCTAGTTGAACTTGGAAAATTAAACATATTATAGCTGAATTACTAGAGAAGATAGAATAAGAAGGAATTATGTTGAGGAAGCTTGAGTCCATGACTCTGAGAGAGCTTGAGTCCATGCCTTCATCCCGTCCGAATTCCCCGATGAGCATCTAAGACACGCTTCGGCTGAACCTCACTGGAGGAGACTGTGACATCAAAGCATTGGTTGTAACTCTTCCTTCTATTCATTTATATACATGACTATTATTTGGTTCCCATTTTTTATTATGTTAGATGCTTAATGCAACATGCTTAGCCCTCTTTGAATGGCTAGTAGTTATGAGTGAAACCATTATGTTGTATGTTGTTCTTGTTTCTTGTTCTGTGTGCAGGTATCTGAGCGTAACGGTGGAAGGATTGTGATTTGCCAAGGCAAGAGCGAGAGACCACCACTACTACAACAGCAACAGCAACGTAGGATTCCAGGTAGGTCGATCTACCTGTCCTTTGTTCATTCAATAATTAGGAAGCAATACTCTTGCATGTCCCTTTGTTTCTAGACCCACTCTAGGGCTAGAGGTATTGTCTATGTTCGTAGATAGGATTTACCTGCTTAAAAAATTGGCGACTCCACTGGGGATCAGTGCGAGTTTGTTGTTTCATCTTGTTGGGTTAGTTTCAATTATTGATTTAGTTATATGTCTTTTTCTGGTTTTCTTGCTTAGTTTCCACCTTTGTTCAACTCCAGAGTGTCAAGATTGACCTCTGCTCATTAGGTTTTGGTTTTTCCTCTTTTTCCCATAGTTATTTAGCTTGGCATGGTTTTTCTATGAACATTCACACCAATTGGCACAGGTTGCTCTTTTTTCAGTCGCACCAACCCCAGTATGGCGTGGATTATAGCCTTACAGTCATGCTGACCCCTGTAGGATTTGGTTTGACCTCCTTAATGAGTCTTTTGGTAAATTTTTCTTGCTTCTTGGTTGTTTTTTATGTGTGATTATGCCTTTGCAATTGTTTTGAATGTCGTCGACTTGCTTTTCTCAGTCATTTTTCCATATTCTTATGAGTGTGAATTGAGGCCTTAGGGTTTCTAGGTGTCCTAGTGCACTGAGCCTTCTATTTGAAAATCAAGTCGGTTTGATTGTTGTTCGTCTCATTTTTGGATTTATTGCACTTAGTTTTCTTGATATTTTTGAGTGATTGCTTTGGTTGCAGATTCATTTCATTTTTCGATTGATTCTTCGCCTTATTGCTCCAAGCATAGATTACATTGCTTGTTTTGGATCATTTTGAAAACTTTCTCTTAGTTTGAAAGATTATGGTATTAGTTTGAGTGCTTTCTTGTGTTTGTTTTGCGTTTTATTGAGTCATTCAATTTCAATTCCTACACAACACTTAAGCTAGTGTTTTTTTTCATTTTTTCATGTAATTAGTGCATCATGTGCTTCTTTTCATTGAAAATTAAAAAAAAAATATTTTGGCATTCTTTCTTTGCATTGAAAGTGAAATACTTTTTTGCATAACTAGCATCTGATTACCTAGGAAAGAGTTTCATTTTCGTTTGATTTTGTTAGATGCATTAGTGGATTTCTTCGCATAGTTTCATTGTTTTCTTTTGTTTGAAAGATCTCTATCCTTCTCGTAACTAGCATTCATTGAATCAGAAATGATGTTCATTTGCATATAGCTTGCATTTAGGAATTTTTAGATCCAAATTCGATAGGACCTTAAAACTAAAACACAATCAAATATCAATGTTAAAATGTATTTAATTAACCTAAGGAAGCATTGAAACCTAACGAAACATTTTTAGTGGTCTAGGCTAGAGACGTGTTTCAGCGTCTTAAAACCTAGTAGCTGTCGTTCGCCATCTGGCTTTAGATAGAGCTAGTACAGACTTGTGCTCCCCATACCATTGAGTATATAAAGGAAGACCCCTCTAGGTTACGATCCTTTTATCCATAGGAAGCTGAGTCTACCACCTTGTAACCATGATTCACCGAACACAACATTCAAGGAGACTACCTACATGTACGTCAAGTCCTTTGTCATTTCTATTTCATTTGATCACCAAGGTGTATATGGTAGTTCACGGAAACCTAGTATACCCTCCTGCTTAGTATTCCAGAGTAGTCATTTTGATCTTTTCATGACTCTTTAAAAAGAGAAGAGATCATCGAGCACTTATCATTTCATGCTCGTTTAAAACTGAAAGTGAATAGAGTCATATTTGGCCTATTTCTCGACTCTTTAAAAATTGAAACAACATAATCTGGTTTCAGTGTCATAAAATTAAGCACCTACGATCACACACCCATTAAAGTTTTATTACTTGGACTGTTGTTTTTCCTTGTTTTTGATCTTGGAGTCCTTGCTTTGTTCTCTTTTTTCCTTTCTGTTTTGATATAACCACAGTGGCGGAACTACAGGTTTCATCGTCCTCATTGCCTCCTAGTGGTAGTTCTTTGCCAGACGTTTCTTTTGAAACTCCTCAGTCCACTAGGTCTACCGAGTTCTCGCGGCCTATTCTCCTGTCTGTCCTACCTCTTGCTACTCGATCTCCTCCTAAAGATCCAGTTGAGTTCAATTGACCTCCTTCTAGTGCTTGGTCTGGTTTTGGCGAAGAAGGAGATTTTCCTCCTATTACATTGGGCTTGCCATTTTTTACTGTTGTTGTGCCTCCTAGTCCCCATAGTATTTTCGAAGATCTTACGACGAATTCATACATGGACTCGTCTAGTCTTGTTGGTGGTGAAGGAATACTTATTTCTACAGGAGAATATCAACTTTTTCCAGAAGATGTCCCTCATGTTTCTACTCAATATTCTCCACCATTGATGTCACTTCCACTTGGATATAGGTCCTTGAGTCAGATTATGTCTAGTGTTGCATCCATTGCACAATCCAGTATAGTAAATCCTCCTCAGAGTTCGGTCCTACCTTCATTAGGACTATCGCCTTCGACACCTAGTTCATCGGTTACTGTTACATCTATTCCAGTCCAACCAACGATCTGTTTGGCTTCACCCACAATGGTTGTTACCCATCAATCATCAGGATCTTTTCACACCTGCAAGCCTATGGTTTCTACCTATGTGTTTGATGAGAAAATGTTGGATATACACCGACGTTATGCTCCCTCAATGGAGGCCACACCTGCTTCTATTGTTGTTTCCACTACCCGTGTGATTCCTCGCGGCCTTACTTTTGAAGATTATTTTTTGGTTGTTCAGCAGCAGAGCTCTCAAGGTTCCCGACAGCCCCAGGCTCCTGGTAATCCTCTTTTTCATCACTATGATGTTGTCGGTACCCCTATTTATTAATTTCTGCTTCATTATGATGAGCATGGTAATCCTGTCTATTTGCCTCCTATTGATCCTTATCAGACAATTTCTCATTTTAGACCTACCTTACCTGTGCAACCCTCTAGCTCACAAGGACAACCCTCTATGGGACAAAATTTAGCTCAGCAGGGCCCTGCTTTTAGTCCACATGGACAACCATACGGTCCACAAAGCCAACCTTTACAAGGAAAACCTTTGGTCCAACATGTACAACCCTCCGGTCTTTCGAGTCAACCATTGAATCAACCAGGACTATCTTATGCTCTTGGGGGACAAATCTACCCACCACAGGGACAACCTGTTGCACCACAGCAGTAGCCACATGCTCAATATGGCCCAAACGTTGTGCAACCAGGACAACCCTATGGTCCTTCTCCAGTTCAACCTGGTTATTAGGGACAACCTTGTCCATCGCAACCATTGGGACAACCTTTCCCACAAGGCCAACATGGTGGCCCTCAGCACTCGGTTCAACCAGCTCAGTGACCGATTCAACCTACTCCTCAGCCGATTCCATCATTTCAGTAGCCAGTTCTACCTATATATAGTCAACCCATTTTTCCCACTCAGCATCCTACTCAACCTGCTCAGCTGGGACCACTTGTTCAACTGCAAGGCACTTACTACCCTCAAGGTTCATATCAACCAGTATGTAGTGCGCCCCAGGTTCCTTACCCTCAAAATCCACCTGTATATCATCAACCTCAAAGTCATGCTTACATTTCACAGCAGACTCCTTATACTGCTCAGCAAGGACCTCAGTGGTCTACTTCGACTCATTATCATGGTCCTCAACCCCAGTATCAACTGAATTATCCTGCTTCTAATCCCCATGATTTGAATCCTTCGATACAGCATGTATGGGGACAGAATCCCGCTTAGACTTGGTGGAATGTACATACGGGTCCTTATCAAAGACCTCCGATGACTTTCAGTACTCAATTACCATTTCTTGCTACATTGGAATTACCTGATGTGTCAAAGTTGATGAATGACCCCATTCTTCATAACCCGTATTGGCCTTCGGTTCCAACCAATATTCCTAGTGATTGTCCCAAATTTGAGGGCAAGTCTGGTGAAGACCTCCAAGTGCATGTTATCACATACCATTTGTGGTGTTCCTCTAACTCTTGGGTTGACGATTCTATTAGACTCTGTCTTTTCTAGCGAACTCTTACTGGTGTCGTTGCAAAGTGGTACATTGAGCTATCTCGTGGTGTCTTTCAAGATTTCAATTCTTTAGCCATGGCATTCCTTACAAATTTCAGTTACCAATCCATTATGAGACCGAGACGCACCTCCTCACTTCATTGAAATAAGACTGAGCTACTCATATCTCGGATCATATTCATGAGTGGTGACGTCATCATCACATGATCAAATTTGAAATTCCTGATCAACTTCTGACTCATTGGTTCACCGCCTCCTTTGTCAATCAGATCGCCAAAGACATAGTTATGGGGGCATGTGTAACCGAGGAATAAGCCATTTCTTACGCCTAGTATCTTGATTTTGTATACTCTCAATCTGGCACATTATATGATATCTTGCCTGATGCTCCCCGACCTGGAACTTCTAAACCACTAGTGACTCCATCCGTCGATGGTATTATTGGTTCCATGTCTCAGACTTCTCAGAAGTCTTCATCTTCAAAATTTGGGAAGCCGAAGTCCGCTTCTTCCAATAATGTTGCTTCTTAGTCCACTTTGAATTCTGGTAAACCCACAAAAGTTAATGTCGTTCAGGCCAATCTTACAGATAATGCTTCTAAGGGTAAGAAGAAGGGTAAAGGTAAGGCCAAAGTTGATACCCCGAAACTGGATTCTCAGAAACCTTATGTTGGCGATGGTTCTCAACACAAACCAAAGTACCCTTGTTTGATTTGTGATCAAGAGCACTTCACCAAGGATTATCCTCAACAGTCCGAAGTGAGCTGATTGTTCAAAGGCACCCAGGGAACTATGGCCATTCTTAAAGAACCTTTCCCATCTTAGCAGACTCAGATGGTAGAGCAACCTTAGTCCTCTATCCCATTTGGCTCTCAGGTGTTCATGATGAACGGTTCTGCAACCGTTTCTATTGCTACTCGATCGAAAGATTATACTGGATCGCATCAGGCTACAGGAAAGGAGATCACTGATGGTCATCCTCCTCCACCTGTTACTGGCCCTCTTGAAATTGAAATGCCTAATGTTGAATCTGTTCTGCGACCACCTTCCAAAGGTGTACTCCATAAGTCTTCTTATAATGCCAACGCCCGTGCCGCTCACCATTACAATATTGTTGAGGATTTGGCTCAGGCGCCATCCACAATGTCTTCGTTAGAAGTACTTCAGAGCTGTCCATCGCAGCGAAGAGCTTTGTTATCTGCGATTAGTGGGGTTGATCCTACTGATACTAGCCTTCTTGCTTTCGATCTAGAGAATTTTGTTCCATGACTTCCGCATCAGATTGCACTCATTATTCAAGTTGTTATTAATGGTCTCAACATCCATTGAGCAGTTGTGGACGAAGGTGCATCAACCTGTGTCATTCCATCTTCATGTTGGAAAGCTATTGGTTCTCCAGCCCTGAATTGATCACCAAATTCCCAAGAAGCTTTTGATGGAAGAGAATCAAAACCTTTAGGTGTTCTCACTAGTTTACCGATTACTTTCAAAGGGAAGATAGTCAATGTCGAGGTAGAATTCGTTGATGCTAAAATCAATTATAATCTTCTCCTCGGATGTAGTTGGACTCACGCCATGTTGTGTGTTCAGTTCACTCTCTTTCATGTTTTGAAATTTCCACATGAAGAAAATATTGCTACTGTCGATCAATTGTCTTTCTTCACCTTTTCTTCTGAGAACAATGTTCCATATGTCGATCAAATTCCTACTCCCTACGAGAGTGTAGGGCCTAGTATTTTTAAAGATCCTTCCCTCATGGGTATTTTTCCTCTTCCTCCCTCGAATATTGTTCAGATCCATATTATCTCTCGGTCTGATGACCCATGGATTATTCCTTCCCCTGAACAGATTAATTCCTTCGGAGATTCGATGCCTTTGACAGAATGGGTCTCTAATATTGTTCCTGTAGATAAGAAACAGGGAACTATTCGTTTCTATGTTGATTATCATGATATTAATTGAGCTTGTCCCAAGGATAATTATCCTACTCCCTTTATCGATAAAATCATTAATGATTGTGCCGGGAGTGAGATATTTTCCCTAATGGATAGTTTTTTTGGTTACAATCAGATTAACATTCTCTCGACTGATCAACGTAAGACTGCCTTTATCTATCCTTGGGGTACTTTCATGTATAAGAAGCTCCCTTTGGGCTTAAATAATGTTGGGGCTACATTTCAGCGAGTGATATCATATGATTTTCATGATATTCGTCACAACGTTCAACCTTATCTGGATGATCTTCCCGATCATTCAGCTAAACTTTCGAACCATCCTGACTATCTTCGTCTAATTTTTCTTCGATGTTGACGTTACAACATTCAGCTTAATCTGCACAAGTGTGTCTTCTGTGTTGATTCCATTAGACTCTTAGGGTTTATCATATCCAAAGATAGAATTCACCTCAATCCACTCAAGATTGAGGCTATTATCAATCTCCCCTCTCCCTCCTCATTACATCAATTGCAAAGTTTTCAAGGTAAGGCTAATTTTCTACATTGTTTTATACCTAACTATGGAGAAGTGGCTAGAGGATATATGTGACTATTAAAGTAGGGCATCCCTTTATGTTGGGATGAGATGCTAAAAATTCTTTTGAGGCCCTAAAGACGTTGCTTGTCAATGCTCCTCTGTTGCATCCTCCTAATTATCATCGTGATTATTCCCTTTATTTAGTCGTCGCTTTCAGTACAATTGCCATGGTTCTAGTACTAGACGATGATGATGGTAATGAGCATGTTATTTATTACTTGTCTCAAACCTTCTTGATCCTAAGACACGCTATGCACACGTTGAGAAGTTAGCGTTAGCTAAAGTTCAAGAAGTTCAGTGTTTTCATCATTATATTCTTTTGCATACAGTGACTGTGATTTCTGATTGCAACCCCATGACCTATATATTGTCTCGAAAATTGCTGGGGGGAAAATACTCAAAGTGGATTTTCATCCTCCAAGAGTTTGATCTGGAATTTACTGCTGCCAAGTCGAAGAAGTCACTAGTCTTTGCTGATTTGATTTGTTCCCTCCCTTCAGAATCTCCTTCATCTCGTTCTGAGGAATACATTCTAGATGATACATTTTTCTTGATTAGCACCCACGATCCATGGTACACTAATATCATCGTTTATCTCCAGAATTATACTTTCATATTTGAGTTGACGAAGTATCTGAGTTGACGAAGGATGCCCGCCGATGCATCTGTCATTAGTCGCAACCTTATCATATAGTCGGGGATACCCTCTATCGTGTCGGAGTGGATTCCATTCTTCATTGATGTTTGACCCTCAAGGAAGATGAGAAAGTCCTCAATGATTGTCACAGTGGCACTTGTGGTGGTCACATGTCTGGTTATGCCACTGCACAAAATATTCTTTGTGCTGGTTATTTCTGGCCTTCTATCTTCAAAGGCTGCATTGTCGTAGTTCGTAAATGTCATGATTGCCAGATTTATCAATGCAAGATGTGTGCGCCACCTATACCTCTTCATCCTGTCATTATCGTTGGTCCCTTTGCGAAGTGGGGCATCAATTTTATGATGTGTAACCCTCACTCGAATGGGGGGCATGCTTATATTATCGTAGCCATGGACTACTTCACTAAATGGGTTGAAGAAATGCCTACACTTACCGCTAACGGTAAGATAGCTACTCAATTCATGTTCAATCACATTATTACTAGGTTTGGTGTCCCTCAAGCCATCGTTACCGATCATGGTTCCCATTTTCTGCATTACATGGTGGTCGAGTTGACTTCTAAGTTGGGTCTGCGTCACGACAGCTCAACGCTGTACTATCCTCAAGCCAATGGCCAGGTTGAAGCCATGAAAAAATTTCTTGTTACCATGCTTCAACATACAATTGGGATCCATAAATCAAATTGGCATCTCATGTTATTTTCATCTCTTTGGGCATACCAAACCTCAGTTAAGAGTGTAAACAGATTCACCCCTTTCCAGTTAGTTTATGGTTTGGAAGCTACTCTTCCAATTGAATGTGAGATACCTTCGCTCAAGTTGGCTGTTGAATTACTGCCAAACACTTCACTAGAAGAAGAGTGTCTCCCTTATCTAGAAATTTTGGATGAAACCCGTCGCTTAGCTGCTATGGTTATTGAAGCACAGAAAAAGCAGGTCAAAGCTCATTTTGACCAATCAGTTTCCCCTCTTCATTTCGTTGAAGGAGATCTCATCCTCCTATACGACCAAGCTCATGATAAGTTGGGGTCACGTAAATTTCAACCCATGTGGAATGGGCCTTACATTGTTAAACATGTATTGTAGAATGGGGCCTATGAGCTCATTGATTACGAATTTCATCCTTTAGAACAACCTAGAAATGGGTTGTATCTCAAAAAGTATTATGCATGAGTCATTTATGCATGATTTGTGTACATATGTGTTTTTTCATTTTTGTACATGTTTTTATTTGGTGTACTTTGCGAGCATTTTCCTGCTTATTTGGGTCTTTCTTATTTGTGCAGATGTCTATTACCCCTTATGTCAGTTTCGCGGATGGTGATTCCTGTAGTACCAAGAATTTTTCTTTAGCAGCCTAGGTAATCTATGGTCCTGCTGGTCAGTTGATAGAACTACAAGGTATTTTTCTAGGACAGACTACAAACAATGTCGCTGAATATAGTGTTATCCTTGAACTATTAACCGAGGCAATAAATCTCGAGATACGTGCATTTCTTGTAAATCTAGATTCACAGCTTGTTGTTCTGCAACTCAGTGGTCATTATTCCATGAAAAACCCATACATTCTAAGATTTTATTTATGTATTCTTTTATTGGAAAGAGATTTTGATTTTATCACATATAAACATATTCATAGACGAATGAATGCATTAACTGATACAATGGCCAACATTGTATTAGATAGACATTTGCTTAATTTGTAAAATCGTCATCATATGAAAAAGATCCATGTAGGAAGATAGATGTATATATATATCACATGTTTGCATCAATGTGCATCATAAATTCAAAAAAAATATGTGTGTTTCTGTTACATCTTGAAACACCATGTCTCTCAATATGCAGATATAAAGCTTACGTGTCTAATCGGCGTGACACTCATGATAGCATGTCACTGCCCGTACAAGCCGCCGTAGAAAGTGGTGAATGCGACTTAGTACCCCTACGGTATGTATCCGGCAGGCACGAGGAACATCATCAAATCGTGCATAATGTGGGATTCCATGTGTGATCCCCTCCAAGTTCCACACAGTCTCCTCCTCCTCGCCTTCCTCGCCATGAGGTTCGAAATCACGAGGAATTCACCTCGTTATCAGAGACATGCCCGCATGTCTCTCTTGGCCGACTTCTGTAAATGCATAGATATAATTTCAGAACATGCATAACTAAAAAATCATAACACTCATGAAAATTTAAAATGAGTCTTACCCAAATCTTCATCCCAGCCCTCTCCCTCTAGGATTGGGAGGTCCGGATCACCAATAAAATTAGTACCAGAGTAGGGTCAGTCCTCCATGACAATCAACTGTTGGCGGAGCCAATAAAAAAACTCCGGTCTCTAAGACATTTGTTGGTCGCCCCTGCCCTTGGCATCAAAGCCGCCCATCAGGCCATCCATGGTTGTCTTGTTGGTGGTGTTGGGACTATGACCTCTTGATGCTCAAAAATTGGTAGTCGTTCCAGGAAGAATGATACTAGGATAGACCCATAACAAAATTGCTTCAATTTTCCCTTCTTGCATTTTGTTAGCTGGCGTTTCATGTTAATTGTCATGGCCTCTACCCAGTTGTAGATGGTCAGTGTCAATAAGTCTACAGCAAGAATCAACTGTGTTTTTGTTGCTTCGTGTGGTGCTTGCGTTCCCGCAGCTCGTGTGATGGTATGTAGCACTACTTTTAGTGCTAAGTCTAGGATCATTTGGATATCAACTTTCCCACTTCTTGTTCCCTTCCATGCCCCTGGACATACCCTGTCCATTACCATGTACATACTCTACATGCAAGGCCAGGTGCTGGTTAGGATCGGTGTTGCTCCCCTTCGCGAAAATCCTGTGATAAGGTAGACGTAAGAAACATGAATCTCAAGTTCCTGATCTCGAACGATGAACTTTTCCTGATCCTCATCCCATATGCTGATCAAATATTGTATCAACTTTGGTTGAGCATGGAGACATGATGTTAAGAAGAGCTAACAAAAAATCTCTAGTCTCTAGGACATTTGTTGGCCGCCCCCTGCCCTTGGCATCAAAGCTGCCCATCGGGCCATCCATGGTTATCTTGCTGGTGGTGTTGGGACTATGACCTCCTGACACTGAAAAATTGGTAGTGTTCCAAGAAGAATGATACCAGGATAGACCCATAACCAAATTGCTTCAATTTTCCCTTCTTGCATTTTGTTAGCTGGCATTTCATGTTTATTGTCACGACCTCTACCCAGTTTTAGATGGTTGGTGTCAAGCAGTCTACAGCAAGAAGAAATTGTGTTTTTGTTGCTTTGTGCAGTGCTTGCGTTCCCACAGCTCATGTGATGGTATGTAGCACTACTTTAAGTGCTAAGTCTGGGATCATTTAGATATCAACTTTCCCACTTCCTATTCCCTTCTGTGCCCCTGGACATGCCCTGTCTATTACCATGGACATACTCTCCATGCAAGGCCGGGTATTGGTTAGGATCAGTGTTGCTCCCCTCCACGACAATCTCGTGATAAAGTAGACGTCAGAAACATAAATCTCAAGTTCCTGATCTCGAAGGATGAACTTTTCCTGATTCTTATCCCATATGCTGATCAAATATTGTAGTAACTTCGGTTGAGCACGGAGACATGGTGTTAAAAAGAACTTCTTTAGTCCACAATCGTGAAGAGATTCCATGCCTCTCTCATTTTCCATGGCAAGCTCGTATTCTTCGTTGTGTTCCCATTCTTTCCATTCAATCACCATTTCGCTACTTTCTACTTGAAAACACATTCATATGAATAGTCTTAGCCATTTTTTAAGCTTATATTTGTGAATAATTGGGATATTTAACTTGCATTTTTCACAAAAATGGTTTACGCCATTGGCGTGACTGTTTCCCAAACAGATGCGCCAATGGGTGCGTCCTAGTGTAGAAAATTGGGTGGTTGGCACGAATCCATGCCAGAAACCCACGCCAACCACCGTGCCCTAATATTCACATTTCCTCCCCCATAATTCAAAATTGGATGTTGCAGGTAGTGAGAAATGACTCAAAATGAAGGGAGAGATTTCGGCTCTTACCTGGAACTGACGAATTTGCGATTGGTCTGCCAGATTGGCTGCTATCGTCACCGCAAGATTACACAGTAAAATGGGTAACTATTGCTCCACAAGAGGTAAAAAAGTGAAAAGTAATTATTTTTACTATTTTTGGCATTTTATGGCTTTTTACAACCCTAATTAGGTTTTAAGACATGTTTGATGATTATTTTATTATATTATTTTCGAAAAATGGGTTTTACACGTGTCTCTTGTGCATCAACAGGTTTTTCAGGCCATAGTGATGAAGTAACGAGTTAAATTTTATAATTTTTCGGACTCGGTAAAAACATGAAAAAGTCACTGCTGGAGTCATCTTTCAGCTCTTTTCTAACTCTCTAAAATTGAAAACATTGTCAAGACTCTTGTCGTTTCGAACTCGTTAAATGGCTGTGAAGCAATATCTACCTAGTATACATTTACCCCTTTTTCAGGCTGGGATAGATTATTTACGAAAAAGGAATACCTTAGCCTATCATGACTAAGAGGTTCTTTCAGATATTTTTTTCTACCTTTTCGGATCTGAGAGACTATTTACGAAAAGGGCCATGATGGAGTTTTATTTTCTCCCTTCTTTTCAAACTCTCTAAACATGAAAATATGATGAGTTCTCCCTTTGTCAGACTCGTTAAACCTTGATGACATCAGATTCCGTCGCCATGACGTTACTCGAGTTCCTCCTTCCTAGGGCTCATAAAATGTACTAGGTTGGATTTGTCCGAAGGAAAAGCTTATAGCACAAGCATATGCTATCCCCTTCAATATTGTTTTAAAAAATAATTGGGGTACTCACCATAAATGGTGGGGGAAAATGGAACCAAGTTTTAGTTATGTTGGCAGTATATCGCTCTTGAACATGGCACTTGTCTGCATCCATGTCGGGTTGGGGACATCTCATTTCACCATTTTTTCCTCCATGGGTTTGGGTAATCTCTTTTGACCTCTCATCTGCTCTTTGCAACGTCATCATGACTTCAGATCCTTTGATGTCAAATACTGTCAAATCCAGTGTCGTGTTGTTGATATGTTCAAGAGAAGTTTGCCTCTACAGTTTTCAACATCCTTCTGATTCTCTGTTGGTCCTGTTCATCATCATATTCCTCTATCTCATATCGATGATGTGGGAAACATTATGGCCCACCTTTGATCAGGTCACTTCCTGTCGACTTGAACTCATTATCCAGGAATTTGATCTGGAGACTCCTTTCTGGTACCTTGAAGCCAGCATGCCTTAATGGAAGGTTTTTCACATTCGACACAAGGTCCACATCATTGGCCTTCGATCAAGTGATTCTATCTATGTTTGATGCTAGATCACTGTTCACATTCCATGGATTGTACCAATTTTACCTTGAGAGCCATTGTCATTATTGGTGGTTTCTCTTGTGCCCATTAACAACTTTCATCATTGGCTGGTAATAAGGTGATTTTCTTGCATGTTTGACTTCAGCTCATATATCCACATGCTTGAATTTGTACTTGTTCGGGTTGAGATGGAGCGCAAGACCCTGGATTTTGTCTAATAAAATCCAGGCTGTGAATTTTGGTGGATTATCATGACTTAATGCATGAATCTTTTGATTGGATGGTTGCGACCATACCTAAGTCGATTTGTTGATCCTTATTGCTGGATCGCTGCATCCATACCTCGGATCTCAGTTTTTATATATACTCTATTATGGATGGCTACGCCCATACCAGATGTTCATGTATCAGAGATATCAGTTGTATTTGTAATTGCAGGTTTTTTGGCAGCAGTGTTTGGTTCGAATGCGTTCTCATAAAGCATTTCGCCCCTCCCTCTCCCTCGGACCTCATGCTTTAGGGGGCATCTGTTACACCAAATTTTTTCACTGTCCCTACAATCCGCATCTCGCCCATTGGAGGGTCATTTCTGTGATCAATAAGCAGTGTCATGCCTTGCAAAGACCATCATTGTGTCCCTTTGCATGAGAGTAATATTCCTTCTGTTGACAATTCCCTATGCAGAGACTCAAAAACCCTTGTTTTTGTCTTGGCGTGGGTATTTAGTTATGCCCTTGCGCTGAAGAGGAAGATTAACAATGGGCCCCACGCCAGCTGGCGCTCTGTCCCAGTTTTCCACCCGCAACAAGCTATTTATGTAATGCTTTTTAAAAATAGAGGTGGAGATTCCACTCCAACCACCTCAAGGATGATTCATTGGGAGTGGTTGAACTGAAAAACCATGGACTCCCTCCTCTAGGTTTATGGTTTCCACCTCTTATGGGAACTCCCTAAAGGATATGCTTCCCTCCCACCTTTTTAGGGATCCTAACCTCCTCCTTTTCCTCTATAAAAGAAGCTCTCTCTCTTGGAACAAGCTAGTTGAACTTGGAGAATTAAACATATTATAGTTGAATTACTAGAGAAGATAGAATAGAAGGAATTATGTTGATAAATCTTTAGTCCATGACTCTGAGAGAGCTTGATTCCATGCCTTCATCCCTTCCAAATTCCATGACAAGCATCTAAGATGCGCTTTGGCTAAACCCCGCCAGAGGAGGCTGCGACATCAAAGCATTAGTTGTAACTCTTCCTTCTATTCATTTATATACATGACTATTGTTTGGTTCCCATTTTGTATTATGTTAGATGCTTAATGCAACATTCTTAGCCCTATTTGACTGGCTAGTAGTTATGAGTGAAACCATTATCTTGTTTGTTATTCTTGTTTCTTGTTCTGTGTGTAGGTATCCGAGCATAATGACAGAAGGATTGTGATTTGCCAAGGCAGGAGCGAGAGGCCACCACTACTACAGCAAAAACGATAGCATTGGATTCTAGGTAGGTCGATCTACCGTGTCTTTTGTTCATTCAATAATTAGGAAGCAACACTCTAGCATGTCCCTTTGTTTCCAGACCCACTCTAGGGATAGAGAGATCGTCTCTATCCGCAGAGAGGATTTACCTACTTAACACCTCTAGTCTTGTAGATTGGTCCAACCATTGTGTAGTTGCATTGTGATTCTAGAAAATTACAGGTATAAGGAATCTCGTCGAAAATGGTAGAAACTCCTCCATTCTTCGGTCCTTTTGAGAGAGCCAATCCGGCTTCCTCTGGTGTTGAATATGTCTTAATATTTTTTATGCCAAGCTCCAGCTGGAGGTATTGAGCTAGAAAAGAACCTATGTGATACCCTACTGCATCTCCACTAGCCTTGAGAGATTCAACATATTTAACAGTAGGGTTCAATTTTTGTTCAGTGATAATAGACGTCAATCTAGCCAAATAGCTAGATGTTAAAATCAGAACTAGAAATAGACAGATTACAAGCACTAATCGAGACAAACTACTAACTAACTTATCCCATACAGTACAGTAAATAGGTCAAGAGGATGAAGCTCATAAGATCCATGTAAATGGTGACATTTTGGTTTTTAATTTTCAAACCAGAAGAGAAAACAAAAGCATTTCAAGTGGAAGGATAATTACTTACTGTGTGATAAAACCAGCATCAAGAACAAAAACCTAGTACAGCAAAGTGAACAGAAAAGAAGAAAGGTCAGATTGTTCGAGACTTTAAACACCAAGGACATAAGTGCATAGATAATAGATAAATATTTAGAGAAAAAAAATACCAAAGTAGAGTGACCTCTTGTTGGCTGGGTCTTCCTCTGAACTCGGGATTTACCCTATGCTCGAATAGTCATATTACAAATCCTATGAATATGAAAAATGTTGTTGTTGTAGACCACATTCCCAGAGTAAAAGGAAACATGAATGCCCAAGCATTATTTTCTTTGTCTCCCTTGATAGGAACCACCACTACTACACCTGATTCATTGAATGGTTGTGTGAAATCCACATGTTTACTTCAACTCGTGAAAATTGTGGTATCGCCCACAACTGCATCAAATTTCTTCCCAACAAAGCCGAAATCAGTTTCGACAGTAGTTGATTGCTTGGTGATCAGAAGGATTAAAAATCTAATAATTCAACAGACTATAGAAGCCTAGAAGGTAACCTTGACATAAACTTGATAGACAAGGTCATCATAGGAGTGTAGATCCACTAGGAAAATGACAGTTTTAAGATCACCGATTGTATTATTGGGGCTGGACAGCGATGATGCCCTAGGGCTAGACAGTTTTAAGATCATCGATCTCCTTAGGGAAATGGCATATCTCATACCAATGCTTTCTATCTGCATATAGAAAATAGAATCTATAATTGAAAAGATATGTAAATTACCAGCCGAAGCCCCCTAAATCACATCACCACACGAGGCACGAAAGTGTAGAACCAGGTGGGAACCATTGATTTTGGTCCCCGAGCCAAACCCATTAGTAAACCCCTAAAATAAATAAGCAAAATGATAAACCTGGCAATGTATACAATTAAATAATGATATAGAGTTGTTGGCAGAAATTTATCAAAGTTGCTATGTGGTAATATTAAAGGAAATGAGGTACCTGAACTTCAAATTGCATGATGAGTGGAAGCACCTTGAAAACCAACTAATGTGGAATGTTCTTGTAGCATCACTAATGCACCATGAACCATAATAGGTTGCTCTGTGAAACAGTTAAGTGCCTGGAGCGACGGTAATGGTAAATTTCATAAATAATGCCAAGGGTTTCAGGAAAAATGTTTTAGGGTTGGAGGATTTGATCCCCTACCATAAATTCTACCCCTGCTCTCTTCGCCATAGAACATGGCCCAAGGAGTCACATTTTCATCATGCGAGATAAGTGAATGTGGCACCATAGCACCAACGCTATCAATTTTCAAGGTGTGATTGTACCAGAAGATATCAAGGGAATATCAATTAATATAAATGGGGTAAAGTTTCAGTGTTATGGGTCATGTCCGATTAATTAATGCATTGAAAATATATGCAATGTTATGAGGCATTGGAAATACATGAAATGTTATGAGGGTGTCAAATAAACCAAGGTAAACCACATGGACAATACATTAAATGTTATCAGGATATCAAATAAATCAAGGTAAATAGTGTTGTGACAGAATCTAGAATAACAAATAATTGTGGTAATTGGGTTAGAACTATGCTGACTTACCAAAGAACTCAACCACCAAATTCTAAAAAGTAACATCAAGGTTCCAAAACAAATCCCCACTGTCCAAAATTACAAGAAAATAAAATCATAACTGTTAGTAATATTAACAGTTACCACGTAGGATGCAACAATACGAGACTGTTGAACACCCTTTAAAAACACGTGGGATCACATAGACACAAATGATGTGCATGGTGTATGAATATACCAAATAGTATGTCATGTTAAAATAAATTATAGTGGTAACATGTCTATAATTCCATATTATGAGTTGTGTAGAATTTACAAAAATCTTAATCAAGAAAAATTAAACCCAGATAAAATCTTGGAATCAAATATGAAATACCTATTATACATTAAACAATAATGAATAAGAACACAAGGAATGATGTCAGTATGAGTAAAAAATGGTGCTAAAAAGGTTGATATATGGTCTTATAAGAAAATAAAATACCATACTCATAAAGAATATAGCCATGGGTTGAACGAATGACACGTTGATGTTATTGGTGTGGTATAACATTATCGTATAGATGCAAAGGATGAAACCATAATCCCATTAAACCGTGATATATCAAATGAATTATGAAGTGCCAAGTTCATTACACGTTGGGATGGTAATGGGGTTAGAGGATAAAGAAGGGTTTGATTCCTTGGTTGATGTATTGATCGTAGTAAGTGTGACCTATGTTGATTTCGGTAGGGAATATTTTAGGTATGTTTAACTGTGTTGTGGACTATTGAGTTATATAGATATATGAAAATATATGTGATGGGAATACTTTCCACCAAAAGAAAGCCATTAGTGTGTAATGATATTTAGACATTAATGGATAAATAGCACTTCCAACCTGAAGTGTAATGGAATGAAGGGTAATGGATATACCATATGATGATGGATGGGTTAATATAACATTATTCAATGAACTTGGTTATGGTGAGAAGTTAAAACAAAATATTAAAATAGAGATGGATTGCATAAGCATGTTGGTAGAGGTGGAAAATTTTGGAAACTTATAATATAAAATTAGTGCAAAATATTAGAGGAATCAAGTAAAGAAGAGTATTGTTAAATAGAAAATCGGGATTTGTTGGACATGATGAAGATGTAGTCCTGCCAAGCTTATATATAAATAAAATAAAATAATTAACGTGGAATCTAGAGGTTTGTTACAGTTGATATGTGCACAACTTCAAAAACTTATGGGAGGAGAGTCTTACACCCGCTACACCAACACAAAAATATTTTCTGTATAAATTACATGCTTAACACTAGCACCAAGATCCAACAACACCTACACCAATGCCAACATCCCCAATGTGTGTTACTTTTAAGTTCCTATATCAATAGTATAGCCCCTTATTATGTTAGTGTAGACCCCCTTATTTTTATTATTGCACCCTTGTAACCCCCATTTTGTTATTATTGTGCCCTTAAATTATTATTGTTAGGTTAGCTAGGATTACATTATGGCCCACTAGGATTAGATTATGGCCCCATGGACTCCTATATATAGAAAGGAGGTTTTGTAAATTGTATCATCCAAGAATTGTTCATTTATGTAATGTATTGGAGGTTTCCCCCTCGAAGTGGCTTATTTCTAAGGCGCTGATATCTTTTTTCTTCTATTTTTGGAGCTGGTTACACAACATTTGGTATCAGAGCTTTGGATTCTAGGGTTTCGCTGCTCCAAACAGGTCATCGTGGCATTTACGCTATAACTTTTTTTCTACGAAGTTTCAGAAACTGAAATTTTTAGGGTATGAAGCCGAAATATTGAGCAAGATTGTCTAAAAATTTCAGAACCTGGTTTACAATATTTTCGGAGATATGATCTGTGGAAGTTAGGTCTTTTTTCAGGCTCCTAAAGAGGTCATCATGGAATTTGCACTATAAATTTTTTTCTACAAAGGTTAAGAATCTGAAATTCATATGGTGCGAAGCTGAAATCCTGAGGAAATTCTTCAAAAAATTTCATCGCTTGGTTCGCAATATGTTTGGAGATATGATCTGTGGAAGGAGTGCTTTTTCAGGCTCCTGAATTGCATCTCAAAGAGGTGATCGTGGGAAAAGTTCAATAACTCTCTCTCTGGGCATCGGATTGAAGTACCGTAAAAATTTGTCGCAAGTAAACAGAATTTAGTTTCTTGACTATCGATTTCAGAGACAAAGGACGAAACAGTGACACGTGGCAAGTCCTACAAGTTCGCTCCACTGAACTAGTCCAGAATTAGGTCATTGTGGGAGATTGGACACAACTTTTTCTTGGAGAATCCAAATCAGGTCAGACCTGTGGCATTAGAAAGAGAATTCATAGGGCTACGTTAGTGCTGAATTTAAAATATTGAAGGGCCGAAATCACAGAGATAATCTAATTTCATTATCGAGCTCCTCAAAAGCAAGAAAAAGGTGTGTATTTTTTCGAATTGCATAAGTCTTGTTTGAAGAATCAAGTTGAATTGATTACAAGGGCATATTGAATAAATTTTTTCAATAATGGGTTCTATTATGCCTCCAAAAAATAATTCCATACCCATTAATCCCTCAAAAATCTATACTATGACGCATGAAGAGGAAGAGTTGCAGTATGAGATATCAAAACTACGGTACCAAGTGCAACAAGTTTCGATCTTACGAAGAGAAATCGAAGATGAAATAGATGGTTTAAAAGCAGAAATGGAGGCTAAGTTGGATGATTTGAAGGATAAAATAATAGCTAATATGGATGATAAATTAGTGGAAGATCGCAGTGAGCATCAACAACAAGTTCTCCAACTCTCAAAGGATAACCCAACTTTGGTGCAGAATCTAATGAAACAACAGGAAGATCAACATCACATCGAAAGAAGTTATGAAGCAGTCATAGAAACAAGAACTCGACAAGTACGATCAATTTCAAAGTATCTCAGCAAGTGGAAGAACTTTCCTGTAGAATATTTCACATGGGAGGATGAGAATTTTATACAGAAGCATCAACAAATAATCAATCGTTGAGGACAACACTTGTTTGAAGGAGAGGGGCATGTTAAGTCCCTATATCAATAGTATAGCCCCTTATTATGTTAGTGTAGACCCCCTTATTGTTTTTATTGTACCCTTGTAACCCCCATTTTGTTATTATTGTGCCCTTAAATTATTATTGTTAGGTCGGCTAGGATTACATTGTGGCCCACTAGGATTAGATTATGGCCCCATGGACTCCTATATATAGAAATGAGGTTTTGTATTGTATCATCCAAGAATTTTTCATTTATGTAATGTATTGAAGGTTGCCCCCTCGAAGTGGCTTATTTCTAAGGCGTTGATATCTTTTTTCTTCTATTTTTGGAGCTGGTTACACAACAGTTACAATAGTAGATGGAGGTTTGCTAACAGTCAAAGAATGAATCACTCACATGACTATTCAAGTGTAATTGAAAAACTTCATTTCTTGCAGAAAAAAACGTGCAGATAAGAAAATTGTATTAGATTATCATTTCAAGCTTGTAAAACATAATATTTTTCATGACATAATCAATGAAAAACTATCAACCATGAGAACATGTTTTCTATGTAGGACATACCATATATTCTAGGATGTAGGAACCCTTTGAAAGTAAACATTTACAATTAAAGTCTATGCTACATGTGTGGAACAAGATTAAAACTTGACAATGGTGGTGAGTATTGCCCCCAAGAAATTTAGGAATTTTGCAAATCTTGGGGAATTGCATGCTTGAAGACAAATCCACTTGGTCTCGAGCAATATGGCCATGCTAAGAGACCAAATCGGACCTTGATAAAAAAATGCATGAAGCATGAGATATACTATTAGCTTAAGCAAAGGATTTTGAGTTGAACTCGTTGCTACAACTAATTATTTGATTATTATGTCACCAAGTTCTATTTTGGGTGACATGAAACTAGAGGAAGTCAGAGTGGAATGAAGCCCTCTCTTGCACATCTTAGGTTTCTGAAGTGTGAAACATGCATGTATGTGACTAAAATGGATAAGAAAAAACTTGACAACCTAGCTTAAGCAAAGGATTTTGAGTTGAAGCAGTTGTTGTAGCTAATTATTTGATTAATATGTCACTAAGTTCAATTTTGGGTGAAATGACACATGAGGAATTTGAAGTGGAAAGAAGCCCTCTCTTGCACATCCTAGGTTTCTGAAGTGTGAGACATGCATGTATGTGGCTAAGGTGGATAAGATAAAACTTGACAACATATTGGTCAATTTTCTTGACCCTTCATAGGTTATTCAGAAGGAGTTTCAATCCACCACCATTAATAGCAAGGTAACCCTTAGTATATCAAGGGCTACAAGTTGTGGTTTTTGTCTGAACATCAACATACCTACAACGATGATTACAACCAGGATATGTTTTTTGAAGAGGAGAAATATCGTGGAGATCAACATCAAGAATCCATTGCAAAACAAAAGTACAACCTGTGGTGATTCCAGATGAGCATAGATGAATAGCTACAATAGATGTCGAATGTGGAAATTCTGGAGGAAAAAGATGAAATTCATCTTCCTTTTGCATTCCAGTGAGAGGAAAATCAATCATCAAAGAAAATTCAAAATTTGCAAGCTGAGCATGATCAACCAAATTTGGGTCAGAGTTTCAGGAACCTTCATAAGTGAATGGGGCCTAAGTGAGATGGATAAGAGCCATCCAATTTTAGTTTTTTCCTTTCTTTTCCATGGGTGATGAGCCAAAAAATGTCAGAGAGGCTCTTAGCGGAGATGAAGCTTCTTATTGGACGAAATTCATGGATGAAGAAAAAAAGAACACGGAACATAACCAAATCTAACATTTGTAAGAGTTTCCTGAAGGAAGGAATTCCAATAGATGAAAATGAGTGTTTAAGGCCTCTAAGATAATTTTCATTAGATATTTCTATCCCTTCCTGTGAGCATGGCCATATTGTGAACTTCATGTTAAATTTATATTTTGAAGAACAAAAATATAATTGGAATGGTGACATTTCATCTCATAAATGGAAGATTACTTTGCCTACTATAGAGTAGTGTGGTAAAACTCGGCCAGTTCACTCAAAATTAGTTGATTTTGACTCAGCTTGGTGAAAAAACAAATTGAATTTATCTAATGACTTCTTAGAATACATGCCAAAAACTAGTCAGGTCTGAGTTTACTCATTCCTTCCAGTCACATAATGACTCTGTAAAGTCCATATTAATGTTATAATATCATTTTCCATCGTAAGAGTCTACCTTAGAGACACCTTGATGAAGCACCATTTTTCTGCACTTAGAAACAAATATTAGCAGGTTCATCACTCTTTGTACACTGACAAGGAGTGATGAATGCTTAATGCCTTCCACAAAAAGTGATGACCTAGTCAAGCTTCTGTATTTGGTAATTTTCAAGGGGATAATTTTGAAAAGGTTTTAATTGCCTCATCTAATGGCTTGGTAGCAAATACTGGACTCTGAATTTACCAAGATAAATTGAAAGAAAAAGAAAAGGAACTTGGAAAATTGAAAGCGGTTGTTTTAGAATTAATGGAATGAAAATCTACCATGGAGATGGGGAAATATTATGGTGTAGTTCATAAAAATCCATCCAACAATGAAAGAATTACATTACACTATTTATTTTTTTATATATGTTTTACCTATGTTTGACAATAAGGTTGAGTTTGACATATGTTTTCTCCTCTTAAAATATCTTATATCCCCACATATGTTGAGAGTATTAGTGTAATTTTTTTAGAAGCAAGCCATTCCTAAAGAGCTATGTAGTATTCTCACCATATGAAAAATGGAGATCCAATTGTAAGATGACCTTGGTGAGCTTTGTATTGAAGGAAAAAAATAGGGAGTCAAAAGGGGATGAACCTAGATATGGATAGCTTGGAGATTGTTCCATTCATGTAGTTGAGGATTTCTTATGTCAGTTTCAAATATACTTCGAGAAAAATAAGGGAATTTGAATGTTGTTTGAAGCATGTTGTGGATAAAACCTTTGAGAAATACTTCAAACTTATATGGGATTGTTACCCATACATTTGGTAAGAGAATGGATCAGTGTTGAAGGATGATGATAGCTATAGAGACATCCTTATATCCTCTTTTTTCTTTTGAGGGAACATGTATTACGTTGGGTCATGCAAGGATATGAACCTTACTTTATTCCTATGAAAGTAGATGCATTTGTGGACATTAGAATACCATATTTTTTCCCTTTGAAAGAAAACGAATGGACGATATTTGGAGGAAATGTGATTGTCCATAAAATGTAGACTAGATTTGGGGACCTTGTGGCTCTTTTCCTTGGACCCTTGTAGTTCTTGGAGGTCGCATTTGAGGGGTTAGTGGACAAAAACATAATATGACCAAGAAGATTTGTGTTTTAACACCTATGCTTTTGGAGAAAGGCTTCGGGGTTTTAGGAGTTAAGGGGTTTAGGGGTTTAAGTGTCAAGGGTTAATGGTAAAGGGTTAGGGCATATGCGGTTTACGGGTTAAGGGGTTGAGATATAGGGGGTGTAGGGGTTAGAGGCTAATCACTTAGTGGTTAAGGGCTTTAGGGGTTAAGGGCTAAGCACCAAGAGCTTAGGGATTAGGGGATATACGGGTTAAGTGCTTAAGGGTTATGGGATATTGGTGTCAACATGTTAAGGGATTAGGTTTAGGGGTTAATGGGTTTAAAGTTTAGGGCTAAAGGGTTAAGGGTGAGGTTTAAGAGGATAAGGGGTTAGGGCTTAGGGGCTTTAGGGATTCTAGGTTAAGGATTATGGGTTAAGGGGTTAGTGGCTTAGCATTTAAGGGATCGAGGGGTTAATGGGTTGTGAGTTATGATTGTAGGAGTTAAGGGATTATGGCTTTGGTGTTAAGGGGATAGTGAATTTACTAATTATGGGTTAAGGGCTTATGGGTTGTGATAATGGGGCCCTAATCACCTTATCACAACTATTGGGGGTTCCCTTATCAATTTCTCTCGCTACCTTCCCTCTAGGAGCTGCGAATAAATTGTCCACTTGATGTTTTGAGAACCTACCTCAGATAAAAACCTAAGATTCGATGCATCGAAAATCATATAATAAAATGGGATAAGCTCTGAAATATTGTGCCAATTCTTGATAAGTGCCCCCATATGAACCCCATCCATATCCCCTGACATTGATAGCCAGAGTTGCTTAAGCCTTTGGCAATAGAGGGAAACAACATCTTATCACATCACTCATGATTTTCTCGCATAAATCTGGCCCTAGGCGCAGGCTCTCAAACTGCTAGTGGTGGCCTGCTAGCATGGAAAGCGATGAATCCATGAGGTCACAACACTTTTTCACATTCATCGCATTCATCTCCTTAGAGTTCCTTTTCCTTTAGAATTATTACCATGTTCTTGGCACTACCTCCTTAGAATTTTACGCTCCACAATTTGTTAGACACAATGATAGAGTCCATAGGCATGAAGAAGATCCTAAAAACCCCTGCAAATGGAGGCAAGGCTAGCCCTATCAAAACCCCTGCAAGGAGGCGAGGTTGGCCCTATCACCGGAGTCAAGGTTGGCCTTGCCCCTGGGATTTGAGAGGGAAAACTATGTAACAATGCTTCGTCAGAAGAGTCAAGCAGTCAACCTCATGCTCCTATTTTGACCTACTTGTAACAATTACCGGTCTCCAACCCTCATCGTGTCTACTTCCCCTCTTCTTTTTCGTAATTTTTCCGCTCCTTGAACGAATTGTTTAATTTCTAACTTACCATAATTAATTTCTAACTTTTACACAGATTGTTTACCAAGGTTGCTACAACTTGTTGCTATAGTGGTAGCTTCAACCTTCAATTCTTCATCAAACATGGCACTTTCCATATTTCGACAATCAATCCTTGTTTCGAAAAAGAGACCACAAATTTCATCAACATAATTTTAATCCACTTTGTGGTGATATATCTAAGCATGTATGTGCTTATTAACTATTTCAACTTCACCAAATTCATCATTTTTGTTGGATTCATCATAGATGCACATTCAACTCTACAAAACATTACTGCATAAATGCATAAAATTGTCTTTGTTATTCTCAAAATTAAATGCATAAAACTCTTATGCAAAGAGGCCATCATAAACTACAATCATACAAACTAGATCACACATGTTATTCACTTCTTTATTGGAAGCTTCACCATCATCAACAAGGACTATTGTTGGATTTACCAATTCACTACTCACTTTTCAATCACCATCCACATGTGTCTCATCAAAGTGGGATTCACCATCATCTTCACCATCCATGTTACATTGGGGTTCTCGAGCATTTATATGCTCTTACTCTACCTCACACATAGGGGCTTCAACTTCTCACTCTGCAATATTTTATGTGTCTTCTTCATCCATATGCATGTCTGCATGTTGGGTTTCACTTTTATAGTCTTTATGACCATCATCCACATTTGAGTGGGATTCTCCAAGCTCTGATTTCTTCCTAGAGTCTTTCTCATTTAATCTCAAAACTGCATTTCACTTTCTATTGATTCTTCAACAGATTGTAACATAATTTTTTGCTTTATGTCACTTTATTTATACCAAATTCTACTTCCAAGGTCTTCAATGCTTCCTAGGAAGATGTAGATTTTTCTACCTTGCACAAGGACTTCTCATCCAATGCATGATTTATAAGATATAATACTAATATATCACATACTTCATCATATGAGTTATTATACCGATACTCAATCAACTCTTCACATCAAAGAAAAGTTTTTATTTTGACAGTTTTTAAAAAATAAATTTTTTACTTGTAAATTTTGGAAGTGTTACTAGATTTATCCTAATCCATTCATCCTTGAATTTTTCTACTTCATCTATTTGTCTTTTAGATGCCTCGATTGCGGAGAGAACCTCAATGAGATCTTCAAAATAATTTGGCTCTTCCTCTCGATTTCTTTTCTCGATTTGCTTCATTCTTACTTTGTGACCCGTGGTTGTAGTTTTTATTTTGTCTTCTACCTTCTTTCCTTATTTTGTTAGCCTTCTAGAAATTAATGTCACATACACTTGATTATCTTCAAAAATAAACATTTTAACCTTCACTTCAATGGTGGATCCCAACAACTACTAGAAAGTTTGCTAAGCTCTTCTATGCATATTCTTATGGAGGCTCATGGCTACAACTTACGGTGGAGACTCCTTCTTTGGTCAGTGGTGGTGCCTCTTTCCTCTTGATATGGAAGTGGCTCTATAGGCTATTCACCCTAATATTTTAGTAGTTGGGTTTAGAAACTCTCAACGAGCTCTAGTTTCTACTTATGGAACAATGGATGCAAGCTTTGATTTGCAGACTACTCACAATAGCCAAGGCTCTTAGTGGAAGTAGCTCATGACCTTCTTAACTTATTTGGTTCTTTGAAACCTTGCTAAACCTTTCTCTGATACCACTTGTTATTTAGATGCAAAGATAAACATACAAACACAAGACAAATAAGTACACAAGCTTCTTCTTGAATAAACAAGTTATATTCATTAATTATTCTCTCATATACATCCACTGAATTGTTGTTATTCTCTCTTCATACTTCACATTACAATGACCCAACCATAAGTATATAAGCACTAAAATTTCTAAATATGGAATCATGCAAAATATAACTTTATTTTCTTCATGCAAACTATGACTTGATGCTTTAACTAAACTTTTCGAACTTCACTTTAACATAAATTGGCATTTTTATTTTCCTTCACTTAGCTTTTCTTGGCAAGGCATTACCTTTTTAAATTTGACTCACTTGACTTCTAATATTAGACTTAATTAGACTTAACTTTCTTTCCTTCACTTAATTTAACTCTTCATACATTGCATGCATACGAGAGTACTTGCTATTTCTATCAACTGAAACAATTTTGATCTACGAAAAAGTTGTGATCGATGATTGTAAATGAAATAGGAATTTTGGTGATAGGTTTGTATGAATTATGTGCTCTTATAATTTTAATTTTTCTACAAGACTAGAGTTCACTTGATTGTAACACATTTGTTGATTCTATAAGACTACTTTCATTCATATAATTTGCATATTGGTTATGTTAAGGCATAATTATATGGATATTATCTACATACTTCAATAAGTGCTAAACTTATGAATTTTAATGATCATGAAATATAAAAAGTGAGGTGTAGTATATAATCACATAGTTTCAGATTGAGAAAATCGATGAGATGAAATGAGTCATATGCACCACAAAACTATAGTGATGGGCCATCTCGGTGCTCTAAGTTAGTCTCAGATATGGGTGACTATAAGGGCATGACAATGGATTTTTAGGTTAAATTATATTTATGCTAGAGTACTCTTTCAACCTCCTTCGCAATTTCTTTACATATATCTCTATTAAGTGAGGAAGATAAACCATATAATCGTTATTCCCTAGTTTGAAATGATATCAATTACTAATATTACTTGGTTTCTTAATAATGCATTCATGGTAATGATATCAATTACTACTATTACTTGGTTTCTTAATAATGCATTCATGTTTTTCTAATTACTAGATGAAAATATTTACCAACATCTTAATACCTAATAATAAATTAATATAAAAAAAATATTAAACTGCATTTTGTATATATATATATATATATATATATATATATATATATATATATATATATATATCTAAAGTTTTTTTACAATAAGAAAAAATTTAAATACTAAAACTTTATCTAAGAAATAATTAAATTATTGTTACTCATCTCTTTGATATATTTGTTCAATAGTGAAAAGAAAATTGAGATGTGACTATAAGACATATGTAAGAATCAAAATTTTGATTTTTCATTTAGAAAGAAAAGGATTAAGGTTTAAAATGCATATATGGATGAATTTTTATTTATTATTATTATTATTATATATATATATATATATATATATATATATATATATATATATATATATATATATATATATATATATATATATAACAATTGAGAAAATATTTAAATTTTTTTTATCGTTATATTGTATTTAATTACTTGCAAATTTATATCAAAGTTTAGTCGAAGCAATTTAAAAAATTTCACATATTTAAAAAAATAAACAATTTTAGTTCATGGAATGTAACTCATTTGACATTCAACTTGTTATGAAGTATTATGTAAAAACATGAGATTCAAAGTTAAATCCCCTTGAGTGACCAACCAAAAAATAATATTTTTTATCTATTTATTTGTTATATTTTTAGAATGTGGGTTAATGAAAACAGAAAAATAGAAAATAAAAGAAATAAAATTGACATGATTAAATTTCATGTGGTTTGAATATATATTTTAAAAAATTAAAAATATAATTATCCACTATCCACTCATGGAATTTCAGTGAAATGATGAAGGTTTAAAATCCATATAGATGAATTTTTACTTTTTATTTTTTTTATGTATAGTTTTAATATATATATATATATATATATATATATATATATATATATATAACCATTGAGATTTTTTTTATGGTTATATGGTATTTAATTTCCTATAAATTTATATCAAAGTTTATTTGAAGTAATTTAATTTTTTTTACATATTTAAAAAATAAACAATTTTAGTTTATGGAATGTAACTCATTTCACAATCATCTTATTATAAAGTATTGCTAATGGTTTTGTCTTAATTGTCATTGTCTTAAATATAAAGTTTTATATTAAAATATTTTTGTCTTAAAATGTTTTTTTCTTAAATATAAAGTTTTGTCGTGTCTTAAAATGTTTTTTGTCTTCAAATATTTGTCTCAAACTTCTTTTGTCTTAATTATAAGTTTTGTCTTCAAATATTTTTGTCTCAAATTGTTTTTGTCTTAAATATAAAATTTTGTCTTAAAATATATGTCTCAAACTCTTTTTATATTAAATATAAAGTTTTGTCTTAATTTTTTTTGTTTTAAATTATTTTTTTTGGGTCTCAAATTATTTTTGTCTTAAATATAAAGTTTTATCTCAAACTATTTTTGTCTCATACTATTATCTTAAATTTTATATTTACAACAATTCAATTGATATTAAATTTTAATGTAAAATAACTACAATAAAAAAATGATTTTTTAGGACAAAAAATAATTCTTTTATCTTAAAGAAATGTCTTAAAAATATGAGCCCTACTTCCGAAAGTAAAAGATAATCTAAATCCTTATCTTACTAAAGAATGGAACTACGCAGAAGACATGGCGCGGGAAACTTTAGGAAACCAGAGAAAGAATGCGTACAACAAGAATAAAGCGATGGGAGGGGTAATAGAGCCCAACTACCGAACCATTTTTCCATAAAAATAATAGGAGACGAGCCACAGTTGAGAGTAAGACAAAATTTCTTCTGCTCTCCCTTCCAATTACGACTTCTTCACATACACACCTTTGAAATTAGTTACTGGGGGTGCGAGATATATGACATGTGAGTAATGATTTGTAAAAACTCTAATCGCCAAGAGATCTAGGGTTAAGAGGAGAAATCTGGAGCGTTCGTGAATCGGTGATTTAATAAGATCTGAGCGAGCCATGTGACAAGCAGGTGGGTAAAAACATCTATCTCTAACAAATAGAGGATAAAATGAGAAAGGGTACGATGAATACCTGGTAAATAAAGCACGTACCCAACAGAACAACACTTGTAAGGAACTCATAATAACTTAGCACTTAGCAGTGGACTGGAAAAAAATAAATAACGCATGTCGGGATTCCATAATAACTCAGTAATTTTATCAGATGATTAGGTGGGGGTTACGAAAACGTTGCATAACACTTAACCATATATCCAAGACAAGTGAAAAAGGGGCCATCTGTGACAGGGGTTTTAAATAGATGTAGCAAATGACGAGTGGTATATATCCACATACACATACACAATACACAATTGTGAGAGGCTATGAAAAATAGAATAATATGATGAATAGGAATCTAGTTGTATTACTACGATGAATAGGTGTGGTTAGAGAATATAAGTATGCGAAAAAAAAAAACCTCTAAAATTGAGAGACATGGCACTTTTGTTCTTGCTTGAACTCTAGCAGATATGTGGTTTCAGCTTTCCAACAAAAACTAGAGAGCGTTAATTCTCAACTAACCTGCTAAGTGAGCCAAAAACTAGAAATGATACACGTTTACACGATTGTAGCATCTTTCACAGGTAAAATAGGATTGGGATATCCACAAAAAATAGTGTCATTCATCTTTTAATCATGAAATCTGCACCCCTGACCTCCAATTCATTTGTTTAAATTATTCTTTCAGGAAGAAAGGTACATCAACTCCAGCTAAAATATTAGTTTTGAAGGCTGTCTCTCCATCTATGGGTAGACTTGTAACCTAAACAATCAACGGCTGTCACCTGAAAAGTAATTCCCCAAACAACAACGGGTTGGCCATCGAAATCTTAAGCAAATTCTCTTTCCAATTTGTCATGAAGGTCTATACACCGCTTGAAAAAATTCTCCAATCCTGCTTCTCAAAACTGTTGTTGGTTTTCAGGGTGGACTTTAAGGTGATCAAGAGCCTTAGGTTCACTCTTATACATATTTCTCAGGCTTTCCGATTTTTCTTCATAGCAAAGGGTCGATATTCGATCCTTAATTGTCAGTGAGCACTTAACAAACCGTCCAAATTTAGCATAATATAACAAAATTCAATCATGCGTAATACGGGTAAATTTCTATATGAGGTAACTTATTTGAAAACATGTCAAGTTGTGCATTATGATAACGAACTGACAACAGATTATAGAAGATATTATCATGTGATCATGAAATTTTTAATTCACATACCTCTCAGCAGTGGAAACAATCCATTCATTACGTGATCTCACCTTCGAAAACATTAGCGCGTCTTTGATTAATGATTTCTCCTTCACTGACGTGGATTATGTCAGCGCAATATAAGACAAAAATTCAATTTTTTTTCTTCAAAAATTCAATAAAATTGACACTCCTATTGTTAGCGTTTTAAACTGGTTTATTATAAATTTTAGCTGACACTCTCATTGCCTACGCTTTTAAAACTTAAAAAGTAAACAATGTGATAACAACATTAATGTTGTTAAAAACTTGAATTCTGTCTTGATTGTGTAGCGATTCAGCAAGGGGCTTTGGTTCATTTTAGGATTAGGCCTTAATTATTATTTTAAATATGTTATAAAGCCCCTGAAGGATGTTGTGATCTTGTGTCGATTATTCTTCTATATCCAATAATTTGTGATGTGGGAGTTTAATAGAATCTATGTAACATTTCGCCAAAATGATTCTAGCAAATCGACCAATGTATGAAACTAGTGTGAAAAGCATACAATTTCAATATTTTATAACATACACTAGCAACACAACCCTATGCATCTTATTGACTTTTTTACAAGTAGTAAATGCTACTAAGTAGTCAAATGAAGTGTTGAGTATACAATTTATTGATGAGAATATTTTTTATAATTTTGATAAATATTATCTTTCTTTATGTTTAAAATGAATAATACTCGATGTTGATATTGTGTACTTGAGAAAACGGAACTGGGAAGAGATATGGTGTGAGCAGTCAATAGGGTTTTTGTAGCTGGGCTATCGGATACTGTGACCGACTCACACAGGTTCTTGGCAGTCTGGAGGGGCGACACTAGACTAGCAGCCCCTGGCCTTAAACAATGGCGATGACAGTATGGAGGATGCATGGGGGAGTATAATGGGTGTTGGGGTCAGGGATTCCCAGAACGCTCATCTGCGAACCCCAGCCTCCCCATATTCATTTACAGTTACGAGTTTGGCACAGATCACATGTCTCTCGAATCCAACATAGTTTTAATCTATAGGTTCGGCGCTAGAAAACTGGAACCCCCATCTTGGAAGGAATGGGTAGTGCAGATCTATGATTTTTTCCCTGAAAAGATTCAACAGAGGTGAATGACGGTGGCTAGAAGCTTAGCGAGTACCCCACACATATTAAAATGGAACTTTGTCCCTCCTAGACAAGTACTGGAGGCTTGGATCCCCAAACGTATCCTTGAACAGGCTGAAACAACGAGGGGGAAGGGTCATACCGTTGTTCCACTTGAATATGCAATGCAACCCACACTGAGCTATGTACCACAATGACCACATAACTTTCGTTGTCTCAAGACAAAAACAGAGATATTGATTCATGGAGGCAGCGACCCATTTTTGTTGTGGTATCATCGTAGCCATCGTCCCAAAACGAACACACAATTATTGGGGCAGCCAGAACAAACATAGACAAGAGAAAAAAGAAAAGGAATTAACCATTATAAATAAGGTAATCCCAATCTGTTTTCAAATTTTAATTAGATTCCCTATGGGGAAGAATATATTATTATGGGTATACGATATAGAGAGGGTGATAAATATGAAACGGAAAATCAAACGTACATTGGGATATTCTATACACATGCAATCACTAATCAGTGGAGGCAGAAATTTACAATACTCCTGGAAAATCAAGGAATACTCCATAAGCACAAGGTCAACCATTACCATCAACCTGTGGCTGAGAGGAGGAGCAGAAGAACAAGGCAAATCAAATGGTAATGGGAATGCAAAGGGGTGTAATACCTCAAAGAAGGATCCCCCTAAAGGAGGCCCCTCATATAGGAACATCTTATAGGGGGAAAATAAATAATTTGCACCTACAGGAAGAGCGAACGACATCCCAAGCCCTTATATAGTAGAGAAATCGAACATCACACCAGAACTAAAAATATACATTCCAGAGATTGATCATCATCGCACCACATATGAATCACAAGCTATCATATGCAGATTTAAATGCTTTTGGCCTAAACCAATGGAACTCTTTCATTGGATTTTCACAAACTGGACCATGAATTGTGAAATTCATCTTTGCTCCAAAGGATTATTCATTTTTCAAATTTTCAATCTTGGAAGCCAGAGACATTATACTTAGGGAAGGACCGTCGTTTTGGGGATCTACTGGACTCTTCATTACACCACGGTTTCTATATTTTTATGCAAACACTATGATTGTATCTAGAATGTCATTTTGGTTCAGGTTGCACAACCTTCCCCTTAATTTCTGGAACAGATGCTTTCTAGAAGCTATGGGGAACATTATTGGGCAATACATAAAAAAAAATACACAACTTTTGGAGGAGAGAATATATGCTTTTTCTTTTATTTGTGAGGAAGTGGGTCTCAGCACAGGATTATCCGAAAGTATATTGTTGGTACATAAATAAAAAAATTAGATGCAACATCTACACTATGAAAACATGATGTTCAAATGGAGAATTTGCAGGAAGACTAGAAACTTACAAAACACATGTCCCAGTGCAAAAAGAGATAACAAAAAAAATAAAGTAGGGAAAGCACCCAAAGGGTGGAAATTTCCCCCATGTGGACCAGATAAAAATCGACCTAGAGGCTCAAGGAAACGAAATGCAAGATCTATCTGAGCACAAGAAAATGGAGCACATATAAAAGGCACCATTCATGACATACCTCAGGAAAATGGAGGTAATAAAAGGCACCATTCATCAGATACCTCATACTTAGACAAGGAAAATGGAGCACCTATAAAATATAATCAGCTCACCCTTGTCTCCCCCACGCCTTCACAGGGTGAATGGCGGAAGGTTGAGAAGAAAAAATGGAGAAAACCTTAATTTCCTCCCCATTTGTAATTTTATTTTATCTTGTATGAAAATTGAACACTAGTATCGACTGGTTTTTCTTCAAAATATCAGCTAATGCAACATGTAATTTGTAATATTCAAAAATGGAAAAGACAGGAATATAGAAAAAAATACTGAAAATAGCAGTGAATAGCATTACACCAACATGTGTGACAAACATGGAACCATTTTATTATGAAAATAAGCAGCAAATAAGTACAAGAAATATAGGCACAACTCATATAATCAAGGAAAACAAGCCTCCCATGAATACATGTGCCATAACATGAAGAATAACTACTATACAATGCAAAAGAACCAATACAGTGCAATTTTAATGAGGGTAACTGCTACTGAAATATGTAACAATTTAAATCTCCTGATATATGGCTCAAATAGTGCCAGGACTAAAGATCCAAGCTCCCAAACACATTTCCAAGACAACCCAGAAAGGGTTTCCAGAAATACCCAATGGTACAAAATGTTGGAATACAGTCCTAAGGTTGAATAGAAGCTGCAAAATGAATAATGGAAGGAGGTGGCTAAACTAATGTAGAAATCAATAGAACTCCTCAAATAGATCGTCCAAGTGAAAGGCTGATCCCCTCACTGAAGACCTCACCCTCCAAATGAATCACTGAATCATCCTCTAAAAATACGCCATAGAATAACGCAGTCTTGGAGGGAAACTACGCCGTAGGAGGTGCAAATAGCTGGGCTTGGTGAAAAATAATGAGATTAAGCTCCAAGACCTTCCTTGTTAGCCTCCCAATGAAAAGGCAACCACTCCACTGAAAAATAAACATTGAAAGTGGCCCTCAAAATCCTCCAGTGCTTCTACCCTACAACACAACACAACTCCACCAGAAACTACGTTGTAGCTAAATATTGAAGCTTGGCCAGAATGCCAGAATGGGGAAATGATAGTGAAATACTCTTCCTAGAAGTTTTCTAGGAAATAGGTGGGATCCCTGCTCGGGAACACCCTATTCTAAACAGCACAACAATCTCAGCTAAACAGCTGGAGAGTGCAAGAAGTCATACAGACCACAAAATCAATAATCAACAACATAACCATCTATGTCTACCTTGCCCTCCTTATAAACAATGTGAGCCTTCTCATCTTGGGTCCCATTCATTAAAGTCACTACTATCATGGATAATTTCTCCCATTCACACTGCACTGTCTCTCATTGATGATCCACTCCCTCCATACCAACGTTGTTGATTTGGTCAAACTTGACCTTTTCCACATGCATTAGCCCCTGTTCACACATGAGGGTGCTTTATCCAGCTATTAAGATGATACGTTTTCATATTAAGAGGGGTTTTATTCCTATTAAAGAGATTTATGGGTCTCCCTACCCAGTTATTCATCTATCTAAATGACAAAAGAAAAAATTAATATTCCAATTAACTGTATGCTAATTAGGAATATTACAGTCCTCCCCTCCAAAATGTTGCTTATCCTCAAGCAACTATAAGGATAGAACTGAAGAGCCTCCTCTCCTCCCCTGTAGCATCCTCATATGATAAGCTCCTCCAATGAACAAGATGTTGTCACATCAATAAATCTCTAAGTGTCTCCTCCCAAGTATGCAAGTTAGCTTTTGGTGACAATCCCAAATAGCTATCATCATGAAAAACTGAAATACCCATGGAGGAAAACATATGCTATCTAGAGGCCTTCTTAAGGCATGAAATCTTAAATATAGTGGGAACCATCATTCCCATGTGAAGCTCCCAACCCCAAGCTATCATCCATAAAAAATGAGTCACCCTCCAACATGGCAACTCATGGAAAAACTCTTCCACCTTAAGCTCCTACAAAGTAGGTGGGTTGCAATGCTGAACATGATGGATCAAATTGTCCATCCCACACTATCTCTCTCTCCACTTGTGATAAGTGTAGAACTGTTGTTGAACTTGGGCTGCAATAATATTTCCTTCATGAAGTAAAAAGGCAATTGTATCCTCAAAGACCCACTCTTTGGTTCTTGCGCAAACCTTCCCACATATGTTGAATAGTACATTATCACATCATGGCATCAAGATGAGAAAGTTACTGAGTGTTTTTTGAGATGTTGGATGATACCAATAGTTTCCCATGTGGTGACAATGCATTTTTGCTAACTGCTGATTTAGAACATAATGTGGCAAGTCATCTCCCAACCATTTGCTGGTTGTGTGTGTTTGCTCATCTACTAGAAGGTAGTAAATGTCATGGTGTGCCAACTAAACACACACAAAAAAGAAAAATAATTTCCCATAGCCATACAATAAATGGCTATCTCCATCATAGATGTTGCTCTTAGAAAGACCATGAAGCCCAAACAAAAGCTTGCCCTCTTATGGAGCAATGCACTGTATATAGATGGCAAGAGAATGCAATTACTTTGTTAGGTGATCAATAAGTACAAAAATAGAACTCGTACCATACACTCTGAGTAGGCTGAAAATGAGGTCCATGGATGAGCCCTCCCATGAGAATCTCCTCATAGTGGTCTGAAATATGGAGGGATGCATTCTTCCCTTGGAACACTCCATCAATAGATACATACTCCCTAGTGACAGTGTTGTTGGCCTTTGTAATAAGGCTCCTGCCATTCATGACTTCCCTCTTTGACAAGAAAAATGGAAAAGTGACATATCATAATGTTGCTACATGTGAGAGACTCCTTCCCATGTGGAAGTACCTCCTGCTCCTTCAAAGCTAAAGAGTAGCCCCTTTGCACCATGATTATGCCATCCCCTACTCCTGAATCACTATACCAAGTATGGGGGGAAATTATCCCATACTCTCCCAAGAGTAACCAAAGAAACAATACTCTTTGTTGCCCCCTCATCATCATCCAAGTCATAAGACAACATCATGATAGTTGACTTGTATAATGCCCCATACAAATAAATCTCATGCTTCCATATCATATGGGTTCCATGAAATGCATCCAACCATAACATACCTCTAGAAATAGGATATGTCACATGATGACCAAACTCCTTTAAGAGTAGTCATTGCATCCAGGCCTCTTGTTGTGTTGTGTCATAGATGTGCAAGTGGCTTACCAACCCCTTGCTCACCATCCACACCCATTCATCCAAATGTGGGTGTCTCCTACAATTTTCCCACTTGGTACCCATCTAATGGTGAATATCATCCTCCCAAATCTGATTTATATCTTTGCACTTCATGGGATGTTGAAGTGCAACCTCCTGGAGATCTTCAAATGAAGACCACTCATCAATGACCAAGTTGAGTCCATAAGGATCCAAGTATGCTAAAGGCAAATTCATCTCATTAAGCTGGGTAGTGATCAACAAAAAGGATCCATCATAGTAATGGTAGATAAGATGTATCTCATCAACCATCTGCCTATCCTCTGCTACACATGTAGAATGGTCATTAGAATGCTCCAATAATGGTTGGGCCCCCAAATCATCACTGTTGCTCCATGACAGTGCTGTTGATCTCCATGATGGTGCATATGCTATCTCATATCATGCTCCATGCTGAACATATAGTTCTGCATTGGATTATTTAGGACAATGTACATCCTATCCTCCAAAAATATACATTCCAACCCCAATAGTTGTGTGCAGCTCAACAATGACATACCAGGATGAATGTGTATCTCTTCCTTGATCCTATCAAGGGTCCTCTACGCAGTGATATTCTGCTACTCCAAGTCATCAATGTTTTTTGATCCTAGGCCATGCAATGGCATGTCCCCACAATCCTACATATGATGTGCTGAAAGAACAGAAAGTGGAAACATTTGCATACCTTGTTTTATCTTGGGAACATATTATATTGCTACAAGGGTTCCTCCCACCGGTGTGATGACTTCCCCAACTACTGGTGATGATGATGGTTGTTTCTCTACTAATTTAATAGGCCTCCTCCTCCTCATGCATCTCCTGAATAGTGCATGGGACTCTAAATGTCAAGAGATCAATATCACTTTGCAAGGGTGTAAGTGTTCCTTCTCCCGATGCAAGTACTCCTGCAACAAGTGGTGGTGGAAGTTTTTCTCTTCTGGCTTTCTTCTGTCAAACTTCTTGATCAACCTTTGCATAAAATCTGCATAAGCAGTCACTCTTGCATGACCTAAATGGTTGAACCACCAAATATTTTCTTCACCCTCAAGGTGAAACACTATAATCTCAATAGCTTCTCTTTCTACTACTGGATGTAGTAGGAAGAATCCATCCAACTTCATTCCCCAAGCCTTTTCTATGCATGTGGTTGACCCATCAAATGTAGACAATAAAAAACTATTGTGCTTTCTCCTTCCATAGCTGCAAGGGATCCTTTCTTCTTTAAGCTGAATGAACTGTGGAAGATTTAGATTCTCCTTGAAAGCTCTTGATTGAGATCTATATTCTGCAAGATACTCACTTAGAATCTCGTGATCTAAGTTTCCTCCATCTCCATGCCTTTTATCTTCTTCTTCAAAATAAAAGTGCATAGTATATTCCTTTGGAGCTCTATACAATACCGGCTCTTTCTTTTGTTGATAGGAAGTACATGGACCTTCCTCATCTTGAAACACTCTAGAGGTTTCATTGCATCAATCCTCTTTCATCTGCTTAGCCTCCTTGGAGAGGCTCTTCATAGATCTGAAAAGTGACAAGACAAATCTCATTCCTTCCATCATCTCAAATCCCTTCTGCTTCTTATAGCATATTGGCTAAAACTCACAGGTTGAGCCAAGATTATGCTCTGATACCACTGTAATATCCCCATAATGGAAAAGATAAGAATATAGAACAAAATACTGGAAATAGAAGTGAATAGCATTACACCAACATGTGTGACAAATATGGAGCCATTTTATTATGAAAATCAGCAGCAAATAAGTACAATAAATATAGGCACAATTCAGATAATCAAGGAAAACAAGCCTCCCATGAATACATGTGCCATAACATGAAGAATAACTACTATACAATGCAGGAGAACCAATACAACACAATTTTAATGAGGGTAACTGCTACTGAAATATGTAATAATGTAGATCTCCTGATATATGGCTCAAATATTTCTAGGACTAAATATCTAAGCTCCCAAACACATTTCCAAGACAACCCAGAAAGGGTTTCAGGAAATACCCAAAAGTAGAAAATGTTGGAATACAGCCCTAGGGATGAATAGCAGCTGCAAACTGAATACTGGAAGGAGGTGGCTGAACTAATGTAGAAATGAATAAAACTCCTCCGATAGATCCTCCAAGTGAAAGGTTGATCCCCTCACTAAAGACCTCACCCTCCAAATGAATCAGTGAATCCTCCTCTAAAAATACACCATATAATAACGCAGCCCTTGAGGGAAACTATGTTGTAGGAGGTGGGAATAGCTGGACCTGATGCCAAATAATGATATTAAGCTCTAGGACCTTCCTTATTGGGCTCCCAATGAAAAGGATACCTCTCCACTGAAAAACAAAACACTGAAAGTGGCCCTCAAAATCCTCCACTGCTTCTACCCTGCAACACAACAAAATCTAACAGAAACTTCGATGTAGCTAAAGACTGAATCTTGGCCAGAATGTCAAAATGTGGAAATTATAGGGAAATACTCTTCCTAGTTTCTTTTCTAGAAAAGAGGTGGGATCCACGCTTGGGAACACCCTGTGCTAAATATCACAGCTGTTAGCTCCCAATAATTTGCTAGATTGATTGAGATACAAATGGACAGGGTAAAATCAAACCAAGCTTTGGAATCCAAGGACCTAGCCTTCCTAGATTCGGAGAGGGATCTCTCTAGTAGGTGCAAAGATGTGAACTTTTTCGCTGATTACGGTCGATTTTAGGCTAGATGTTAAGTGCAGGGTATTTTGATTGTTTTTAGTTGGGTATGATGCTCAGATGGATTTAGATAGAAAATATGGAAGATTTTTTAAGTGATTGGGAAATGGAGTCTAACAAGGTCACGATAATTTCATCAATGGTTTCAAGAGCATTTGCAGGGAAATTTTAACTTGGCTGGTAGGTCTTTGAGGTTGTGGTGGATGATCAGATGAACATTAAACTTGAGAACAAAAGCTAGTGAAGGGCAGAACTGAATCCTTAATAAATTTTTAGACTAAGGGAGTGAGAAAATCATAAAGAATCAAAGGCATAAGTGAAACCTAATCCATTTGATTTCAAACTGAACACAGATGATTTATCCAAGACAAACATTCAAATGAAATTATAGGAAGGCAAGAAACTTATTTAACTTTCATAGATTTCATAATCAAGATCTGAAAACGTTTAAGATGCACAAATAACTATAACCATAGAAGAAGAGAAAACTCTGAACATCTAAATTTACAACCGTGAAGGTTCTTTGAAACAAATTTAGCTAGTAAATGCAAAGAGCATGATTCAAACAGACTTCTTTGACAAACCTAGGCAAAGCTGCTTTAAAGAGGAGATTCCAAGAACAGAGTATTTTAGTGGCCACAATATGCAGGGCTAGCCATAATCATACTTAACACTATATGATCTAAACCATTCAAGAAATGGACAAGCTAAGAACTTCTTAGAGAGCAAGAGATGGATTCCCTAACATATCTCAATAGAAGAAAACATTGAGGCAATGAAGGACAAACAAAAGTAAGGTGCATCTGGGAAAACATTTATCAATCTAAATTTTTTGTCCTAATGCAACATAGAAAGATGGAAAACATAATGGAAAACTAGAAAAAATGAACATAAGAAACACTTCACCATCAACTAAACTTATGGATCCTGCAAACAGTCTCTCTCCATCAACAAGAAAACCAGGGCATGCATGAGCTCCAAAACATCAAATTTCCATTAAAAACTCCAAGAGACTATGTATTTGCTTCAGCATAAGTCATCAAAATCCAACTAATACATAGGCACCTCATGTTATATTTATGGAGCAAATGAGGAGGTGGAAACCCTAAGAGGCTTGCAGAAACCCTAATTCAACCATAAATGTAATAAATGTGCTCAATGACCATGCAAGGCCCAAGACACATAATATATAAGCTAATAAATGAAAAATATCATAACATAACTCCTCAATCAAATCTAGAGTGATTTACCCAAGAAAATATTAAAAATTCATCTTGCCATAAATTTGTGTGTTTTGTAGACTTTTTGGCAAAAGACAGTCCAGGAGCGCAACGCCACTTTTGTAGAAAATAGGTTGTTTTGCAACCAAGTTTTGGACCACTTCCCGATGTCAGATTTGGATCCGTGATGGCTCGTTGGAAAGCCTGAAGAGTCTAATTTTCAAATATACATTTTTTTCTCAATATTACCTCTAAAATTTTCCCAAAAAATGGAATATTCCAAGGCTGCCAGGGGCGCAACACTTGTTCAGAAAAGAAGGCAGAAAGGTCAAATTTTTGGTGTTTTTTGACCTTTTGAGGGGGGGAAATGCTCCAATTGACCTGAAAGTTTGTGGGTAGAATACTGGTGACATGAAAAATCAAAAAATGTAAACTTTAGCAGCTGAGAATGCCCCAAAAAAGAGCGTAGCGCCTAGGTTGCTGCGCTCCTAGGGGCCAAAATTTCAAAAACATAAAAACTTCTCTTGTGCGCAGTTCCATTTTTCAGAGGGAATTTGGAGGCCTTCCCATTGTTGGAATGAGCTCTGTTATAGCTTGTTGGAAATATTGACTTGTATAATTTCCAAATATACAATTTTTTTCTTTATTGAAGTTTATTTGCCTTTCCAAAAGTTTATTTTCCCATGACTGGTAAAAAAGTGCTGAGTGTTGGTGCAAAAGTGCAGAGTGTTGGTGCAGAAAACTTTTGGAGGCCTTACACAACTCCAAATTGAGCTCATGATAGCTCATTGGAAATATGGTTGAGTATAATTTCCCAAAAAAAAAAAAAAATTCTTTTTGGTGTACATTTACATGTCCAAAAACTTATTCTCTCAACACTAGTCAAAAAGTGTTGAATGCTGGTGCAGAAATGCAGAGTGCTGGTGCAGACCACTTTTGGATGACTTACTCAATCAAAAATTGAGCTAATGATAGCACATTGGAAATTTCTTGAAGTCTGGTTGTCATTTGACTTATTAAGAAAGTCATTTGTACACCCCAGCTATGAGAAAAACTGATTTTCCCAAGGTCACTCCAGAAGTGGAGAATTTCTCTCGTGACACCTGTATGTTTGACATTGATCTTGAACCATGATACCTGTATAAAAACTGAAGGAGGTTTTTCTTCTTGGCCTTATTAGGGACAAAAACCTCTCTCACATTTTTCAAATTCATCTCTGTTTGGTCAAAAACACAATTTGAAGCAAAACTAGCCCTAGGTGTGACACATGGCTTGTCTCTTGGAATGAATTCTTGGAAAATGATGGAGGCATGATTTTTATGAGCTGGTATAGAATTATTATTGATTACATGATATATCAAATGAATCCTTTTCTCTTATTCCTCATTTTTATATCAAACCCTAGCTTAGTTGGAAGAGGAAATTAGGGTTTGGTGTATGGGATTTTAGGACCGCCTTGCATAGGGAGGGGAATGAAGGGGTTAATGGTTGTCTAAATTCTTGGGGAAATTTTATGGGATAGGGATAGATGTTATGGAGTAGGGGAAAGTGGAATTTCAATAATTGAGTGAGGGGAAGGGGTCAAAAATGTCAAAACACAGGCCTCGTCTCAAAAAGTGTCAAATTGTGGCAATAAACTAGGTTTTGTAGGAAAATGATGATTTTGAGGGATAGGAGTGATGGGGAGTGTTTGGGAAGGTATGTTAAGGATAGGAGGAGGTGTAATAGCATCAATATACAATCCTTACGGATGATTTAATCATGGAGGTCTTGAAACCAAGAGAAATTCCCTTAAAAACCCTAGATAGACAATGGAGGAGCTTAGGCAAAATAGAAATAGAGGGTTGAGGCCAAAGGTGGTGAAACATAGTGATAATGAGTGACATGAGCCCATGATGGGTCTTCTGGGATGGGTGAACTGAGCTTGACAAGATGGAATGATGAAATAGTGAAAATTTATCCTAAGGATAATGATGGCCGTGAGATTTCTAGAACTCACAATGTTCATGAACTTTGTTTCTAGAAATCTAGAACTGATACTTAGTCATCTTTAGATAGTGAAAATTATGGATGACTAACAGTGGCTCCACTTGCGGAGGGAAGCTCCTTTTCAGAAGGTGTCCAAAAAGTTCAGATCTCTTGGTTTATGAAGACTAGTGCCTCATCCATTGGGCATATTTTTACCTCTTTCACTTGCTAATGCTTGCTTGAAGTTGTGATCTTTAGTAATCTGAAAAAAAACATGATTAACATCAACATCATCTCTACCTACCCATCCTGCTTTCCTAACATTTTTATTCCTTGGGTGCATTTGAACTGGAAAACACTTGACATTTTTCTTTTTGAAAACAAAAATCAAACTATCTAATTGTACCCTTATCTCTTCCAAGAGTTCAGATTAGGCTAATGAACTCTTTTTATTTTCTACCTAGTCTACTCATTTGTCAAGATTAAGCTGTTTGACAAACTTTATTCTCTATCCTACCAACATGAATTTGAAAGCATAGTAAATCAGGATTAGGCAATCTAACTTGCCATGAGTTGTGGCATAAGAACAAGCTACACACAAATTTTATTTTGTACAAAAAAAACTAGAAAAACAAAGGTTGTGATTCATCATTTGGTAAGAAATCCTATCTTTCTCTTTGGTTCAATTTTAAGCATGTGGAACCAGCATTCTTCATCCCTAATCTACTTCTTTTGACAAGCCAAGTTTGAATGATTTTGACCAACATCTTTCTCACTAACTTATCAACAATAAATTGAAAACATGTTTAGCCATGATTAAGCTAGATGACTGAACAAGACTTCTTTATGAACAAGTAGTGGCATTTAGGCTTGCACACTTTCAACAAGACTATTTTTTGGGTATGGGGCTATACCTCTTCTTTTCATCTGCCATCTTTTTCATTTTTCTTAGTTTTTTACTTTTTATCTCTTTGTGGTCAAAACAATCTAAAACTAAAGGTAGAAGGATGCTCATAGTGTTGAGCTTATTTTCTTGTCTATCTATCCTAATCTAACTTATACATGATATACATTCATTTGGTGAATTCTCTTTTCCAATATAACCAATCAAGCAGATGATTCCATGAGTGATATTGTTTTAGCTCTTTGAGTATGTGGAAGAAATCAAAAGGCCACTCCCACCTCACTTGTTTTCGAACAGTAGTGCTTAACATTTTTCTTACACTTTGCAACAAACTACTCTTGACATAACATACTCTTCTTTTAGATGTCTTTGATAAATCAACAAAGGGATCTTGAAACAATACCTAAATGTGAGGATTTGGAAAATAAGCTTGATCCAGGAATGCTTCTTCCTCTACTTGGCTAAGCTTGGGACTTCTTTGGGAAAGAAAACCCTTCTCTTCCTCATGATCATTTGCACTGTCAAACTCATCATATATTGCCATGTTGTCCTCTAGAAAACCTATTTGAAAAGAGTAATAGTTGTTCTCTTTCTCTTGTGAAGGCTGTACATAGGGCTGGATGTGTTCTTTGTTGTTAAAATCAATACCAAAAGATTGCTGACTTCTGATTGTATTAAGGTTGTCTTTGATGAACTAAAAGGAAGCACAACAAAGAGGTAAAGATCCTTCCCTTTCTCCCAAAATTTCTGCACTTTCTTCTTCACTGTCATGGCTGAGTGGTATTTTTTGATCACTATACTTGAGCTGTGGAGAATGATTGTCTTTGTCCCACAAACTAATCATCAATTGTTTGGTAGTGTTGGCTTGAGTTTGGAGAACATAATCATCATCATATTGATCATATTTGGGTAGCTTATTCATAGGAGGAATGTCATCCGTTATGCACACTTGATCAGCAGATTGTTCCACCATATGAAAAGGAGAGTGTTCATGGCTAATAGCTTCTCATTTAGCAATCTGAAATGACTCAAAGCACAAGGGTAGGGACTCAAGAGGTGTTGGCTCATCTTTCATTTCTGGTTTTCTAATTCGAACAGCCATACCAAGATGATTTGAGGGGAGAACTTTTGGATTTGAAAAAGGGTTTGTATTATCCATTTCCTCCCTTACCGATTCTTTAGAGCATTCTACCTTGTTTCTATTTTCAATTTTCTTGTAATATTCTCTAAATATTGAAGCACAAGATGTAGGAAGACAAATAGTACTTACTTGAAAACTTTCCACATCTTCTTCTTTGCATCCTTGGTTAGCTAGTTTGTTTTGATAGCTACCTTTGCATTGAAATGAATTATTTGGTTCCTCCCAAGAAAATGGTACTAGCTGCTCTAAATAATCAGCACCAATCTCAACCTTGTACTCTTTCTCTTTCCTACCAAGTATATGCATCATTTTGTTGATTGTATCTATCAACATCTCTAGCTTTAACTCTGAAGAAGTTATTTTCTCTTGATTTGCTTTTTCCTTCCTTATTTCTTCTAACCTTTCCTCTCTTTCCAGTATGTTGAATTCCATAGTAATTGCCATATTTTTCATTTCTTCCAGGTTTGAATGGTCTTTTTCTCTTATATGGAATTCCATCTTTGGGTCAAAAGTACTTGGGTAGTGCAAGAGAGCCCACCCCAAAGGTGGCTTTATCTTAGAAGGTATTGCATTGTATACCTTATTGAACCTCGCTAAAAAGTCTTGTACTGTATCCCCTAGTTGTCTTTTTAAATTCTTGAATTCCTCTATGATGAGAACTTCATTTCCCATGATCACCCACCTATCTAAGAAGACTTGAGTAAATTGATGAAAATTGATAATGCTTGCAGCTAGAAGGTCCTTAAACCAACTCCTAATTTTTCCTTGTAATGATAAGAAAAACATTCTAATACGCACATCATATTCTTCTATTTCATAAAGGTCAAGTAAATTCTCAAGATTTTGAATGTGTTCTTCAGTGGTGAATTTTGAGCATTCTCCATCAAATCTGGGTAGTTTATTTGCAAGATTTGCAAGGAGGGCTTGGAAGATAGGAGGCAAAATCAGAGGCTTGTATCTTTCTGGGACCTTTTTGGGTATAGGTAGTGTAAAAAGAGATTTATGGCTATTTGAGGTTTCAGCAAGAGGAGGAAAGGTAGCATGAGGCTCATGTTTCACTAGATCTTCCACAGGTGAATCTGGGGTAAGCATAGGTGTATAAGACTGATCATGGTCTAAAATTTGAGGCTTAGCTTTTCGAGGCTTGAGATATTTCCAATGATAAATGTAGATCTCATCAGTGTATTCTTCATGAGGCTTAAAGTAGGATAGAACATAGTTATAGATAAAAACAATAATTTCTTGAATCCAACTTGGCTTGAATTCTCTTTCTTTCTAGGATGACTAGTCATGTTTCAGGTTCTTCCTCCAGTGGAGTCTTTAGGTCTATTGAGAGTTGTGTTGCCGCCAGGTGGATGATTTCAAATATTTTAAGGCAGGTTGTTGTCCACCATCAGCAACTGAATGCCAATCTAAGGATTTTTGTGGGCTTTATGAGGTCTTAAGGATGTCTAAGATGTACTTTACTCAGAGGGTACCACCGTGATCGCCATTATGTTGGTGAGAGTGGTGGGATAAATCCACAAGATAGTACTCTTAAGGGTTTTTTGAAAGGTTTAGCGAAGTCTAATTTTTTTTATCACTTAGAGTCCCATCGTGATCACCATTATGTTAGCTCCCCATAATTTTCTAGATTGATTGAGATACAAATGGACAGGGTAACATCAAACCAAGCTTTGGAATCCAAGGACCTAGCATTCCTGGATTTAGAGAGGGATCTCTCTATTAGGTGCAAAGATGTGAACTTATTCATTGATTCGGATTAATTTTAGGCTATATATTAAGTGCAGGGTATTTTGATTGTTTTTGGTTGGGTATGATTCTTAGATGGATTTAGATAGAAAAAATGGAAGATTTTTTGTCATTAGGCAATGGATTCTAACAAGGTTATGACAAGTTCATCAATGGTTTCAAGAGAATTTGCAGGGCAATTTTAACTTGGCTGGTAGGTCTTTCAAGTTTTGGTGGATGATGAGATGAACATTAAACTTGAGAACAAAAGCTAGTGAAGGGCAGAACTGAATCCTTAATAAATTTTTAGACTAAGAGAGTTAGAAAATCATAAGCATGGAAATAGAATCAAAGGCATAAGTGAAACCTAATCGATTTGATTTCAAACTGAACACAGATGATTTATCTAAGACAAACATTCAAATGAAATTATAGAAAGGCAAGAAACTTATTTAACTTTCATAAATTTCATAATCAAGAGCAGAAAAAATTTAGGATGCAAAAATAACTATAACCATAGAAGAAGAGAAAAATCTAAAAATATAAAGTTACAACTGTGAAGGTTCTTTGAAACAAATTTAGCTAGTAAATGCAAAGAGCATGATTCAAACAGACTTCTTTGACAAACCTAGGCAAAGCTGCTTTAAAGAGGAGATTCCAAGAACAGAGTATTTTAGTGGCCACAATATGCAGGGCTAGCCATAAATCATACTTGACACTATCTGATCTAAACCATTCAAGAAATTGACAAGCTAAGAACTTCTTAGAAAGCAAGAGATGGATTCCCTAACATATCTCAATAGAAGAAAACATTGAGGCAATGAAGGACAAACAAAAGTAAGGTGCATCATAAAACATTTATCAATCTATTTTTTTTGTCCTAATACAGCATAGAAATATGGAAAACATAATGCAAAACTAGAAAACATGAACATAAGAAACACTTCACCATCAACCAAGCTTATGGATCCTGCAAACAGTCTCTCTCCATCGACAAGCAAACTAAGGCATGCATGAGCTCCAAGACATCAAATTTCCATTAAAAACTCCAAGAGATTATGTATTTGATTCAGCATAAGTCATCAAAATACAACTAATACATAAGAGCCTCATGCTCTATTTATGGAGCAAATGAGGAGGTGGAAACCCTAAGAGGCTTCCAGAAACCCTAATTCAGCCATAAATGACATAAATGTGCTCAATGACCATGTAAGGCCCAAGACACATAATATCTAAGCTAATAAATGAAAAATATCATAACATAACTCCTCAATCAAATATTGAGTGATTTACCCAAGAAAATATTAAAAAATCATCTTGCCATAATTTTTTGTGTTTTGTTGACTTTTTGGCAAAAGACAGTCCAGGAGTGCTGCGCCACTTTTGCAGAAGATAGGTTGTTTTGCAACCAAGTTTTGGACCACTTCCCAATGTCGGATTTGGCTCTGTGATAGCTCGTTGGAAAGCCTAAAGAGTATAATTTTAAAATATACCTTTTTTTCTCAATATTAACTCTACAAGTTTCCCAAAAAATTGAAAATTCCAAGGCTTCCAGGGGTGCAACAGCTGTTCAGAAAAGGAGGTAGAAAGGTCAAATTTTGAGTGTTTTTTGACCTTTTGAGGGGGAAAAAATGCTCCAATTGACCTAAACTTTTTTGGGTAGACTGTTGGTGACATGAAAAATAAAAAAATATAAACTTTAGCAGCTTAGGATGCCCCAAAAAAGAGCATAGTGCCTAGGGTGTTGCGCTCCTAGGGGCCAAAATTTGAAAAACATAAAAACTTATCCTCTGCGAAGTGCCATTTTTCAGAGGGTAGTTGGAGGCCTTCCTTGTGTTGGAATGAGCTCCGTGATAGCTCGTTGGAAATATTTACTTGTATACTCTCCAAATATACAATTGTTTTCTTTATTTATGTTTATTTTCCTTGTCAAAAGTTTATCTTCCCATGACTAGTCAAAATGTGCTGAGTGTTGGTGCAAAAATGCAGAGTGCTAGTGCAAACAACTTTTGGAGGCCTTCAACAACTCAAAATTGAGCTCATTATAGCTAATTGGTAAGATGGTTGAGTCTGATTTCGAAAAATTCTTTTTTTTTTCTATTTTGTGTTCATTTACCTGTCCAAAAACGGATTCTCCCAACACTGGTCAAAAAGTGTTGAATGCTAGTGCATAAATGCAGAGTGCTGGTGTTGACCACTTTTGGATGACTTCTTAAATTCAAAATTGAGCTCATGATAGTGAATTTTAAATATCATTAAGTCTAGTTGTCATTTTACTTATTAAGAAAGTCATTTTGACACTCCAACTATGAGAAAGACTGATTTTCCCAAGGTCACTCCAGAAGTGCATAATTTCTCTCGTGACACCTGTATGTTTGACATTGATCTCAAACCATGATACCTGTGTAAAAATGGAAGGATTTTTCTCTGATTGGCCCTATTATGGACAAAAACCTCTCTCACTCTTGCCAAATTCATCTATGTTTGGTCAGAAACACAATTTGAAGCAAAACTAGCCCTAGGTGTGACACATGGCTTGTCTCTTGGAATGAATTCTTGGAAAATGATGGAGGCATAATTTTTATGAGCTGGTATAGAATTATTCTTGATTACATGATCTATAAAATGAATCCTTTTCTCTTATGCCTCCTTTTTATATCAAACCCTAGCTTAGTTGGAAGAGGAAATTAGGGTTTGGTGTATGGGATTTTAGGACAACCTTGCAGAGGGAGGGGAATGAAGGGGTTAAGGGTTAAATAAATTATTGGGGAAATTGTGGGGGATAGGGATAGATGTTACGGAGTAAGGGAAAGTGTAATTTCAATAATTGAGTGAGGGGAAGGGGTCCAAAAGGTCAAAACACAGGCCTAGTCTCAAAAAGTGTCAAATTGTGGCAATAGACTAGGTTTTGTAGGAAAATAATGATTTTGAGGGATAGGAGTGATGGGGAGTGTTTGCCCTTAAAAACCATAGATAGAAAATGGAGGAGCTTAGGCAAAATAAAATAGAGGGTTGAGGCCAAGGTTGGCGAAACATAGTGATAATGAGTGACATGAGCCCATGATGGGTCTTCTGGGATGGGTGAGCTAAGCTTAACACAACGTAATGATGAAATAGTGAAAATTCATCCTAAGGATAATGAAGGCCGTGAGATTTCTAGAACTCAAAATTTTCATGAACTTTGCTTCTAGAAATCTAGAAGCAATACTTATTCATCTTTAGATAGTGAAAATTATGGATGACTAACAATAGCAGTCTCATCTAAATAGCTGGAGAGTGTAAGAAGTCATGCAGACCAAAAAATAAATAATCAACAACATAACCATCTATGGCTGCCTTGCACTCCATATAAACAATGTGACCCTTCTCATCTTGGGTCCCATTCATTAAATTCACTACTATCATGGAGACTTTCTCCCATTCACACTTTGTTGTCTCTCATTGATGATCCACTCCCTTCATACCAGCGTTGTTGATTTGGTCAAATTTGACCTTGTCCACATGAATTAGCCCCTGTTCACACATGAGGGTGCTTTATCCAACTATTAAGATGATCCATTTTCATATTAAGAGGGGTTTTATTCCTGTTAAAGAGATTTATGGGTCTCCCTACCCACTTATTCATCTATTTAAATGACAAAAGAAAAAATTGATATTCCAATTAGTTGCATGCTAATTTAGGAATATTACATAATTTTATTTTCATTAATAAAATTACGATTTTTTCTTGGGAAAAAAATGAATAATACTCACACAATGCATCAAAGTAAATTTTATTAAGTTGTCAAATGATGTAAGTTATTTGCATGGATTGTGGAGGTGGATCTAAATATTCCATTATGTGGAAGAAATGTGTGAATTGAAAGAATTGTGTGAAGGAGATCCACATATCATTTCAATTTTCTATGATGGATATTGGATATGGAGGCCCATCCATATTATTTACTTGTGTACAAACATAAAATGCTATTAAGAACTCAAACAATGTCTTGATTACCCGTCAATTTTCTGAATAAATGGAAAAATGAATATTTTATAATATCGATGGATATGATTTTATTGATATGTTTATAATGAGTAATCATTACACATCACATCATAATAAATTCTATTAATAACTCGAGCGATGGCCTGATTTTGCATTGATTCGCTCATTACATATTAATAGTACTGCTAAACTTAATTAAATTTTCAATTTTAAATGTGGATTTGTATGAACCATAGTTAGTATTTGTCACTACAGGTTCTTGCATATTCACAAACATTTCCATCTTGGCATAGTTTTCCCATATGTGGCTGCTCTGCACACTTGTCCTTTCTCGCATGTTTTGGTGCTAAATGATTTAAAAATTCGAACGTCACATGTTATCATTACAAATATTATGTGATATAATATTTCATAAACATTAACGTTTATCAGTAATGCTTGGCTCTATCAATATATGGTTTGACATGTAGAATTTTAGTGTAGATTCAAAAATTCTCATGTAATTTACGAAAACACAAGACTCAAATCTACTCTACTCATCTTCGAAAGAAAATTCAGGATCGAGAACACATATAAAAAACATGCATCATGATTCAACACACATACAAAAATATTTATCTAGGGGAAAGAAACTACTAAAAACCCCTCCCTATCTATATTTCATTAATCAAAGAATCTGGATGAATACAACTTAACCACGCCATGCACTTGTATCTTCTATCTCTACTTGAATGGATTAACTCTAGCCAATACATAGCCAAATTTTTGAAGCCTCTAAGCACCCAATTCCTTTAAATGTTCCTTATGAACTATCCCATATTATTTAGTGAAATTTCTCATTGAGAATTCTGCAATTCCTTTAGGCCCTTCTCTGACTACATGCACCACCTGTACAACTTGGAAAATTCTACAACTGATAATACATTACCCTTGAACTCCAATCTCAACTCGGTAACTCAAATTCTCTGCATGCATGATTTAATTTAGATGGATTTATCAGTTAGTTGGTTAAACATTGAATTTACACCCCGCTGCTAGACCTTCCACTAGTTCCTCCAATAGTTAGAACTAGTTTAACTAACCATAACTGAATTAACTAAATTAAAAATTTACAGCTGAAATTAACTCAACCTAGGCTCAAAAAATTTAGGAATCACTGAACACAACTCAATTTCATGCCCCCAAATCTAATTAACTAAGACAAATGAGTGATAAAAACTATATCATCTTAGTTAACTCATTCAAACTGTTTGTTGATGTGGAATTTCGAATTTCTCCTAATTTGATTAAGGAAAAATTAAATTAGGAATTTCTTGCTGCATTTTTAAAAATCCCTCTCAGCAAGAAAGGGATTATCATATACCCCAATTAAGCTTCTATGGAACTCAAAATTTTCTCTTGAAAAGTAAATTTTCAAAATATTTTCATCTTGTTCCTATGTAGGAATGTATTCCATCAACATGATTTGTCTCTGCACACAATCCCGTTGATGTTGATACTAGATGTCGATATGCTTGGATGGATCATGAAATACTGGATTCCCAGAGAGATTGATACAACTATTATTGTCACAGTAAATCAAAATAGGATCCATAATTTAACCAAATAACCCAACAAGAATCTTCCTCATCTAGATCGCCTCACATGCTGCTTGACTAGCAACCATTTACTTTGCTTCTGTTGAGCTGAGTGCCACAAATATTTGCTTCATGTTGTACCAAGAAACTGTTACTGATCCAACACTGAAAATTTCTCTTGATGTGCTCTTATTTTCTAATGGATGCCCTTCCCAATATTCATTTGTGAATCCTTGTAGCTTCATTCCGTCTATCCATATGTACCAAAGTCCAAACTGAGTAAGGCCTATAAGGTATCTCAACACATGTTTTGTTGCCTTCCAATATAGTTTGGTTGGCTTAACCATTGCTTGAATAAGTTGGTTAACTACATAACACATGTATGGTAGTGTGTTCACCAAATACATAAGTGAACCCACAAGCTTCCTTTAAATAGTAGCCTACACTTCCTCACTTGAACTGACATCCTCCTTCCTCTAACTGCCTGCTAGAGGAGCGTCCATTGTTTACTACTATCGATGAAGAACTTCTTCAGTATCTCGTTGGAATAATTCATCAAGAGATAAAAAATTCCCCGTCTCCTTTCCATACTTCCAAAATGAGAAAATAATGCATTTTCCCCATGTCCTTAATCCCAAATTATCTTTCAAGATCCTCTTTGCAAGAACTAATGAACATCTCATCACCAAATAAAATCAAATAATCGACAAATAATAATATAATAAAACATTTACCTTCAACAAAATTATGGTAAAAGTTTGCATCTGCTCCACTTTTGGTGAAGCCCAGCCTAGTGAGATAATTGTTGATCCTAGTGTACCAAGCACGGGGTGCTTGATTAAATCCATACAATGCTCGCTTGCATCTGCACACATGTGAATCTTTGTCAAAGGTCTCAAATCATTTTGATTGTTAAATGTACACCTCATCCTCAATCACTCCATTGAGGAATGTTGTATTCACATCCATTTGATGGACCTTCCATCCCATCTGCACTACAAGTGCTCAAATTGATCTAATAGAAGAGTACCTTGTTGGGGAAAATATTGAGGGGGGGGGGGGGGGGGGTGAATCAGTATTTAGAGTTTATAAAACAAATTCAACCTTTTCTTTGACCAAATTTCCATACATGGTTTTTATGAACTAAACTAGCGTATGCACGCGGAAATATAGAAGGAAACTAGCGTGTATTGATTTACCTTTCAGATTTAGAGAATTTCTCAGGAACAGTCTTTTAAACAGATTTATCAGTTATGAATAAGGCTAGATAATCAAAAGTTATGAGCATTAATCAACAGTATAAAGCATCACACACATGAATACCAATATTTAAGGTGGAAACCCAATTCGGGAGAACACCACCGCTGCTATCGTCTCTGTCTTCAATCTTTATTATATAAAAAACCTTTTACAACATTGTACTGATGTAGACTTATACCAGTACGTAGGCTTCTACCTGCAGAAGGCTGAAACCTTCTTTCGTTTTCTAGCTGCAACTGGAAGGGAGCTCCAACCCCCTGATCTCGTTTACCAGTCTGTCCTGGAAGGGAGCTTCGACCCCTTGATTTCAACTCTAGCTTCTACTGGTTGAAAGCTTCTACTTCCATACTGAAGGCTTCAACCCTCAGACCCACTGCAGACCATGTTTCATCAATTTTCATACTGGATCTAAACAGCTTCAACACAACCCCTTAACATTAACAACCATACTTTGCCCAAAACTTCAATCAGAACAGTAAGACCATTGTAACCAGAATATCAGAAATAACCCAGAATTCAGAGTAGATAATCAGATACATATTCAACCTTGAACAACCATTAATTCATATACCATACGTTGTTTTTCTTTATGTAACTCACGTATATACTCGTCTTTCGTCACACCAACCTGCGTATGCTTCAGTGCATGCCAGTTTTTTTATATTCTTGAAATAATACGCGACTTTTCTTCACAGTTTCCGCGTATACACACACTTTTGTTGAAACCAACTAGCGTATAGATTTGTAAAAATAAATTTTGCAGAATAGACCAGATCTATAAAACTTACCCAGATTTATTCATTTTCTTCAGCAGACTTCTGCCAGTTCTTCATCATTCCTTCAGTAGGTCATTTTAGAGATTCGTCATTATCAGATCTATAGATCTTGAACCATCATTATATCCATGGGTGCATCATAGATTCAGATCTATCAATTATGAACATAGTTCATCCATGCAGATATTCCTTAGAGAAATTTATCATCAACAACCCTTACACATGCACACATAGCACTATGATCTTCTTCTCCTTATATAGTTTTATCCTTTACCAATACCATGAGCCAAAACCACACTACTTCCGATGGTATTCTTAGACGGAATCAAATAGACAATACAATGCTCAATATTGTGGGCTAATACCATGGTGATGCCTCTTGGTATTATAATTTTAGAGTGCAAAAGGCATACGCGACTTGGAGCGTTCGTTTCTGCATGTATATGCAACTTCTCTTCATAAAAACTGCGTATATGCTAACCCTGAATGTATACGCGGGTTGCCTTCACAAAAGTAGCGTATACATTGTGACATATTATATTTATCATTTATTTGGCACGTACTGGAATTATTTTCTCTGTTACTTCTGAACTACTCTGTAGCTACATCATCCTTACATATTTAACACATAGGTTTCTTATCATAGGCAGATCATCAAGTAGGTTTCCATCAAGGACAACTTCATCAAGTAGGTTGCCATCAAGGACAACACATTGCATCATATTGCCAACAATCTCCCCCTTTGGACTTGATGGCAACCACAATGGTGTTTGATCACCACAAAAGATAGATACATTAGTCATAACCATTATTCAGACACCATGATACTCTCCCCCTTTGACATCAAGGGAAAAGGGAAGATCAAAACCAAAACAAGGTTTCTCTTCCCTTGTAGAAAGATGAGCTTTGTAGATCTGAAGTGCACTGAAGGTATCATGCTCCCTCTGAGTTCATGTTGAATCTTAGACAGAATTTTCAATGAAGTACATGACTCTATAACTTAACCAAGTATGACCATTCCTATCACTAAGGAATCATACTTACATCAATTATCCAACCAAGTGGAATTACATATTTGACCAAGTCCTTACATGACTGAATATAACAATTTTACATCATAGGTCTTAACATGACCTTTTCATCAAAAAATGAGATCAGACCACAGCAAATAACTAGAATGCCAACAATGCATCCTTTCCATATGACCAAAGCTCCCCCTTAGCTTGTGCATCCTGAACACTTTCAATAGCAAATCATCAAGGAATCTTCATCCAATAGAATGAAACAGAAATATGAGAGCTAAAACATCACCAGAGATACCCAACAGCACCACAGCTGTGCTGAAGAATGCTGACCCAAAAAAAAAATTGTCAGCAAACACCCATACGCAGTTTTCTATGTATAGACGTGTGTATATACGCGACTGTCCTCCATGAAATTTGCGTATCCAAGTTAATCTTCTGTATTTAAGTAGATCTGATCTTCTGCATGACAGAGACTACTCCCAGCTTCTGTCTGAGATATTCGAACGCTTCCCTGGGTAAAGGTTTGGTAAATATATCAGCAACTTGTTCTTTGGAGGGAACATACTCCAACTTCACCTTTTGTTCAAGCACTTGGTCACGTAAGAAGTGATACTTGATGGGAATGTGCTTGGTCTTGGAATGCATAACAGGATTCTTTGAAATACTGATGGCACTTGTATTATCACACATAATGGAGATAGGAGGTGAACATTTGATTTGAATGTCTTATAAGGTTTGCATCATCAAAATAAGTTGTGTGCAACATGATGAGGCAGCCACATATTCTGCTTCTGCTATAGATAAGGAAATAGAGCTTTGCTTCTCGCTGAACCAAGATACTAACCGGGGCCCCATATAGAATGCACCACCACTAGTGCTTTTCCGATCATCAACATTTCCAACCCAATCTGCATCAGTGTAAGCATGAAGAGTGAGATCAGCATTCTTTGGATACCATAGTCCAAAGTCTTGATTTCCTTGTAGATATTTGAATATTCTTTTGACAGCCTGAAGGTGAGACTCTTTTGGATTAGCTTGGAATCATCCAACAATCCCAACTGCATGCATAATGTCTGGTCTAGTCCCAGTGAGATAAAGTAGACTTCCTATCATAGATCTGTATTTTGGTTGATTCACCGTGGGAGAATCATCATGAGAACTGAGATTACATCCGGTTATCATTGGTGTACTTATAGGTTTGCACTCTTCCATGCCATACTTCTTCAGAATTTGCTTAAGATATTTTGCTTGTGATAAGAATATGCCATCTGTTGCTTGTTGCACTTGCAAGCCAAGAAAGAATGTTATTTCCCCAAGTAAAGACATTTCAAATTCTTGCTGCATAACAGAAGAAAATTTCTGACTCATAGACTCTTCATTACTTCCAAAAATGATATCATCAACATATAAAACCACAATCAATAGTTTATCATTTTCAGTTTTTGTGTATAAGTTGCTATCAGCAGACCCCTTTGAAAATCCTTGTTGATGAAGATATTTGTCAAGACGATAATACCATGCCCTTGGAGCTTGTTTGAGACCATATAGAGCCTTTTTCAGTCTACAAACAAGTTTTTCATCATTTCCCAAAATGAATCCTTCTGGTTGTTCTATATAAACTTCTTCTTCTAGATCACCATTGAGAAAAGCAGATTTAACATCCATTTGATAAACTTTTATTTGTTGGAAGCTTGAAAAAGCAAGAAACATTCTTATGGCTTCAAGTCTGGCTACAGGAGCAAAGGTTTCTTCAAAGTCTATACCTTCTTGTTGAGCATACCCCTTGCAAACAAGTCTAGCTTTATTTCTTATAACATCCCCATTCTCATTTAACTTGTTTTTGAATATTCATTTAGTTCCAATGACATTTTTGTCATGAGGTCTTGGTACTAATTCCCAAGTGTGATTCTTTTCAATTTGATCAAGCTCTTCATTCATGGCTTGAATCCAACATTCATCTTTGCTAGCTTGATTGACATTCTGTGGTTCAATAGTGGATAGAAATGCCAGATAGCTAGAAGATCCCACAAGAGTCCTTCTTGTTTGTACACCTGATCCCTTTTCTCCCAAAATTTGAGATTCTGGATGATTCTTTTGAACATATCTGGATGGATCTTTTTCAAATAAATCATCTTCAGGTTCTTCATTGGGTTCACTGTCTATATCATTTCTATTTGATGTAGAAGGATATATGTCACCATCGTCTTCATCTGTTGTTTGTTTTTCTTCTTTTGGAGCTGCAGGAGACTCATCAATAACAAAATCAATACATTCAACAATCTTCTGAAGTCTTTTATTGTAACATTTATATGCTCTACTCCTAGAGGAGTAACCAAGAAGTATTCCTTCATCTGCTTTGGGTTCAAACTTGCCAAGTTTTTCATCATTATTTTTGATAAAGCATTTGCTTCCAAAAACTCTAAAATGCTTCACAGTGGGAGGATTACCATACCAGAGTTCATATGGAGTTTTATCACTATTTACACGAGCATGTGCCTTGTTAAGAATATTTACCGCTGTATGTGCTGCTTCTCCCCAAAATGTGTCAGGTGTTCTGGAATCATCAAGCATAGCTCTAGCCATTTGTTGAACTGTTCTAGTCATTCTTTCTGCTACGCCATTTTTTTGTGGAGTGCCAGCTACATAAAACTGTCTTTTTATGCCATGTTGTTCACAAAATTCAAGGAATTCATCTGATGTATATTATCCTCCTCGATCAGATCTAAGACACTTGATTTTTAGATCTAATTCATTTTCAACCAGTGCTTTGAAGATTTGAAATTTCTCAAATGCTTCATCTTTGTGTTTAATCAACCCAATCCAACACATTCTAGAGAAATCATCAATGAATAAGATATAGTATTCTTCACCACGTGGTGACTTTTTTCTCATAGGTCCACATATGTCAGTATGAATGAGTTCAAGAGGCTTACTTGATGATCCTTCCTTGGCATTAAATTGTACTCTGGTTTGCTTACCGAATTGGCAAGATTTGCATATGATATTTTCAGGTAGAGTAATATTGGGAAGATCACGAACAAATTTAAGTTTTCTTGATTTGTTGATTTGAGAGAAGCTCAGATGCCCCAACCTTCTATGCCATAGCTAGTTTTCTGAAGATTTACTCAAGTAACATTGTTCTTTGTAGTTCTTCAATACATACAGGTTGCTTGGAGTTCTGTTTCCTTTTATAATTGTTTTACTTGTATCAAGATCACATACCACAAATTCTTTTGAACTAAAGACAACTTTAGTTCCTTGATCACACATTTGACTTACACTTAACAAGTTATGATTTAATCCATCCACATGCATGACATTATTAGATCTTTCACCTTTTCTTTTAGAAAAACAGGCCCTTTTCCCTTAATGATAGTAGGAGTATCATTTCCAAATGTAACATTCTTTTCTTTTTCTAGAGCACTATATGCAAGAAGTCTGTTTTTGTCACCTGTCATGTGTTTTGAGCATCCACTATCAATGTACCATTGATTTTCTTCACCTTCTACAATAAATCTATGCCACAATTTTCAACCTGTAATTCCTTCTTTTTCCACACTTTGGAGCTTGAAGGAAAATGCTCTTTTGGCTGGACTTTGCTCCTGCATTCAGATTCTTCATGGCCAAAGTTATTGCAATAAGCACATTCAACTTCATTTTGAAGAGGAGAAAATTTGTTATAGGTATTATTCTTTGTTCCAATATCAATCCTTTTCTTTCTTGCTTCTCTTGTCATGATGGTTTTATATGCAACACATTGAACAGCTTTATGACCAAAATTGTGACATGAGAAACATTGTCCATTGAAGAAGAAATTTCTACGATCATGAAATCTTCTATTTGAATTTACTTGTTGGTTGGTGTTTCTTTGAAAGGTATTCTTGTTACTGTTCTTTGAATTGAGATGGTCATGCTTTACCTGTGAAGATTCTTTATTCCCTTGCTGAGTGGCAGAATGTTGTATACTGGCTGTAGTTGCTTTTAGATAATTTGGTGCTGAAGTCTGAGAAGATTCTCCGATATATCCAAGACCTGTCTTTATAAAAGGAGAACGTTGTACCTTGATAATCTCATCTAAGGTTTCAGATCCTTTAGCAAATATAAGATTCAAAGTCTTTACTTTCTCAATTTCTTTTCTTAGACTTACTATTTCACATTCTAATTTCTCATTGTGTTTCACCTTTTCTTCAAGCTGATTTTCCAGAGTTTCTATGGATATTTTACTTTCTTCTAAGCATATTTTGAGTTGATTGATTTCATCAAGAAAATCATTGTCCTATAAAGCATCCATAAAAGTATCTTTTTCTTCTCTATATTCTTTTTCAAATGCCATGAGAAGTCTAAGATCTTGTTCACATTCTTCCTCACTGTCAGATAACCCATCACTGTCTTCATGAGTATAGTAACTTTTTCTAGTGCTAAACCGATTCTTATTCCTTCTTGCTACTTCCTTCCCTTTTTCATGTGTTTCTTTATGAGGACACTTAGCAGCATAATGACCAAATCTTCCACAAGCAAAAAATTTGAAAGGAATCTCACCTCTGAACCGTCCTGTGCCAAGTTGGAGTTTCTTTACAAAATTTACCTCATCTTCTTCTGAGATATACCCTGATCCTTCTGTCTCTTATAATTCTTTCCCTTTTGTAGAAGCTCTAAAGACAGCTTCTTTGACTTCAGATGGTCCTCCTCTTCTCATTTCACATGCAGTTAGTATGCCATGAAGTTGCACCACAGTAAGATTTTGAAGATCTTGCTTTTCTTCAAGAGCAGAAACTTTTGACTCAAATTTTGCCGTTAGTGATCTTAAAAACTTTCTCAACCAAAGTAGATTCGGTTATTGTTTCTCCCATATTTCTCATACGATTTACAATATCATCAAGACGTAAAAAGAAATTTGTAATGCTCTCCTCATTATGCATTTTTAGATTCTCATATTGAATTCTGAGATTTTCGAGTTTAGCACTTTTTACCTTTGCATCACCTTCATAACTTAGAATGATTTTGTCCCATATTGCCTTTGTTGTATCCAGCTGCATGAATTTAACAAATTATGATTCAGTTAGACTTCCAAATAGAGCATTGATCGCCTTTGCATTTGTTTCATAATTCTTTCTTGCCGTTGGATCTGTTGGTACTGTGGCTGGATATTAATATCCTCCTTCAACAATAGCACATACATCTACTCCCAGAGAGTGAAGATAGGATCTCATCCTTGTTTTCCAGAAGATTAAATTGTTTTCGTTGAAGAGCGAAGGCCTGATAGATGTTGTTCCATCTTGATTTCTCATCTTGTTTGATCTTCCTTCTAGCGACTAAGCTTTTTCAGAAGGACCTTCTCTGATTCCAATTGTTGGGAAAATTACTGAGAGGGGGGGGGGGGGGGTGAATCAGTATTTAGAGTTTATAAAATAAATTCAACCTTTTCTTTGAGCAGATTTCCATACGCGGTTTTTACGAATTGAACTAGCATATGCACGCGGAAATATAGAAGGAAACTAGCATATACTAATTTACCTTTCAGATTTAGAGAATTTCTTAGGAACAGTCTTTTAAATAGATTTATCAGTTATTAATAAGGCTAGATAATCAGAATTTATGAGCAATAATCAACAGTATAAAGAATCACACACATGAATACCAATATTAAAGGTGGAAACCCAATTCGGGAGAAAATCACCGTTGCTGTCGTCTCTGTATTCAATCTTTATTATATAGAAAACCTTTTACAACATTGTACTGATGTATAATTATACCATTACACAGGCTTCTACCTGCAGAAGGCTACAACCTTCTCTCGTTTTCCAGCTGCAACTGGAAGGGAGCTCCAACCCCCTGATCTCGTTTACCAGCCTCTCCTGGAAGGGAGCTTTGACCCCCTGATTTCAGCACCAGCTTCTATTGGCTGAAAGCTTCTAATTCCATACTGAAGGCTTCAACCCTCAGACCCACTGCAGACCATGTTTCATCAATTTTCATACTGGATCTAAACAAATTGAACACAACCCCTGAACATTAACAACCATACTTTTCCCAAAACTTCAATCAGAACAGTAAGACCACTGTAACCAGAATATCAGAAATAACTCAGAATTCATAGTAGATAATCAGATACATATTCAACCTTGAAAAACCATTAATTCAGATACCATACGCTGTTTTTCTTTATGTAACTCGCGTATATACACATCTTTCTTCACACCAACCTACATATGCTTCAGTGCATGCTATTTTTTTTATATTCTTGAAATAATACGCGACTTTTCTTCACAGTTTTCGCGTATACATGTGCTTTTGTTGAAACCAACTAGTGTATAGATCTGTAAAAATAAATTTTGTAGAACAGACTAGATCTATAAAACTTACCCAGATTTATTCATTTTCTTCAGCAGACTTCCGCCAGTTCTTCATCATTCCTTCAATAGGTCATTCTAGAGATTCATCATTATCAGATCTATAGATCTTGAACCATCATTATATCCATGGGTGCATCATAGATTCAGATCTATCAATTAAGAACAGAGTTCATCCATGCAAATATTCCTTAGAAAAATTTATCATCAACAACCCTTACACATGCACACATAGCACTATGATCTTCTTCTCCTTATATAGTTTTATCTTTTACCAATACCATGAGCCAAAACCACACTACCTCCGATGGTATTCTTAGACGGAATCAAATAGACAATACAACGCTCAATCTAATACCATGGTAATGCCTCTTGGTATTATAATTTTAGAGCGCAAAAGGCATACGCGACTTGGAGCATTCGTTTCCGCATGTATATGCAACTTCTCTTCATAAAAACTGTGTATATGCTAACCCTGAATGTATACGCGGGTTGCATTCACAAAAGTAGCATATACATTGTGACATATTATATTTATCATTTCTTTGGCACTTACTGGAATTCTTTTCTCTGTTACTTCTGAACTGCTCTGTAGCTACATCATCCTTACATATTTAACACATAGGTTGCTTATCATAGGCAACTCATCAAGTAGGTTTCCATCAAGGACAACTTCATCAAGTAGGTTGCCATCAAGGACAACACATTGCATCATATTGCCAACATACCTTGCTACTAGAGAAAAGGTATCCTCATAATCAATTCCCTCCACCTAAGAGAATCCCTTGGGCACTGATATGGCCTTGTGTTTCTCAATTCTTTCATATGATGCTTGATTTAACTTGCAGATCCATATCGAACCCACCACTGAATTTTTCTATAGTATTGGGACCACTTCCCAAACACTATTTATGATAATGGAAAAATATTCCTCTACCATGGCGTTAATCCATACTATTTGCTTCATTTCTCCTTTGAATGAGGATGGTTCTGTCTCTAATAGCTCACTCATCAAAGCTATGTATCTAGTGTTTTGATCAGGTTACCTCATCTGGCTGTGTTATGATGTGGGTGCTCCCACATTCTCTCTAGAATCATGAAATATTTATCATCTTCCCTAGCTTGCTTGCTTCCTTCTCTGGATGTCTTTTCCTAAGTGGGTGTATCCACTCTCTTCTACTCTTCTTTTGGCTATTCCACAACATCCTGAGGTTCTTCCTTTGGATCCAAAATCTCCTCATCTGAATGCAACTAAAGGTACCTCTAAAGAGAACACATGATTGCCTTCTCCTCCTAAAATTTCACATCTATACGAACAATTTTCATCCTGATAGATGGCAAGTACACATGATAATTGTGAGGTATTTCTGTCTACCCCATAAATATGCCCAAATTTGTTGGCTCTAGCCTTTTCCTTGATTCCTTGGACACATGACAATAAACTGATGATCCAAAGATACTGAAGTGTGACACATCTGGTTTATTCCCTGAAAATGATTCTTCTATTGTACTCATCCACGAATTCGATGAGGACTCTTGTTATGAAAATAGACTATTATGTTGCATGATGAAACCCACTAGTGTAGTCGTAGGCCTTGGTCATGAAACATCACATTTTTTTCTCCCACAATACTTTTGTTCTTCCTCTCAACCACCCCATTCTATTGTGGGTTGTCGGGTGTTGTCAACTCCTGTCCAATGAATTCCTTTGCACAAAAAAATTTAGACTCATTCAACACTTATTCACCACCATTATCACTCCTGACAGCATTCATTGTTTTACCAGTTTCTTTCTCAACAAGTTCTTTAAAGTCAAAAAAATTGGATAATTTTTGGTATTTCTTCTACATGAAGAAAAATCAGCATCGTGAGAAATAATCTAAAAATATAACTTAATACATGTGCTTGGTAGTGGAGGCTGTTAAAAAAGTTCCAAAAACATCATAGTGGATCCTTTCAAGGGTTGCATTTTCCCTACTATCCCAATCATTAAAGGTGGATTTTGTGTACTTCCCCAAGGTACACCCATTATATGTATTTTTTTTCTCTAGTGCTCCTTTATGGAGGCTTTTGGTTATCTGCTACATGATATTCAAATCTCCATGGTGTAAATTGAAAATTATTCTATGTCATAATTCATCGACATCTTGCCTCTACACCTTCTCCACCTTTGTGCTCAAAGCAACTTTTGGGGCTCTTGTTTTGAAATGAAATGGTTTTGAGTCGCGGGTGAAAAGCGGGAGAGCATAACCACGATTTATAGAGATATATCACTGTTATGAAGAGATAAAGAGTAGGTGGCATGACAGTTGTGGAAACCAGCACAGATGGTAGAAAGGAGCGACAATAAAAAACAACGAAACTCCCAGAGATCAGGGAAATGCAGCAAACAACAGAGCAAAACAGAAGGGAAAACTGACAGTCACGTTGGTAAAGGAACAAATAGGAAGTTGGCCAGCAGAGACAGAGAGGTTGGTGCAGTGGAGAGTAGAGGAAGGGAGCCACAAGAGAGCTCTATTCACTCTGTTCACTTTGTTCATTCTGTTCTGTTCTATTTGATGATATTGTAATCAGTCCTGCTAGGATCGCTCTAAGGAGCAATGTAATTTTCCATTGTTGTTAATGAAATATACTCTTATCTAGGTTTGATGTCCTGAATCCTGTGATGTGTATTTGGTTAAGATGAATGTGTTAGTTGCGTTAAAATTTTATTTTTCATCTTGAATATGTTCATGAGTAGTATCTTGTGCAAAGTACTTAACTTGTTCGAAACACTTAGTTCTATCTCTTTTATTCTATAGTCATGTTTGGTTGATATCTGATTTGTTCCTAACGTTACTAAGGTCACAGCACGCCTCGAGTGAGATTCTCTGCTCCTTAGAGTAGAGTGAAATGTCAATGTCATGCTAGACTATAGCAGAAACCTTGTTGGCCTCTAGCCTGAACCTGGGTCTTGCTCAGATACCTTCTTTCTCGCCAACAAATGGTTCCGTTGCCGGGACTCGAAATTTCATTTAGGGGCTAGATAATGGTATCATGGATCTTTGAAAGGGAAATATGAAGCTATTGGGATAACCAATTAGATCAGTTCATAGAGCAGAAAGCTAAGTTGAGAGAGTAGAGGGAGAAAACTATTAAGGATCGGGTTCTATTCTCTGAATCTGCAAGTGATATCTATGAAATCTTCTGGGGAAAGTTTCCAGAGGAACTCTATAATTGGTTTTGGAGAGTACAATTCAAGCCAGTCCAAGGCAGCTCATGAAAGATCTGTCATAAGTGGTTGCACATGGATCTGGTATCCCTCCATCGGTTAGATATCAATTTGACTTGAGCTGTAGATTTCCGGGTGCAATCTACCTTGGAAGGATACATAGTGGAATTTGCAGCTGACTGTTACCAGTCCTTTTCAAAAGAAAAAGACGTGTTCAGATCTAGATTACGAGGAGATATGTTGAAGGAGATTCCTTTGTGGATCAAAGCTTTAATGGTAGACGAGGGCTTGATGGAGTTTCAAAAATCTGAGATGGAGACTTAAACCTCCGGTACTGGGGGAAGGAGCTGAGGGAGAGATGCTACAAGTAAGATGGAAGGGGGAATGGGGATATGGAAGCCGAGACCTCCATTAGGTTGAGAGAGTGATGAGCACATCGAAGGGTACAGATAGCTGAGAAGTGGCAGGAAATAGTGATGAAAGAGTTGAATAAATAGGAAATCAGTCGACAGGACAAGGAGAAGGCACTGCAGATGACAAGGGGATGGAAGGTCAGACAGAATCCCAAGGAATAGGAGGGACCGTGAAGGAAGTCAGGTAACTGTATAAGAGACTAGCCCAAAGATAAAAGGGAGAACATTTCAACATGGAGGACGCGTGCCCCGAAGAGATGTCTGATGTGGAGTTGCACATTGCAATGGAGAAACTATTCCGAGAGGGGTCGGCACCCATAACTCAAGGTAACTCTATTCCCCAAAGTTCAAGTAGCTCTAGTCTCGACCTTCCCCTAGTACTCTATCAACCACTAGGTGAAATTTTTGTTAAGTTATGAGAATTGAGTAAGTTGAATAGTGTTCAGTCTACAACAGTAATACACACTAGTAGTAGTGCTAGTAATACCATTTCACGGGCGGGAAATAGGGGTTTTATTTTAGTAACACCCACACAAGGAAGCATGGCGGGAACATTTACCTGATACCTAGAGTTCTCTGGGAGGGGTAACGATGATGTGGAACAACACTGGTATCTCTTCAAATTCATATGGAGGGCTCGGCAAATGCCAGAGGCAGTTAAGTTGATCGAGTTTCAAACTACTCTCGGGGAGAGTGCTTTACGCTGGTTTATTAAATGGTCTAAGGTTCATCCAAATCTAGCAATAGATGACTTAAAGAAATAAGTAGAGTTTTATTGTATGAAAACAAGTTCCAGAAGTTCCCAGGCAAACTAAGAATGCATTGGCTGGGACCGTACCATGTGATTGAAATCCGAGATTCAAGAGTAGTTCGGTTGGCACAACTAGACGACCAGATATTACCAGGATGGGTAAATGATACATGCCTGAATCCCTATCATGAGGAAGTTCTGTTATTTCTTTTTTCAATAACTCTCGCAGCCGAGAGGAGTTATTAGGGTAGAATAGAGTAGGTAGAGTCAATAACTCTCTCGCACCCGATAAGAGAATAGATAGGACTACAAACAAATAAAAACACCATAACAGAAGAAAATCATAGTTGCGATGCAGAGACCACATCGCAACCAACTATGGTTGAGGCGAGGGTAGTGTCCAATGTTTCATCCATGTCAGAAAGCCAAATGTGTCGAATATCATTCCATCATCATGACCCATCATTCCCATGTTAGTCCGTAGGATTACCGAGATTTGAGAATTAATTGCTATAATTAGTATCATCCATATTGCAATAAAATTTCCATATTGGGCCATAATAGTTACCCATCATGTCTTCCCAATTCTCGAAATTATATTTAGCTATGTGATAACCCACCTCATCGCAGTAACTAATCACATGATTATAGCCGTGGAGGAAGCAGGAAAAATTAATTAGTTATGGGATCTTATCAACCTCATTCATGCTAGTTACTTAATAACCTGCATGAAAGAAAGCATGAGAATGCTGGAGAAGTCTGAGTTAGAACCAGAAACAACAATAACAATGAGAGAAACTTCATGAAAATAATTCCAGAGGGATCATCCATAGGCAGGAATTTACAAAGAAAGAACGACAGTAGCTTTGCGAGTGTACCAAAGAAGAGCAAAAAATGACCAAGGTAGCATCAACAATCATCGAGCAGGAGCTCGACGAGAGAATCCAGAAAATGGAGTCACTGGGTGGGGAAATCTGACAACGCGTCGTTGATCGACATAGACATTATGGATTCCTTCCAGTTCTCGGCAATGAAGAGGCAAGTATATATGGAAAATTACGCTACTGAAGCAAGAGAAGAAGCGTCAAGACTGCTCCCAGACTTCAGAGGCATCCATCAATCAACAATAGTTAACCTTAGAAATCTTCCAGTGTTTAGAACCACAGGAGCTGCGATGCAGTGTACAACATTCCTACTAAGCTGGATCCAGAATGGGTCACTGTATCTAGGAAGAGAAATAGTGATACACGTGGAAGATATTCATAGGCTAACGGGACTATCCAAAGAAGGAAGAGATGTCTCCACAACATTCCAAACTGTCTTCAAGAGAGAAAAGAAGGTAGGATATGGTGAGTATTATAGGAAATACGACACTAAAAGAGGAGGAAAGGGGGAAAATATAGACCTTATAAATAGCCCAGCGGTCAAATTTTCCTGTTATCTGATTCCAAGCAAAACCATGAGGTATTATACAAAGGGTGAGTGTACACTCGATACCATCTCAGTCTCGGAGCACTGCCTCCAGGGGACACAATTAAATTGGTTTATGTATCTGTTGAATGAAATATTTGAAGCCTGTGAGGATATCTACAAAAGATCCACTGGGGTCATTTACGATTACCTTATCATGGTGTTTTCTATGTGGAAATGGACTTTCCTGGGAATCAAACAGCCCGTGGAACTCACAAAAGGTCAGTCGTTGGCAACGAAATTTACACCCTGAAAGTATTTAGGAGACCCCAGCACTAAGGAGGTGAATGAAGAGGCATTCAAATTTTGGTATAGGCAGATGGTGGACATAGTGGTAGGATAGCAAATAATCCCAAAGATTTTGCTGGATAATTATTTTGTTCAGATATGGTTTGGAGTCAGCCACAAACAAACCTACATCTGACCCACATGCATGGTGGAAACGACATTCAAAATGAGACCGTTGAAGTTCCAAATTGATGAGAAATCATTCCACACCGAAGTATGTTCCTGTCCAGGGGTGGGAATGGAGGTCAGAGGCAGATTCTATCACTATTCAGTCGATGGAATGTTGTCGATTCCACTATCAGGGAAAACTTTGGATGAAACACTGGATAAAGTGTCACGACTATAGCTGACACCCATAATTGAGGAGCTACACATGAACATACAAGGCTTTAATCAGGTAATGCAAAATCTAACCAATGATTCTCCTCTGTTTCCTACTTTTTCAGAGTTCCAAGCCTCCAATTCTACATCTCCTTCCATAATTGCACCCATAGTCACAGCCCTACCATCCACCTTGTTTAACTCACCACTGGCAACCACCACAGTTCCAACCAAAAATAATAAAGCACCTAAGCCACCCGTAACTACACCGAAGGCCAAGAAGGAAAAAACTATAGTGTCTAGCCAAGTCATTGATCTCACTAGGGAAGATGAAATTCAACCTATGTATACGGGAGCCCCAATTCAGGAGGAGCTAGAGTTGGCCCCCCAGGTAACTTTTGAGCTACCTATGTTCAACCCCTACTCGTATTTAAATATTCATGCATCTCTTCCTTGCACCCACCAGTGATCACCTCACACATCATTCACTTCCAAAGACCATTCCACTTGAACCCCATCCACTTCAGCAACCATTTCAAACCCAGTCAGGGAAAAAGGTAAAAAAAATGGAGACCATGAGGTAGAGGTTAACTCCAGTACAGCATTGGTACCTGAGGTTAACCAACCCGTGGTTGAATAGAGAACTTTTTAGGACCTTTTAATTCAAGCGGATCCTTTACTGCAGATACAACACCCTCACCCAAGGAGCTGAACCCGTTTCAGCAAGCAAACTTAATACTACAACAAATTCAACCTACCCCAAGCATGAGTAACCTAGGAAATACACCACTGCAGCCGACACAGTCAACATCGCCACATGAACACTCAGCCAAGTCAATATCCAGCGGTCAACCACTTAGGGAGAGACTGCCAAATCAATATATGTTCGGGGTTGAGAGTATGCAGACCTGGGGAACAACACAGCTATACAGTTTCATTCAGCATGCAATACAACGGGCCAAAGGGCTCCACAATGACCTCTAGCAGAGGTTTGAGAAACAAAAAATACAAATTAGCATCCTCACTGAAGAGCGCAATCAGTTGAAAGTAGATAAAGACAGACTACAGGAACAAATAGAGAAGGTGATAGAGGTTTTCAGGGATCTCTAGCCAACAATAATGGCTCAGGATGACTAGACACCGAGCGACATATCGACCGCCACGTTGGTTGAAAGGTCCATTCATGTCAAGGCAACATGTTCAAGTCTCAGCGGGGAAAATCAAGAACTAAAAGCAGCACTAGTGACCATGTCGGCACTGCCAGTGATTAGGTGATCATGTCGAAGTGAAAAAAAATGCTCAAAAATGGAACTTCTCAGAATTGGTTTAAAATTGAACGACCAGATAGGCCTCATCACTGCGATCTTGGCACCATGAAAAACACTCAAATCCAACGTCGTATGTGAAATTTATGCAGGTTTGAAGTTTTCAGTATCCTTCAAAAATTTAGTTGACCAAGGTTGACTTTTCATACTTTGGAAAAATTAAAAAAAAAGAATATTCCAAGGAATATTTTGGGAATATTCATTGAAATATTCCCTAGATTATTCCTCAAAATATTCCATATGGGTGTATCAGATGATGACAAGTGGCATATGCTTATTCGTCATTGGTTTGACTTTTATTATGGTGGCCAATCAATGGGTCCCACATGGCAAGCTCGGAGGCCGCCATGTGGCCCCAGTCTGGTGGAAGAATTGGCATGTTAAACTTTTTTATGAGTCCAAGAGGTTTGAACCCCAGACCTCACTATCGACATCACAACCACCTACCATTAGGTCACACGGAAGTTCTTAATAGTCAAAGGAGATACAACCTATTTGAAGTTTAAATTTGAATACGGCGGAAAAATTGAAGGGGCTAGCCCCTTAGGAATAGCCCTGCTCCATATAATCGTTCATGCGACCAGGTGCCCACGTCTAGGAGCTAAGCCCAATGGCTATCTATCCGCCCCAATGGCTAGCCATTTTCGTTGGTGGTTAAAGCAGGCATGTGGCCATGCTCATTTAATAAGAAATGCCACTGTTTTGTTCTAGCGGGTTTGGTAAAAATTATGCCAGCGGTTTCAGCGAAGGTGCATGTGACCAACACCGCACCCAACCTTTAATGCCAGCTTAAATGCCCACCAAAATTGGGGTGCATTCCACTAAATTTGTATTTTTTCCAATTTAGTTGGGTTAACTGCAGTTAGCTCACATTAAGTGAGGTTTTCAATTAACATTGGGCATAATTTTATTTTGATCATAACTTCTTCAATATTGAACCAATTTGGACGAAATTTTGGTCAATTTTGGATATTATGAGAATTTTGGAGTGTTTGGGATAGTTTTTAGAGTGAACAGAGGTGTTCTAAAGCCATTTTTTCTTCAGGGAGGCTTGGAGAGCCACTAGGGCCATCAGGGAAATGGAGTTGTATTGGGCTATAATTCACTGTCTCAGGTGAAACAAAAGCCATTTTTAGCCTATTTCTGTCTTTTGAATTCAATTTCACAGTTGGTTTTTCCTTTTTAGTAATTTTTCTCGATGTAATACCATTTTGAGCAACTTAATAGAGCAAGGACATGCCCATTGGGAGCCCTAGAACCGACAGATGTAGCCTAGGAGGGGTGAACTCCCTCATCATAATGTTTTGTTATACTATGGTGAAGTTTATCTGTCGTGTATTTCTGATTTAAGATGTTAAACAGTAATTTTAATTAACATTCCCTCACTTAGAAACTCATAAACAGTTACCAAAAACACTTTGTTTAACTTGCAAGACATGGGGAATACTATTCACACTTAATTTAATGGAAATGGATACTTTGAAAAACATTATAAAATAGTTCCATTTTCAGATCAGTTGGTATAAGATCTTAGGATTTTAGTATTAGGAGCTAGAGTTTTACTCTGCATTTGCTTTGTGCAAAGATATAGTTGATTGTTTGCAGGTTTTGATGCTTACTAGGCTTAAACTCAAAAGAGGGGAAGGAAAATTGGTTAGAACACAAGCTGATCCTCAACCAAGGAGGGCCAGAGAGACATTACCTCCACCATCTATTACACCCCCAATATTTATTGAAGAAGCCTCAAGCATGTCTTCAAGAGAAGGAGAAGCTCCTAAAAACATTGATCCCAAGGAAGAAGAACGGGTATTCCGAAAAGCTTTCCTAGACATGACAGAGATGGTGAGAATACTCTACCAAGAAAGGAATGATAGGCTTGTTGGAGAAGGGTCTAAACACCCCAAAGAAGGAGAGGGTTCTTCAGGACGAAATAAAAGTGATGACAAGTCAAAGAAAGGACACAAAGGAAATGATGATCCACCATCCCCATCTTCATCCTCTTCCTCTACATCATCATCCTCAACTTCGGTGAATCAATCTCAAAATTCTAAAACCACTAGTAAAAGTCCATTCTTAAAGCTTGATGTCAAATTTGAGTTGCCTATGTTTAACGGTGAAGTCAATGTAGAAAAACCTGACAATTGGATAAGACAGTTGGAAGTTTACTTGAGGATACAAAACCTTCATGAAGACAACACCAATATTTAGTTAGCTTCTTTAAGAATAGAAGGAGTAGCATTGGTATGGTGGGAAGCCAAGACCAA